>OY821517.1:20398047-20849781 GCA_963682025.1 Cordilura impudica
TTCATTTTCATTTTTTAGTTTTCATTTTTTATTTTTAATTTTTCATTTTTCATTTTTATTTTTCATTTTTTCATTTTTCATTTTTCATTTTTCATTTTTCATTTTTTTATTTTTCATTTTTTATTTTTCATTATTAATTTTTAATTTTTCGTTTTTCATGTTTCATTTTTTATTTTTCATATAATATTTATAATTTATTATTTTTCATTTTTTATTTTTCATTATTCATTTTTAATTTTTCGTTTTTCATGTTTCATTTTTTCTTTTTCATATAATATTTTTAATTTATTATTTTTCATTTTTCATTTTTAATTTTTTATTTTTCATTTTTTATTTTTCATTTTTAATTTTTTACTTTTAATTTTTAATTTTTTTTTTTCATTTTTCATCTTTTGTTTTTTATTTTTAATTTTTTTTTAATTTTTTATTTTTTATTTATAATTTTAAAACAGGTTATCATAATATCATAATTTTTTTCACCAATACAATCACATTTTGTCTTACGACTCACATGTTATGCTCACATGTTACGCTCACATGTTACGCTTACATGTTACGCTGTTTTTGAAATTTTAACCCCTTGCGCGTATAGATGTTTACACATCAAAAAAACTATGTGAGTCCGATCACAGGGGAGATATGTAAACAGCTATTTACACATCAATTAAAATCAAACAGAACCGTCATCTATGTATCACTTATAGAAAACAACTTCAGGGGCTAAGCTAATATAAAAATTATTATTTAAACGGGTTCTTATAGTTGGGGTTGTTGAATTAGCTGAAATAATTCTTATATTAATAATATCTACACTTGTGGGATTGTTGAATTATAAGTTATACCTTTATACTGTGAAATTTTTAACGGTGTTATAGCAGAGATTGTTGAATTAGCTGAAATAAGTTTACATCATAATCTTTGCACCAATACACTCACACGTCACACCGTTTTTTGTCTTAATTCTTACGCTGTTTTTGTGATTGTATTGTGAGCGTATAGATGTTTACACACCAAAAAGTTCTAGGTGTAAATCTTGGGTATCTTACTTTGAAAATTATTTATAGCCATTTGTGCATTGTAAAAGCGTCAAAAACTGAAGACCTTAATAGAAAATGTTGGGTTCTACCAGCAATAATTCTAATAACGGTTGCAGGAAATCGTGGTCTAGGAATCTTTGGAGTCAATAGGACTTAGAAACAAATGTTTTACCAGGCAATCGTGTTCTAAGAATTTGTAAATATTTAATGTGTTCGATAAGTTTCCATGGTCTATAAGATGTCAACTGTGGATTCTTTAAATATGTGGTTTAGAAATCAGTGGTTGTTATTTAGCCCGACACAATCTTAAAATCTTAAAGACAATTGTGCATTCTTTAAGGCTTAAATATTCTAACTAAATCATTGAAGTGAATCGCTATATCTAAGAAAACCCGAAGCTTCTAACACTTATTCTTAAAACTTGCATTCAAAAAACCCCACAATCGTCAATATTTAAGAAATTTTAATTCCCTAAAGCCAAAACGGCATCAATAAATCCTAATCGTTATGTAGTAATACAAATTTCATTTGTAAAACAAATTTAGTTATTTGTAGGAAAAATATGTTTTCACATTAAAATAATTGTTTTTAAACTTATGGCAATGATGATATTTTGTTTTACTCCCAAATATAATATACAAAAGTAATTTCTTTCGTTAGGTCCCTATTGCATTTATAACTGTAATCAAAACAACAAACTTTTTTAATAGCTTTAAATGTTCAATTGATGGGATAAAGTTACTTTTTTTTCGTATTTTTTTGTTTTTGTTGGTTTTTATTTTTTTTTACGAAACTAATAACCAGCGAGAGGTTGGAAAATATATTTTCATGTGCATTGTATTGTAATCGTATCGAACATCGAACAGCAGAAAAGCCATCAATTTTTGATTAATGAGATTTTAAAATTTTAGCCGTTAAAAAAGCCGCTACTTTAATACAACGCAGTGTGCTGTTCTATGGTGGGAGTAGAGCTAAAATGAATAAGGGACAACAAAAGAATAAAAAACGAACCAAATATTTTTATTTATGACAATCATTTATCACAACAGGCACAAGCTAAACGTTTGGCCATTATCCTTTTATTTATCAAACAGAAAAAAAAGAGATTTTATTTGAGGTGGTATGTTTAAGAATGAGATACACATTTTTTTCGTTGTCTTACACATAAAGAAATAACTTGGCAAGACAATATTATTAAGATTGAACATTTGGTAAAAATATTTTCAAGGATTTGAAAAATCCCTGAATTTAAATTTGATTTTTTAAAAAGACTTAAATAATTATTAATTCATGTCCATAATTTAGCAGTCTGGAAACAAACAATATTGGGATCTTAGTCATTTATGAGAGATAACTGAAATTCTGAAAGATCTTTAAAATCTACTGAAATTCATGACTTAAAAAAGAAAGATGAACAGGAATTTTGGTATTGTACCAAAACAGGCGGTATCGGAATAATATGATAGCAAAAGCTTATAATCTGCGCATGATAATGGGGAGCATGGTGAATGACCATAGTGTGAACTACTTAGAGTCCCAGTTATTGCTTAGTGACAGACAGTATTGCTTTCGTAGAAGTCGCTGTACGGGAAACCTGATGGCACTTCTTTCGGAATATTGGAGTCAGTCAATTTACCGCTTCGTTGAAAGTAAGGGTGTTGCTCTGGATATTTCCAAGACTTTCGATCGGGTATGGCAGAGTGCACTCTTTTTAAAACTAATTGCTTTTGGTGTTGGTAATGATATCTCTCGTTTTATATCGAGGTTTTTGATGGGGTCTTATCCAAAGAGCTTCAGTTAAATGCAGGGGTACCGCAATGACCTTCTACGTCATACTTCCAATCTTATCTACTCCTTTGCAGGCGACAGCAACATTTGTCATTCATACTCATTCGATCAAAGGCCAGTATATAAATGACACACTCCATCAAGACCTTTTGACAACCTCTGAGTAGAGTCAAGTGAACAGGATCGATTTTAATGCTCGTAAGACCGAATGTTGTTTATTGACCCATAGACGGGCCCTGGAGTCATCAATATCGTCTGTTACCATGGGTGGTATAGATATTGACGAATCTGAAGCTCTTGATGTTCTGAGCATGAAAATTGAGAGTGATGTCCGTTGGAGTAAACACATTTATCAATTGTCAATAGAAGCTTTAAAGTGCCTAGGTTTCCTAAATCGGTGTAAGAAATACTTTACCATATGTGATCTCCTTACTACTTATGCCACTTATATCCGACCAAAAATGGAATACAACTCCCATATATGGGCAGGGGATTCACAGTCTATTTTGAAGTTTCTGGACGTTGCGCCAAGGAAGGCGTTAGTGCTTATCAATGACAGTAGGATAACCAACTCTATTGACACATTGGAGCATCACCGGAATGTTGGTTGTGTTACACTGTATTGTAGATATTACAATAGGAAGTGTTCTGCTGAGATAAGTAAACTGATCCCTAGAGTCCATGTTTTTCTGCGCACTACTCGTAGATGACATCCATTTGCAGTCTAAAGTCCAATAGCCGCACAAGCCGTATGTGGAATAAACTTCCCGCTGAGGTCTTTACTGTCACTTACAATATAGATAAATTCAAGTCAAATATCCATAAATACTACTCCCTATTTCCTCCTACCCATAACATATTTTCCTGATATCAGCACAGTGCACTACATTAATAGGGGACATCCCCCGAGTGTTGACGTATACAAAAAAATATATATTGAGATAGTAAAAAAAACTTTTAGTGCTCTTAGATGATAGCTAGACCATTGGCCAACCCTTTCAGCTCTTCATAGCTCTCTGAAGTATTTCACTTTTGTTGGAGAGTTTTCATTGAACCACCATTCCTCGAAAAGGGATTATCGTAACCCTGATAATTATTGTCTCAATGCAATCAACTCTGCTCTCTCAAAGGTGATGGAAAGCATGGTTAATTACCATTTGATAAACTATCAAGAGGCCAATTCGATTCTTAATGTTCGACGGCTTCCTTGGAAGTCGTTACACAGGTGAACTGTAAGCTGTGCTTTCTGAATGCTGAAGTCGATCAATTCACAACTTTGATTAAAATAAATCGGTTGCTGTAGATATTTTCAAGCATTCGATCGCATACCCAATGGGGCATTATTGTCAAAAAATATTGCATTTGGGGTCGGCATTTGCTTTTCCCGATTTAGATCGAGTTTTCTCCGCAATCGCACACACGTGTTGTTATTGATAGCGTCTCATCTAATAAGTTTCTGTTCTTTGTCCTTCTCTTTTCCTTTTCCTTGTTAGTGACCTAAAAATCTTCCTTCCTTTATATACTTTCACAGATAACAGCTACATTTGTTATTCGGAGGACACAGTATTGTTTGTTGACAAATAAATATGGCTTCAATTCAACAATGTCATCTGTATATATGGGTTGTACAGTTATTGAGGAATCGGATACTCTGGAATTTTTGTGCATGATAATTCAACGCGATGTCCATTGGAATGTAAGAAACATTCAAGTGCCTGATCTCCTTAACATTTGTAATACCTTCATCCGACCGAAAAGGGAACAAACTTCCCACATATGGGCAAGAACTTCAAAGTATAATTTGGAGATACTGATGCTGAACAATGATAGTAGGGTATCCAAATCTATTGAATGTGGGCTATGTAATACTGTTCTATAGATATTACCATGGGAAATGTTAAGTTGAGGTTCCCGAGTTTCAGTTCATCCTACCCGTTTCTCTAGTAGATCACATTCGATTGTTGTCTATTCTTTAGTTGACCGCACAGCGCATTACGGAGAAAATTTCTTTTATCAGTCGAACTATCTGTATGTAGAATAAACTCTCCACACAAGTCTTTCCTGAAAGTTACTATCTAATAAAATTTAAGTTAAATATCCACAAATACTCCTCCTAATTTTCTCCTTCCCATAACCTATTTTCCTGAGATCAACACAATGCACTACATTTGTACGGGCATTCCCTGATTGTTGCTTTATAATAAAAATAAAAAAAAAGCTACAATGCATATTTGAACAAATTTTTGTTTTAAGTGTACACTTAAGTTTAATGATGATATTTCCGTTAAGGTTGTTCTTATTGTTGATGTGTTTGTTTTTTTTTTTTTTTTTTGTCCGTGGTTTAAACATTCTTTAAAAGCTTAATTCGCCATATGTTTTGTTATGGATTATATAAATTTTTTTCTATCAACTATTATATTATTTATTTGATCTTGGTGTTGTTATTTCTTATAAATATTGACCATTCAGTTTCACTTTCATTTCTGTTGACTTTGTTTATGGTGCCAATTTACAAAAATATCGATACACAAACAACTTTTTCCTTACTCACACAATGGCACATCACAGCATACATCACAATGATGAAATCTTCGTTACTTTCTGTCAAAATAGCTTCGTATATTTATATGAGTGCGTGTATGTGTGTTTGTATTTATATGATTGGATGGGTTATTTAGTTGTTCATGGATGTTTGGGTTGCCAGTATAAGTTGGCATATGTCAATCACAACACAAGACATAATCTACGTTTGACATACGAGTAAACCTCTCAAAAAGAAAATGAAATTTTGCAGGTTGATTTTTTTTTTTTTTTTTTTTTTGAACATATAAGACAGTGGTATACTCGGAAGTGATTTTATCAATACTTTAAATTTTTATGGTAGTAAATATATATAAATATTATTAGCCAAACGTAGATATTGCATGCAAAAACCACTGTTACCTTTTATATGTTCAGGAAGTTCATAGCTTTCAATATTGAGGAAGAATGATGTTCTCTAAAGGGAAACATAAATAAATTAATGTTATATTATAATAAAATTCATTTTTAAGTGGTAATCGTTTTCTTATGTTCGTACTTTAAAATATTTTCATAATTTTTTTTGTCTTGTCCAATGGACAATGGAGGGGATTGTTATGTCAATTTTCCTTTTTTTTTTTAATTTGTATAATGTGATGACTTCAAGGTTGCATTATGCTCATTCTTCAAACAGGAAATATTTTACATTAATTTAATATTAAATCGACCTCAGGCACAAGCATTTGTTGGTGTGTTCTTAAATGTCCTACACAGCCTTATTTTTGTTTCTATTTTTAATTTTTTTTTTTATTTATTTATTTATTTTTTGTTTCCTTCCGTTCCAGTTGTCTAAGGTGTTTGCTGTTCTATGTTGTCAATATTGTCATGTCATACACATTCGTCTGATACTCGTACACAAACATTTCACGTCTATTTTGATGTAAAATCAATATAAATCATGTATTCATCATATTTTGTGTTATGGCTTTTCATTTTGGTGACTTTTATTTACAGTTAACTTAATTTTAAATGACAATTTTTGACCTTTTTGATTTGTGTATTGTTTTTTGATATTCTTTATACTCCTTTCTTTCTTCCTGATACTAGCCCAACTTTTATCCAGCCACATTTAAAGTTGCCGGATATTTTTGTTTGTGTCTCTTTGTTTCTTTTTTTTTTGTGTTTGTAAATTCATTAACTTTATTCATCATGATTTTTACAGTTTAATTTAATTTTTAATTTTCGTTGATTTTACGTGTGATGAAAATAAATCAATGACAATAAATACCAAAAACTGGCATTTAATTTATCTTCATGAAAATATTTGTATGGACATAAAAGACAAATTGATTTTCAGATCTCATTGAATACCATAATTTTGCAATTCAACTACTGCAGATTCCGTTTTGCAAGTTAAATAGAACCAAAAACAAGTAGACTATAAATACCAAAAAGTGAAAAAGTGCTTCAGTCCATAAGTGATCATATATCAATCAGACTGGCTAATAACCCTGTGGAACATTTTCGTGATCATAATCAGTACTTTTGAGAAAGTGCTTCAGTCCATAAGTGATCATATTGCAATCAGACTGGCTAATCACCCTGTGGAACATTTTCGTGATCATTATCTGCAGAAGAGGTGAGGGAGTAGAGAAATTCAAACTCACCATGAAGTCAGCGCAGTAAAAACCCCAAGGGGTTTGGCGCCCTCTTCCGAGCACATGAAGTTAAAAAGGTTATTTTGGATATCAACTTAAATAAGTCTCCGGGAGCGGACGGTATTCCATCACTGGCGTTGAAACAGTACTAATCGACGCTACCCAGTCCATTTCGTACTGTGCGGGATTCTTTCCCTCTTGCTGGAAGGCTGCCAATGTCCAAACAATCCCTAAAAAGTATGAGGCCAATAACCCTGAAAATTATCGTCCAGCTGCAATTTGCTCTGCTCACTCGAAGGTAATGGAGAGCACGACCAATTTCCATCTTGTGAACTACCTAGAGGCCAACTCACTCCTTAATGATCATCAGTATGGCTTCCATAGAAATCGCTCTACAGAAGACCTGCTAACTCTACTTTCTGAGCGCTGGAGTCGACCCAATCACAATTTTAGCGAAAGTAAAGTGGATGCTCTAGATATTTCCAAGGCATTCAATCGCATGTGGCACGGTGCATTGATATCAAAGCTTATTGCATTTGGGGTCGGTAATAAGTTCTCTCGATTTATATCGAGTTTTCTCGGAGACCGCTCAATACGTGTTGTTATTGATGGGGTATCATCCAATAAGTTTGAGCTTAATTCAAGGGAACCCCAAGATTCTGTTCTTTTTCTTTCTCTTTTCCTTATCTTTCTGTTCGACCTCCTTGGCCAAATTTTCAACGCTATATACTCTTTCGCAGATGACTGCAGCATTTGTCATTCATATTCCTTTAATTGTAGGCCAAGCTTCTTGGAGGTTGGGAGGTAAAAGGCGGGCAATGAATGACACACTAAATCAATACCTATTAACAATCCCCGAGTGGGGTAAAGCGAATAGGGTTGATTTTAATGCGCTGAAGACTCAATGTTCTATGTTGCCCCATAGGGACATGGATTCAACAATGTCATCTGTACACAGAAAAAATATTCGCCAACCGAATTGTTCTAAAGTGGAATAACTATATTTTCAATTGTGTCAACAGAAATTTAATAGCATGTGCAAATTTTCTTTATGAAAAAATATTTACTGCTAAGACAATAGAATTGTGATCATAGTGAACCCGAAATCCAGATATTGGCATTATCGCAATTCGGCCGGCAATAAATCCGGTAGCCACAATGAATCCGTTTTCTGAGTATATATATGGGTGGTATAGGTACTGAGGAATGGGATACTCTTGATGCTCTGCGCATGCGAATTCAATGTGATGTTCGTTGGAACGAGCATGTTTTTCAAGTGTCGAAAGAAACATGAAAGTATCTTGGTTTTCTAAAACGGTGCATAAAGTACTCCACTTCTAATCTCCTTAAAATGTATACCACTTATATCCAACCTAAAATAGAATACAAATCCCATATATGGCCAGAGCTTCAAAGTCTATTTTGGAGCTACTGGACCATGCACAAAGATGGCATTTGGCGCTTATCAATCATCGTCGGAGTGTGGGTTGTGTAGCACTCTTCTATAGATGCAACCATGAGAAATGTTATTCTCAGGTGAATGTACTTATTTTAAGTGCCCGAGTTTCGATTCGCTCTACCCGCTTCTCTAGTAGATCAAATCCGTTTGTTGTCCATTGTCCAGTTGATCGCACAACGCATTGCAGAGAAAATTCGTTTATCAGTCGAACTAGCCCTATGTGGAATAAACTCCCCGCAGAGGTCTTTCCTGACAGTTATAATCTAATAAAATTTAAGTCAAATATCCGCAAATACTACACCCTATTTCCACCTTCCCATAACCTATTTTCCTGAGCTCAAAACAATGCGCTGCATCTGCGGGGCATTCCCTGAATGTTGGTCAATAATAAAAAAAATTATTTATGGGACATCCGCTGCAAAGTCAATTCCAAATTCAATTACCGCATATAAAATATTTATTATGTTCTTCGATATCTGTAAAAGTGACTATTGGGTTTAAAATTTATAGTTTTAGAGTTACATCAATCGGGGCGAAAAAATTCTTCAAAACAGTTTTGATATTATATATCCAGCAGAACTTTCATACATTCCTGACAAAAAAACTCAAACTCTTCTGTACCAGATTTCTTCATTTCTAATGCACCAAATAAACTTTCTGCGGCTCATTAAACATTAAACAAGTTAAGTTTAAACCATTTGCCGGTATGCACCATTTTCAATTCAGGTTGTAATACTACATCAAAATCGGTGAACGCTTAAAATATCGTGAATTGTAGTTTAGTTAGAAGATACATAAATAACTAGACAATCCGTTAAATACTATTAATGACACCCAGCAACTAGTTGTAGAATTGACATCGTTCTTGCAAATTACTATCGATTCGAGTGTTCCAAACAACTGTTTTGTTAAATGTTTATCAAGAAATTATTACAGGAGAAATTGGATACAAAAACCAATTCACATGTTTTAATAATTCTACACGCGAGCACATCTCATGTTCTAGGGGCACAAATTCGATTAATATGTTGAAAAGTATTCAAAAATTCTCCCCAAAATTTTGGAACATTTCCAAAATTATCCAGAAGAAATCGAAATGTATTACAAGCCTCAAGTCATATGGATTTGTATAAACAAGTCTTGAAAAATCCGAAATAATAGCGCAAAATTTCTCATTGAATCATTATATTTCCGCTAACGTGAGCGATTCAGTCGCATTTTTGACTTTTTCAAATTATATAAAAGTTCTAAATAACCAAACTTTTACTTTGGAAAACCAAAACGTTGTAAATATTACTAAAATTAGATCTATTATAAACTTAAAAATTTAAAAGTACAGGCAACGAAAGCCCTTCCTATGAAAAGCTCTGAAGTAATTCCACTTCTCCTCAATGCATGTACTAAACAATGTCACTTTCCACATATCTGCAAAAAATCTAAAGTTATTGCCGTTTCTTAGTCTCGTAAGGATTGTTCTAGCCCGGACTCATATAGACCAATAAGTCCTTTAAATTCAATAACCAGAATATAAGAGAAAATTAAAAAGGAAAAATAGTAGTGTTCACTGAAGATAAAAACATTCTTCCTGTCCAACAATATGAATTTCGATCTGAAAATAACAAGACGCAACCGTTAATCAGAATAAAGAAATATATGTATAAGGGCCACTTTTAACAATGGTAAATCGACAGCAATGGTGTTACTAGATATAAAATCTGGATTTGATTTAGTGTGACATGATGCGTTAATTCATAAATTATTCGTAGTGGGTTAGATGAGCAAACAATGAAGATACTACAGAGCTTCCTGACAAAGCGATATTTCATAGTTCACACTGAGAATTGTTTTTCCGAAGAATATAAAGGGTCCGCCAAATTACTTTTTTTTTTGAAAATGCTATAAGAAAAAAACTACTGAATATTATCTCAAATTTCTTTTTTTATTTGAAAGTACAACCCTTACGGTTAATAATGGAAAATAATTTCATTCAAATGGCTGCCTCGGCTGGCCATGCAGTAGCCTACATGATCGTTCCAATTTTTAAGCACATTATCGATTGTGTGCAGCGGTATTTCACCAATGGCTTCACGAATATTCTCCTTTAAAGCGTCAATTGTATCTGGCTTGTTGGCGTAACACACCAGAAATAATAGTCCAACGGTGTCAAATCGCAGCTCCGAGGTGGCCAAACGGCATCAGCTCTGCGGCTGATAATGCGATCTTCAAAAACAGGGCGCAAAACATCGAGTGTAGGTTCGACTGTGTGGCACGTAGCGCCGTTCTGTTGAAACCAAATGTTGCCAATATCCTCCTCTTCAATTTTTGTGTACAAATATTCGTTCAACATGGCCCGATAACGATCGCCATTGACTGTAACGGCCACTCCTTGCTCATTTTCGAAGAAAAATGGCCCAATTATGCCTCAGGACCAAAATCCGCACCAAACAGTGACTCGTTTTGGGTGTATCGGCTTTTGTATGCGTGCGGGTTTTCTGTGCCCCAAATGCGACAATTTTGCTTGTTTACATACCCTCCAAGATCAAAATGAGCTTCATCTGAAAAGATAATTTTTTTTGGCAAAACCGGCATCTTCTGTAAGTCGATCGCAGGCCCACTTAGCGAAGCGAAAACGCATTCAACTCCTGAACCAATTGGACTTTGTATGGCGTCATACCAAGGTCTTTATGCAAAATTCGTCTCAATGATGCCTCCGAAATGTTCAATTCTTGAAAACGATGGTGAATTGATGTTTATGGCGCTTCACGCACACTTTCTGCCACAGCAGCAATATTCTCGGGTGTACGCACTGTTTTTGGCTTTTCGCGCTTTGGTTTGTCGATGAGGATGCCAGTTTCTTTCACTTTTTTCACAAGATAACGAACACACAGAGCTGACGGTGCTTCTCTTCTTCCAAAATCCGTACGCAATTTTCGCACACATTCTGCAACATTGCCATGATTTTCAAAGTAATGTCGCAATATTTCCCAGTGTTGTTCAAGCGTATACACAACCATATTCGTTCAGCGGAAGGATAAAACTAATTATCTGTCAAATCAGACATGAGCTAAATGTTACCATTCACGAAATATGTACTAGTTGAAAAAAAAACGTTAGATGGCGGACCCTTTATTATAACAGCTGTTTGTACAATACTCCAGAACATTTTCACATCCGATTTGCCAAGGTTTTTGGATTACGAAACCTCAATTTTTGCAGATCTACTGCAATTTTAAGTTCTGGCACTTTATCTACTCAATAATCTTCTAACTTTAGTAAATACAGTTATTACTTACTATAGAAAAACCAGAATCTTAGTAAACCCTACTAAAACCCAATCAATTTTCTTTACAAGGAAAAGAAAAGAATGCTTTCTCCCTATGTCCAGAAAACTGTTATTTAACCAACATATTAGTTAAATAGTAAAGAAGATCAATATAATTAATATCTAAAATACTATACCATTTTATAAATCGTATATCGTAATTTCAGTATTAAAAATTAGCTATTAATTTTAAGGGTATTATTTCATGCAATATTATTGTCACTTAAGATTTGAAAATTTCACAGTGTTATCATAGGATAGAATAAGTGGTCGAGAGTTAGCGAAAAACTGATTTTTTTAGCGAAAATATTTTAAGTTTATTAGATGCTTCGAATGTCATGATAGAGAAGATCTACTGAATATTTTAATGTATTGATTTAGGCAGCGATTACAAGCTTATTATTATTTATATAAATTGCCAAGATCAAGATGTACCATTTTGAAGGTCCATATCTCGGGAACCAAAAAAAAGTATTGTGTTTAATTCACCGGAAAAACTATTACCGATGGTGTGAATTTTAACAAAATCATGGTTACGGACTTAAGCGCTAAGTATAAAAATCTTGAAGTTGTAATCGAGAAAAAAAAATGAGAAATAAATAATCTGAATTGGTAGATGAATACTGAATTATATAAATTTGGCATTGTGAATTGAATATTATACATATATTTATGTTGACATTATGGAAAGTTGTTTGAAACAACTTTAAAATTGATATTGTTGGAAGTTTTTTGAAAAAATGCCTAAAGACACAAAAAAATCTTCACAATTAAAGAATCATAAAATACATGTAAAAAAACGGGAAAGCCAACAGGAAGCGATAGTAATACTTTAAATACGGCACTTCTACTCAGTTAATCGTGTAGGATATTTGAGAGAAGTTCAAAATAATAGAATTACGATTTATTTCTAAATAAAATTATAATTGGGTTAGGTTAGGTTAAATGGTTTGCCCGAGTACACTTTGAGGCCATATGGTCCATTGTGATACAACCTAGATAGCGCCGGAAGATGGAGATAGGAACATAGATTATAAAAGTACAGATAGAATATATAAAGAGTGGGGAAAAGAATGGAAAGTGAACTCTTTCGTCCGCTAAGCGTCCCTCTTGAATCAACCGGATTCCCTTAAGAAGTCCGCAAGGTCACCGAGCGGAACGTATCTTATGCAGCCTAGGTTATCGAAGAGTCTTTGCTCTAGATATCTAAGGCGTCGCTCCTTCAGTCCAGGATATTCAGTAGGGTGGCCCTTATTTTTCAACTTTCGAAAAGCTTAGCTCCCAACCCCCTATCTTGTTCAAATCAACAAAAAAATGATATGGGCAAAGTTTCAGCTAAATCGAACTTCATTAAGGTGGCCCTCATCGACCATGAGATTTTGAAATTGTCAACTGTAAAGTTATTTATCAAGATATTATTGCTATTTAATATTTAATGTATAAATTAATAATTTTCGAGAAGAGGGAGTGAAATTCTTTATTAAGTTCCCACTAGATGGCAGCATTAGAACTCTATGAACTCAAAAAAAGACTTGGTATATTATTTTCATACTGATTTGAAATATCCATTTTTACATTCGAAATACTTTATTCGGTAATGATAACAACTGATTAAAATGTATTCAGTAGTTCAACCAACTTGTTCTAATATTCCGAAATATTATTCTCAAATATATAAAAGTCTTTGTTCATCTATTCTATCCAATAATTATGATTATTTATTATTACTAGCAGATACTAGCCCTCGAAATTCGAGCGCAAATTCTAGGAAATTTTATTTTTTTATTAAATAAAGATCCTAAAAGTATGCTAATCAGTTATAGCCAATTCACAAATCAACACAAAAAACAAACTCATTTTTATTACAAACACATTAACAAATTTAATAAACACACACAAAGCATTTTATAATTTTATGTATGTGTTAGTAGCAACTTTAAATGCAATTTACTCAAAATAAAGGAAAAAATTTAAAAATCTGTAAGTCTGCAAATCGGCTAAAAAGAAGTACCTTTCAAATAATATACGTTTGGTCAAAATCGGGATAAAACGGTAGAACAAAACTTCGGTCACAAGAAATCGCCTAGCCTATTAATATTATAGATTTATTTATATTAATTACAATGCAAAGTAAATTTGAATTCTAATTTTGGGTTTAGGGATAAGCCGGGTGACAAATACCATTTGGCTAGTTTTTGCAGCGACAGACCAAAGTCTCTGGTGGGAATCGAACCCACGACCCCCGCATGATTGGCGAGCACGCTATCTACTCACCTACCGGGGCGCTTTGATTATTATTATTTTTATCTATACTCTTTTATAATTAAATATGATGATTTTTGATTAATTCTGCAATATTCGTTTCAGAATAGTTTGTACTTCTGAATTGCTGATTTAAGGTGACTTGACTATTTTAGCAAGCGAAGTATTTCCTAGACTTTTAAATGGCGTCAACTTCTTCAGATAGTTTATTCTACAAGTTTAGAAAAGATTTTTATGTCTCTATTGTTGGTTATATTTCCAATCAAATCGTCGGATCCAAACTACCTTCGAATAAACAGGTTTTAAGAGTTTTTTTTTTTGTACAATGTGAGAGTTGTTAATCTTCCAGAGAAGGAAAGCGCCGTGTTGGTGATTCAAGAAGTTTCCATCTTTGGCAAAAAGCACGAATTCATTCTAAGCGAACTGATCACTGACTGCATTGATAAGTTAGTTAAACTAAAGATGAATGGAAAGGAACTTGAATAGAACTTCGGGTAAAGAAAGAGACAAAAGAAATCTTTTCATAAAAAAAATGGACGATCTCTTTGACATAGCTCAATCAGATGCTTTGGAGCAGATGAAAAATGAACATGATAAGAAATTTTTAATTCTCCAGCGCCAAAAAGTGAGACCGGGCTCCATGATTGGTGTTGATCAAAAACTAAAATGTAAGGAAGAAAGAGCACTAAAACGCTCTGCAATTGAAAGTGTCAGAAAAAAAAGAACTATGAAGAAATGGAACAGCAATGTGCTATCTGTCAACCTGTTGTAGTAGAAGCTGATGATTCATCATCAAGCAGCCAAAATAGTGATAGTGCTGAAGAGAGTGAAAATTCTACCATCGTTCAACAGATATCACCAACAGCACCAACCGCAGCCATTTTTGCAGCCCGTCGAGGCACACTAAATTTTTGTACTCCCCGTCTTTCTGAAGGAAGGAAGAAGATACAAATCAATTTAACCGGTACATTCTTCACCCAAACGATTTTTCATCATTTTCCAAAATCAAGTTTCCGTCTTTTGTTACTTCCAGTACAAACAATTTCTTCACGAGATTTTCTATCAGCTCCGAATTTCTGAACAAAGACGCTTCAAGATGGAAGGATGATGTTGGTTATAAGAGTGGAATCGAAAACCTTCATACCATCATTGTTGTGAATGACGTTGCAGAAAGAAGTATCAAACTCATTTAAGGTAATAATAACATTCATACAAAAGATGAAACGGAGAAACAATTTCTATTACAAATTTTTGCCGGAGAGGGTAAAAAATACCCAACTGCTACTAAATAATCACTTATGAAGTTATGGGATTTATTTTTTTTTTAAATCAAATGTGTTTTAATTTTTCATGCTATTCTGAAATTTTTTTATAATTAACTTTGGGGAAATTTGATTTCAAATCTTTTTAAACAATTGCTGGGAAGACCAGACAATTCCACATACATTCCTCTATGAAGTACCGGACAAACTAGGAGTTAGAGAAGAATATACATATTTGTAATGGAATTATTTAATCAATAGGCATAAATTCAAGCTCTTTGAGGGTCGTCTAAACGTTAACTGATTAAGTTGAAATTTTGCATAGCCCTTTTTTCCTCATTTGAACAGGTACAAGGGGTGGGAGCAGCAAAACTTTAACCTTCAAAAAATTAAACACGGTTAAGGGTCACCCTACTATTCACACAACAAATGTTGCACACACTATTTCTCGTCTACATCCATACAGTTTCTGCAGAAGTCAACTCTCTGGGCACCTATGGGTTCGGCCATCTGCCCTATTACACAGTGTCCAGTGAGTGCTCCTATAAGCAAGCTGATTGTCTCTTTACCAATACCAAGGAATACTTTTATTCTTCTTCAATTAGGCAAGGACCATTGGATCTGCGGTATTCTGCAGGAAGTCAGTTGGGTCAACCTTGTTCCTAAATCAATTCAATTCAACAGCTTGGATATAGGGATTTTAATATCAGTGTCAATCGTCCCGCTGAAAGATTATGAGCTGGAACTTATATCAGCCTCATGGTATGTTTCCGGATTTGATAGAGGGGCCTGATACATTTCCCCACACATTTCGATCTAACGGTCTTTGATTTCAAAGCTTGGAGAGCAGCAGGTCTGTAAACGAAAATATTAATGGTCGTTGGATCCATATTCCGCTCCAGAATTATCTTCATTGCTATGAGAATTGCGTGAATCTCGTCCTGAAAAACGCTACATTTGTGAGAGTAGATCTCTGATAAAGTACCGGCTGCCATATTCGAACCGTAGATGTAAACTGAGATCGCAGCCCTGTCTATTACAGAGTATGCTGCCCAGTCTTCCCAGTCATCAAAAAATTATGATTAACTATCTTTTATATTAAAAGAATTTATGTATGAAAACTAGAGTCAGTCCATCTGGCCGTTCTATCCGGCCGATTTCCTTCATTTTTTTTTAAATGAAAGGTATTTAGACAAGCATTGGAATTTACTCAACTCTCACCTTACTCAAGTTATACTTTTTTCAATATTATTTCAATATTTTCCTTCACTCAAACCTCTATAACTAGAGTTCTAATTAACGTAGGCTGTTGACATAAGTCTAAGATCACTCAGTGGATCAAGCTCTTTCTTTTGGGTTTGAGGAAAGTTAAGCGTGGAGAATCAACTTTACTTTTACTGTACGTTAACTTCTCTTGGCATATTTTGGCATTACTGTACGTTAACTTCTGTTGGCAAATTTTGGTATTATATTATAAAAATTAATATAATATAATATATTATAATGTTGCAGAGCAGCAGGGGTAGTTAAGTTCTTTCATTTTAATTCATAATACAAAAAAATAAAAAAAATTTAAAAAAAATATTTGTGTAATTGATTAGTCGTTTAAAATTTAATTGTTATTCGAGTTTTTCAAATTTAAATTCTCCAAGGATTTGTCCGTACAAAATTGGTCGATTAACCCTAGCTCTGCCACCAATTTTTTTCTTCGAATCCTGGCACTATTAACATTTGTAAATATGTTTACTTTCATTCGTTTTTTGTTTATGACTTTTCAACTTTTTGTATTCTTTTTGCTCTTTATTTGGAAATACCGTTACATTCGCTTTTGCTCTATTAAATCTTGAGTTTTGTTGTTCAGTTTAGTTATTGATCAGTGAAAATGGAAAGTTATAATAAAAAATTTAAAATTTTGAGTACATCTTCAGTAGCCCGGTAAGAAATTTTCGAAGCATGACTTCTAAATTCCAAATATCTTAGGCTTCTTCTTGATATGCAAATAAGGTATTTTGAAAACCTTGTTGACTCCGATGAGGAGGAAATAATAGCAGATGCATCTCCGAGGGTTGAAACCGATGAAGATGGTACGTCTATATCGTATCACGAAATGGATGGTGGTGCCTCTTATATTGAAGTCTCTGAATATTCAGTAGAGCTAGGACATGGAGGTGACTCAGAAAATGAGTTGGAGGTAGAGGATGAAGAAGAAATAGAAGAAGTTCCCCACACTGAGAAAGAAAACTATTTTCTTTGCAAGGTTAGAACAAAATGGAGCAAAACTCCACCTAGATTGCAACGGATATGGCAGCAAAACATATTTCGTGAGAGCCGTTTTATTGGCCCTAACCCAATTACCAAGAATTTAAGCATTATTGACACATTTTTGGTTCTAATGCACTTAACAGTCCAGTCAATTATTTGTGGGAATACTAACAGGAAAGGCAAGGCTGAGTATGAAAAACTAGAAAGCGGCAGAACGCGTGCGTTAAAAAAAATATATTTGGGAGGATATTACTGAAGAAGAGCTTCGTGCATACTTCGGCATATTGATAGCAATGGGAAGCCATAATTCCATGCTTTTCGTTGTACCGAGCATCTATGTCGGCAAAACGATTTTTAAGTATTTCAAGATTTATTTGGTTTGATCTGCAAATTACGAGAGCGGCAAGATCTCTAACGGACAAAGCAACACCAATCTCGGAAATCTTTGAAATGCTAAATGCAAATTTGCATCAAAACTATATGTAGTCCAAGTGAAAATATAACCGTAGATGAACAGCTTTTTCCTTTTAGAGGACGTACCAAATTTACGCAGTATATTCCGTCCAAACCTGCCACATACGGAATAAAGCTGTGGTGGGTATATCATGCAAATAGGCAAATCGGGCAATAATAGAGAGATAAACCAATATAAAACAATATAAAAGCACCGGACGGAATGTCACCTGCGACAATTTTTTTACAAGTCTTTCACTAGCCGACACACACACAAAGTAGTTGGAAATTGTCTATGGTTGGAACAATGAAAAAAAAAAACCATATTTGCCTTCGGAGTTCCAACCCTCCACAACGAGCAGAGCATTCGAAAATATTCGGTTATGGTGAAAATAGAACCAGTTGTTCCTATGTTCCCAAAAAGAACCAGGCGGTTGTTTTGCTTTTCACAATGCCATGTGACGACACAATTTCGGACATAAAAGAAAAAGCAAACATAATATTATTCTATAATCACACAAATGGAGGCGTTGATGTAATAGATCATATTCTGAACCAATATTCAACGAAACGCAAAACAAATCGCTGGCCCTTGCCCTTTTTATAATACGCTAGACGTATCGGCACTTGTAGCCTGTATAATATATTCAGAAAATAATGCGTCACATATCACATCAAAAAAGGTAATATTTTTTATAGTATTCGGCATAGAACGTTTGATTAGTTTTTTCTGCTAAAATAGGTGGTCGCCGTTTGTTTCTTCAAGAATTAGCGGAGCAATTGTGTAAATCAATAATTTTGAAGAGATCCCAAATACCCCGGGTCATATCAAATTTTTCAACGAATAATGAAATTGAGTGCTGCATAGTGGGTGTTTCTATTGAAGCCCTAAAGAAATTCACAACAGGGGATTTTGTCCCAGATGAAGATAACCGTGGGCATTCAAAAGTAAAAGGTGCTTGCTATATACGCTATCACGAGGAAAGCAAAAGAAAACGCTCAACTCGGAAAATATGCGGTCAATGTAAACAACCTGTTTGCATTGAACACAGCAAAGTTCAAACAAAATGCAACCCATGTCTAAAAGACTGATCTTTAATTTTTTGTAATATATTCTTGTAAAAATCTAATAAATTAAAATGAATTTTATGCAAAAAACACATAACATAAACATTAAGGTGGACCTTGAAATGAAATTTTTGCGATATTTTGGTAGATGAGGGCTCTATTCCGTGCCTTTTTGAAAAAAAATGACAATGCCGAAAAAAAAAATTAAAAAAAAAAAAATTAGGGGTTGCGCACGAGCCGAGAAAAAGGTCCACTTTGCCAAAATTAGGGGGGAAATTGCCATAGGTCATCAGGGGTCACCCGTAGGGGGGAAAAATGTATGGCCGACCCCCATTAACTTTTTACCGCCAACATTTTCCCCCAAGACACCCACCCCCTATCTCCTCCCCTTAGGGGGGTCACCATACAAAAATGGAGGTTGCTCAGTATTTTCGAAAAACACCATAGGTCATCAGGGGTCACCCCTAGGGGGGCAAAATATATGACCGACCCCCATTAACTTTTCATCCCCAACATCTTTTCCGAACAAACTTACCCTCTATCTCCACTCCTTGAGGGACTCCCCATACAAAAATACTGAAAATCTATGTATTTACAGTTGCACAATATCGAGATTTTTTTGATTTTTTTTTATTTTTTTACAGAAATTCCACCAATATTCAAAAGTGGTCATTGTTTGAAAAGTCTTGAAATAAAATATTGCAAAATACGTAGTAGTTATAAATAGCATTTCATTCATCGATTGTTGTCATTCAACAAGTGCCGACGACCGCGAAAAGTAAATTGATTTTTCTCCCGTTTTTTAAAAGTTAAGATGACAACACAACTTAGATCGCGCGACGATATTTTTTTGATTGGTTATCCAAGCATGAATATTACGGGGAACAAATTACCGTCGAAGAAGCAAGTGCTAAGAATGCATTTCTTCAACATTCGCAAACGAAACATGTCGAAGAAAAATAGTGCGGTTATAGTCGCGGACGCAGTGATGATTTTTTGGCGCCAAGCAGCTATTCCGACGAAAGCCAGAGGAGATGTTACAAGAAAAATAGCTGCGCTGCACGATGAGTGGGATGCTTTAAGAAAGTCATCTCACAGAAAGACTGAGTCCACTAGAGAAAAAGAGAATAAGTTTTCTGATAGCTTGGATAATCTTTTCGACATCGCACACGCCCTTGAGAAAATGACAAATACCGAAGACATTGAGTTTCTGCTAAAGCAAAGAGAAGATGGCCGGCCAGGAACTATGGGAGGTGTGGACGCTACTGATACTCGAACGAGGAAAAGAAAAGCTGAGCGCGAAGAACAAGAAGAGTTGCGACGCAAACGTGCAACGGAATCTAGTAGAGAACAGTTCGCTAAAGGCGGTAAGCTATTTCGCGCTTTGTGTGTTCGTCCAATGTTTATATTCAAATGAAATTCTTTCAATTGCAGTGGTTAAATTTTCAAGCAGTGATTCAAGCGATGATAATGGGAGACAGGACGAAAACTTCCCGGCAGAAGCTGGCCCATCAAATGTTGGTGACAGAAGAGGTTACAAACAATGTTTTACTGAACGAGTCCTATCAGCTTTGGACAAGTGCAAAGTGACTGACCGAGACGCGGTCGGCATTATGATAGCGGCGGCAGAAGCATTTGGACGCGATCCTCAACAATACACAATAAACCGTACGTCGCTTCGGAGATGTCGGCGTTCAAATCGAGAGAACATGCTGAGTTATGTGAAAGACAATCCAGAAGTAAGATCGCATAGATTTATTTGCTCTCATTCAGAATTCTTATTCTTCAACGCGTTTCATTTATCTCCAGCTTGTCGCAGCTAAATCCTTCGTAGTCCATTGGGATAGCAAAATGCTTTTGGATTTTGTGGGTACAAAGAAGGTGTACCGTCTACCGGTAATTGTCTCTTGGAGTTCCCAAAGTAGAAGATGGGAAAGGAAAAGGCCGGAGAATAGCACATGCCGTTTATCAACTGTTGGCATCTTGGCATATGACACATCGAATACAAGGACTTTCTTTCGACACGACATCAACGAACAGTGGCCCATTCTCCGGAGCCGCAGTTGCTCTTGAGCGGCTGTTGGAGAGAGAAATCTTATATTTACCTTGCAGACACCACGTATACGAACTGGTGCTAAGGGAAGTTTTTGAGACAAAAATGGGAAAGACCAGTGCACCAGGCGTTCCTTGCTTTGACCGTTTCAAACAGGAATGGGACGCTGTAAAGGTTAAACCATTCCATTCTGGCTTGATAGACGATCAAGTCGTCAGAAAAATTCCTGTGGCAATGCAAGTCGGCATAAAGGAGTTTTGCTTAGATCAATTGAAGGAGAAACACCCTCGCGATGACTACAAAGAAATGCTACAATTAATTCTTTTGTTTCTGGGTGAAAAACTTGAGAATTACCATTTCCGACCTCCAGGACCCGTTTCCCATGCTCGATGGATGGCAAAAGCCATTTACAGCCTCAAGATGTTTTTGTTTCGGAGAACTTTTCACTTATCTGTATGTGAATTGAATGGTATTCGACACGTTTGTATTTTTGTGGTGCGACTTTACGTCAAGGCATGGTTTGGTTCTTCTCGAGCAGCTGAGGCGCCGAATCAAGATTGGAAGTTTTTGAAGGACATCGTCGAGTACAAGTCCGTTGACCAGGATTTATCTCGGGTAATGATAAAGAAATTTATCGGTCACCTATGGTATCTCGCCGATGAGCACATAGCCCTTGCCTATTTCGATGACAAGGTTTCAAATGAGTTGAAGGCTAAAATGGCCCAAGCATTGCTAGAAAATGAGAATGACGAAGGTGAAGAAGATGAAGAAGGCGAAGAAGGTGAAGAAGATGAAGAAGACGAAGAAGGTGAAGAAGATGAAGAAGACGACCCGGTTCCCCCAGCTCCTCGCGTCGTAATCAAAAGCACCAGCGTTAAAAAAATCGAGGTGAAATTCAAAGATGTGAATGAGGAATTCTTGGCTAAAGACTTGAGCAACTTCGTCTCTCATAATACCAAAAATTTATTTGTACGATTTGGAATATCGCAAGATTTCATTCTTGCAAATCCAGCAACCTGGAAATCTCGCGCAGACTATCAAGACCCCCCTAAGGGGAGGAGATAGGGGGTGGGTGTCTTGGGGGAAAATGTTGGCGGTAAAAAGTTAATGGGAGTCGGCCATACATTCTTCCCCCCTACGGGTGACCCCTGATGACCTATGGCAATTTCCCCCCTAATTTTGGCAAAGTGGACCTTTTTCTCGGCTCGTGCGCAACCCCTAATTTTTTATACCCTCCACTCCAGTGTGCAGAGGGTATATATAAGTTTGTCATTCCGTTTGTAATAATTAGAAAAAAAAATTTGGACCCCATAAAATATATATATTTGTGATCCTTATAACAACCGGAGTTGATATAGCGATGTCCGTCTGTCCGTCTGTCCGTCTGTGGAAATCACGATGACGGCATCAATCGGGCAGCTAGGGTGCTCGTTGGCATAAAAAATGATTCATTAACATCCTGAAAAGTTTGCTATTTAAAATCGTCCAAATCGGTCGATTAGGGCCCGAGATTTGAATGAAGAACTAAAAAAAGTCTTGAAAAAATATAATTTTCTATGTTGTTCTTGTCACGATCACGCCCTCAATAGGACAGCTAGGGTGATAATTTTTAGTGAGAATGATTCACCAAATTCATGGGAAGATTTCTACTTCAAAAATCATTAAAATCGGTGGAACAGGTCCAGGTAAATCTATGAAAAATTAAAAAAAAAAATGAAAAACATGATGTTTTCATATTGTTCCTGTTGTTATTCTAAATGTTGCATTGTTGTCATAGCTCGACTTGTTGTTTTTGTGGTCGTTGTGGTAATAATATAATAAAAACAAACCCTTTGTACATTTTTTTGTGAACTCTGGTAGAAAATTTGAAAAGTTTCCATTGTTTTGGCATCACTAAAAAAATTTGTTAGATCATTTCTGTCATTGCCACGAGCCTGCATGCAAAATTTCAGATCGATTGGCTCACGGGAAAGGGGCTAAAAATCGATCCAAAATTTTGTCGACAAGCAGACACTACCAGTTAATATAAAGGCAGTAAATAAAGGGAGTAAAAGTTCACCAATAATTTAAAAAACAAATTTTTATGTATTAATTTATTTAAAGAAAAAAATAATTAAATGAAATAGTAATAATAATAAAAA
Source organism: Cordilura impudica (assembly GCA_963682025.1). Lineage (NCBI taxonomy): Eukaryota > Metazoa > Arthropoda > Insecta > Diptera > Scathophagidae > Cordilura > Cordilura impudica. Next base: position 20,421,333 of record OY821517.1, read on the forward strand.
AAAAAAATATACAATACAAAAAAAAAAAAGAATATATAAATAAAATAAAATAAATATAAATGCATTCATAGCATTATAATACATATAAAAGGTCAATGTTTTCTAACCGTAACCGTAACGAGTCAGATGTTTTTTTTTACATGAAAATCATTTAAAACAGTTACCGAACGTAACCGGAACGTTCCAATACTTTTCATGTGAAAAAAAGGCTGACACGTTACGTAACAGTTACATGTCGCTAACTTGTTCTTTACACAGGCTACTGCTTTTGCAGCCAACTTCAAGTCTATTTATATAGTTTCGTAAGCATAACTGATAAAATTGTTTCTATTATTTTTTGCTGTAAGTAATAAATTATAAATATACTGAATTTGCAAACTAAAATGGATACATATATTGGAGGTGCTTTAATACAAAAGAGTTAACGAAACAAAATCAAAAAAAAAAAAACAACTCTACAACATCAACAATGGCAGTCATATGTTCTTCAAATAGAAAAAAAAACTGCAAGTGTGTTTTGTTGGCTACAAAACAAAAATAGTGTTGACAATATAACAAAATATGTAAAAGAAGTTAGTGCTATGAAATATTTTATTTTGTTTAAAAAAAAAAAATCGCAAAATGAAAGGCTATAATTCCATTAATAATCAAAAGGCGTTAAACTAATTTATTTATTTTTACGTTGTACTAATGCATTTTAAATAAGTAAAAGTAATTGTATATTTAAATAAAAATGCATTTGTATTATACGTTGCTGTCGTATTCAGAAAAATCAAGTAGCTGACTATACGACTACAAATGCTGCTGCCAGCAGTCGTCTATGTGTTTCATTCATGATGTTGCATTTTTTTGCGAGCAATACTTACATATATTCTAAATAAAGAAATAATAGTTCTTTTCATACTGCGAAATCTATACAAATATATGTACAAATACTATATGTCAAATTTCAAATTTGCAATAATTGATACATTTTTGAAAGAAAATTGTATAATATGAAATGTCTTTAATTTATTTCATAGAAAACAATTTTTTGAGGTGCGTGGATTTTCTATATTTACTGTTTTACTATTTTCGTAATGAGGTTAAATGAGTTAAAAAGAATTTAAAATATTTGAAAATATTAGGTGAGGATCCTCAAGATGTAATATAGGATCGGTCTAAAACTTTTCACTTAGAGCCACAGTTAAATTCGAAACAACAAAAACCCATATATTTTGTGCATAAAGTTTAATATTAAATGTGCTTTTCTAAAATACCTATATATTTTTTCTCATTCATTTCTGACCATCTTCAATGTAAATTTACCAAAGTTTTTTTTATTGCAATATGTATATAAAACTTAAAAATTTAATATTTTTTATTGTGTATTAACTTATTATTCTGCGATTTTCATTACATCACAAAATGTTACAAATTGGCACTACTGTTTCAAAAACTGAAAACTTCTAAATCAGTTGAAAACAGTTGATCTGTAAAACTGTGTGTGAAATTGTGTCAAATAAAATTACAAATATTAATAAATATAATAATACATATATATATATTTTATTAATTTTGTTAAGAATTAGCACAAAATTGATTTTCCATTTTGCATTTCATTTATAAAGAATTCTGCCATATTTTGTTAAAGGGAAAATCCATTTTTGTTATATTAAAAAAAACAGACTTGCATTTAATTTTTCCGTGACTGCCTCAATAATTGCGTAGATGCCACCACAATATTTTTTGTAATTAAAACAGTTGATCTGTAAAAATGTGTGTGAAATTGTGTCAAATAAAATTACAAATATTAATAAATATAATAATACATATAAATATATTTTATTAATTTTGTTAAGAATTAGCACAAAATTGATTTTCCATTTTGCATTTCATTTATAAAGAATTCTGCCATATTTTGTTAAAGGGAAAATCCATTTTTGTTATATTAAAAAAAACAGACTTGCATTTAATTTTTCCGTGACTGCCTCAATAATTGCGTAGATGCCACCACAATATTTTTTCTAATTAAATATTAACCAATATCTAACTAGAATTATGATTTATTCTGACTAAAAAGTTCCAATTAAAAGTTATTCATCCCAATTATGAATATTCTCAAGGAATTTCTTTCTCACGGAAAATACATTTCTCGAGAAAAAATTCCTCCAATTATAAATTCCGCGTGAACAAAAAATGATTAACTGGCATCATCGAATTTCGAAGCCAGTTGCTTTGCTTATTGACAATTTATTTTCTATTTTTTGTGTGTGTGCAAACGACCCTACAATAAATGTCCCAATAAACATTTTTGTTTGCTATCAACTTGAGGTGCATTTGAGATCAAATACATTTCTCAAATCTCCAACGTTAATTCTCAAATGCCCTCAATAGTTCGAATATAGTCTTCTCAACTTAAAAGGCACATTTTTTATATGGCGATTTTCATAGTTATCAAATTGAGAAATTTGTGATTCTCAACTTGATAGCAAAGAAATATTTCCAATCGGTATCAAATGGAAGGTACGGAATTGCCATATTAAAAAATATTATACTAATTTTAGAAATGAAAACAATGTACTTTTTTTAATGTTTCAATTTAATTTCATTATATATTTAACATTACTATGTACATATTTAACATTAAATGTACATATTATGTACATTTTTTAAAATCTAGAATTAAAAATAAATGAATTAATTAGTTGTACATTTTTTGAAAAATTCGACAAAAAGCAGAAATAATTAAAAATATATCAATGATTTATTTGTACTTTTTTGGCATTTTTTAATTTAATTTATTATTTATGACATATTTAAATAATATCTCAGACTTAACACAAATCGTATTCAAGTTGAAAAAATGTTTGGTCTCAAGTGGAGAAAAGTGTTGGATATCCAATTGAGAGTAAAAATGTTTCTCAAAGATTGGAAAAAATGTTAAGTCTCAACTTGATGTCAAGTTGAAAGCAAACAAGGAGAAAAATTGTTCAACCCAAGTTGAGAATTACATTTGACATCAATTTAAGAACTTAACTTTTCTCCAACATTGGAGAAATAATATTTCAATGCATACTGGGGAATGACCGAAACTAACACATAAACAGTTTTTTCCTATTTGAAAAACATATGACTGTCATTGTTGCTGTTGTAGAGTTGTTATACCCTCCACTCCAGTGTGCAGAGGGTATATATAAGTTTGTCATTCCGTTTGTAATAATTAGAAAAAAAATTTTGGACCCCATAAAATTTATATATTTGTGATCCTTATAACAACCGGAGTTGATATAGCGATGTCCATCTGTCCGTCTGTGGAAATCACGATGACGGCATCAATCCGGCAGCTAGGGTACTCGTTGACATAAAAATGATTCACTAACATCCTGAGAAGTTTGCTATTTAAAATCGTCCAAATCGGTCGATTAGGGCCCGAGATTTGAATGAAGAACTAAAAAAGTCTTGAAAAAAAATAATTTTCTATGTTGTTCTTGTCACGATCACGCCCTCAATAGTGCAGCTACAGTGATCATTTTTAGTGAGAATGATTCACCAAATTCATGGAAAGATTTCTACTTCAAAAATCATTAAAATCGGTGGAACAGGTCCAGGGAAATCTCTGAAAAAGTAAAAAGAAAATGAAAAACATGATATTTCTATATTGTTCTTGTTGTTATTCTAAATGTTGCATTGTTTTCATAGCTGGACTTGTTGTTTTTGTGGTCGTTATCGTAATAATATAACAAAAACAAACCCTTTGTACATTTTTTTATCAACTCTGGTAGAAAAATTTAAAAGTTTCCATTGTTTTGGCACCACTAAAAAAATATGTTAGATCATTTCTGTCATTGCCACAAGCCTGCCAGCAAAATTTCAGATCGATTGGGTCACGGGAAAGTGGTTAAAATCGATCCAAAATTTTTTCGACAAGCAGACACTACGAGTTAATATAAAGGGAGTAAAAATTCACCAACATCTAAAGCAAATAATGCTAAAATACCTAGTTGTTAATAAAAAAAACAATTGGACAATTCACAATGGGTAATGTATCGTTGTATCTCTTGTATCGTGTATCACTTTACAATAGTGTAAAATTGTTGTTGGTAATTTTCACTGAAAAATCTGATACACGATCCAACTTCATTTGCTATGTTTAGTAAATGTTGTATATTGTATCATAACATATCAGTTCCAAGTGAATGCCAGTTTTTATGAAAAAGAAAAAACAAATACATAGAATATTATCAGCATAAATAATATTAAAATAAAATATGGCAAATAATGCAAATAACGCAAATACATCGATAAGTTTATTTATATAAAAATTAATGTTTATATTTTTAGTATGTATTTTCTCTTTCAGTACCAACCAAAACATTTAACATTTTTTTTTTTCATTATAAATTAAAATGCAAGAGGTACGTAACTAAAACTCCAGGGTATATCTCACGACCAAAAAGCAAACACTGACAAGTGTTTTCTCTTATACAAAATAGCAGAAGCGACGAAGCGATCTTTCCTCGTTGGATCGAAAATTACTAAAGAAATATGAAAATACAACTGAGTGTTCACAACAAATGATTGTATTGTGTATTTCAATACAACATACAATATACAACACCTGTTGTGAATTGCCCAAATGTAAATTTAGCAATTTATGTATTAATTTATTTAAAGAGAAAAACACAAAAATAACGTTTGATGTTGTATTTTTTGTGTGTAATATTTAAATATACATACATACACATATTAAATAATACAAATAATGTACATATATTATATATATGTATGTATGTATATTCATAGTAACTGCATGTTAGAAATAAATCGGTTATTTTATTTACATAAAATTCTGCAGTATTTTGTTGTGGGGAAAATACATTTCTTTTGTATAACAGAGTGTCACTTCATTTTGCTCAGCGTGACTATGCCACAGTAGATGCTGCCATAATTTTTGTTTGTTCTAATTAGCTTTGCAATAGTTATTTCTATTTTAACATGAATGTTAATATTTTCAACTAGATATCATACAGAACAATGTTAAGAGTATACACGGGTTGGTCTTTTATTTCATACGTTTTTTTATTATTCTTTTACAAATATGAACATAAGTTTGGCATATTACCCACCAATCTCACAGCACACTGCAAGTTCGAAAAACTCAATACACTCACATTTTTTTTTACTAATACACACACATTTTCCGCAGTGGTCACACTAATGGCACCAAATTTTTCGTGCGAATAGTGGCAGACACTAACGATGATTAATGTTACCCTGTTATAAATTTAATGCAAATTTACTGGATTCTGTAAAATTGTAATTAAAGTTTTAGCTTGTTAAATCTATTATAATGATTTATTTTTTGAAATGCGCATACAAAAACGCAAGTTTGTTAATTATAGAGCATAAATATTATTAACTATTATTAAAATAATACTAATAATAATAAATGTAAACATTTTCCCTCAAACATGTGCCTGTATAAAAAACTTGGTAACTCTACTTAAAATAAAATAAGAGAGAGAAGTATACAAATTTTTTCAAGTTTACGCTTCGAGAACATTTTAAAAATGAGATTGCAGTCAGATGTTTGAGCATAAAATTTAATGGCGATGGATTCGACTAATTCGAACAATTTTTCGTTGATAATACGTACACAACGATTTTACAATTTCAGTGTGATGTGAGATTGGGGAGTTAACTTTTTGTTGTCTTTACAAAATAGAGTTACCGAGTTCGTCAATGAGTTTTTTGCTTACAAAACAGTTCTACATAGTTATATAGAATTATTATTCTGCTTTACCTATAAAATATCTGATTGCGATTACATCTAATTTTTAAAAATTGTTTATAATTAATAAAGCATTATTATTCACATATATACAAAATTTCACTTTTTAAATTTTCCATTCAAATTTAAGAAAATATCAATTATAATAAAAACTGAAAATAAAATTTCCAATTATAAATTAGAAAATATTAATTGAGTTTCAGAAAATCATATCAAAACGTCGGAAATAATAATTTTAAATTTAGAAATATCTTTACATTTAAAAATGTTTACATTTAAAAAAAATATTGCCATTCAGGAGATATTAATAACTTTTCAGTACCGCGATTCAGTAACTTCTTTTAACGATAGTCGAATTGTAAAAAAAAAGAAAATTGCAAAATTATCAGTAAAATTTTGAAACGATATTCGCTATTGTTAAAGTCAGCTGTTGTTGTTATCTAAACGACAACCATTTTTGTGTTGTTTATCCAATCGATAAAAACTTAAATTTTTAGGTTGAAATGTCGTCATACATAAATAAAAATCATGAAATAGTGAAAATATTTTGCTTTAATTAAAAAACTTTTTTATATAAATAAAAAAATTAAATAGCATATTCAATTCATTATTTCATTTTCAAATAAATAAACAGAAATATTAGTAAAAAAAAATAAAGATATTAAACATAAACATAAAATCATCCTGTCAAACACGAAGTAATTTATTTTTTTCTATTCTTTGTGTTTTTCGCTTATTTTGACAGAGATGCCACTCCTTTACAATTTAAATAAATAGAAAAACAGATTTGTCGATATTAATTTAAATTCAATGAATTTAAGAAAACCTCAAATGATATTTAAGAATTGCTAAATAAAAATTGTTACATAAGTAAACGTAATTTTATGAGAATGGTATTTTTTATATATAAATTTTCACAATTTTTTTTGGATGAAAATTTGAAGTTTTTCAGAAAATAAAGATAACATTAAATTATTTTATTTAAAATGTTTGGGACTTTTCGTTTTTTGCGTTTTTCATCCCTAATTTGATTATTTATTATTATAAATTTATTCTCTATGTTTTCAAAATATGGCAATATTTAAAAAAAAAGTTGAGAGAGCTTTTTTTTTTGGTTATTATTTTGTTACCCCATCCGACCTATATGGCCACAATGAAGAAATATTTGGCCAGTTAAAAGAAACTATACAGCCATCTCCAATTAGCACAATTTAATGCATATAGCCACTCTACACAACCATTACCTTTGCAATGGAGGTTAGGGCGAGCTATTTAATTAGCAAAAACTAAATTAAACGAGAAGTTATGTCTTATAACCGGAAACGCATGCATATAGGTATATAACCAAAATGCATGCCGATCAGCAACCACGATGACCAAAAAGCAAACACCGAAATAAATCCGAAATAATAGAAAAGAAGAAAACCAACCCAAAGAATTTGCTGAAATAATTTGGTATTAAGTTTAACAAATTGTTTACTTTTTCATTTACATTTATTATCAAGACTCAAACCGAGGTGGAGGGTATCAAAGATTCGGCACAGCCGAATTTAACACTCTTACTTGTTTTTTTTTTAATTTTTTTTTCCGCATTGTCATTTTTTTTCAAAAAGGCATGGAATAGAGCCCTCATCTACCAAAATATCGACACAAGGTCCACCCTAATAAACATATTTACATATGTAAATAATGTTATATTATGAAGAAAAATCCCGAAATACCAAAAATAACGGTAAAATGTCTTTTTTTACATTTTTTGATAGTTTCACGTAGAACATAAAAAATTAGTCACTGAGTCCAAACCATATCTAAATCGATCCGCAAATAAATAAATTACAGCATTTTGAAAATCGAAATATTTACATATGTAAATAGTGGCAAAACTAGGGTTAAACAAATGAAGATTGAAAGGTGGCTGACATCTAAATATATTATTTTCTACCGTTAAAATATTAACATAAATTAAAATTACTATATTATGAACTTTTCATTACACGAATGAATTCACAATGTTAATCGGACAAAAATCTCTTAATATCAAAAAGCAAGAGGATACAAATAACTGCAATAATTCCCTTGTTGTTAATGCACTTAATTATAACTAAATATTTTCTACTTAAATTAATATAATCATATCATCATAATATATATATATATATATATATATTATTTTTTGCTTAAATATTTCAGCTCTTGAGGATAACTATCTTATGACGTGTATGTACAGCTGAAGATATATAAAAAGTAAGTAAACATGTGTAATTGGATGTATGAAGTTTTATTTCGATAAAACGCTATTATAATACAATTTATATTTATAATTTTCCTTAGAGAATTTAGGCTTTAACTGTAATCTAATGTATCCTTTTAAATATTTATTTTATTATTAATTGATTTCCTACATTGATAACAATAATTTATATGCTAATTTCCTCAAAAAGAATAAGAAACAAATCAATATTAATTAGAAAATGCCATTAGAATAAACATAAGGTTTGTATGTATTTTTAAAAGACGCAATAAGAAATCTTTATTTTATTACGAATAGTACATGTCATACGAATGTTATTCCCCAAAGTAATAACAACAGCTCTAAGATTTATTTGAATATATTTAAGAAAGAAAACTTTCTTGTATATAATTATAATGATAATAATAATAACAACAACAAGAACAGTAACAATATAAATAAAAATTAAAGCACCACCTAAAAGTAAAGCTTGACAGGATGTTGATAAAAGGACAATAATTAATTGAAATCTATAATGGACAAACATCCGAAAGCAATTAATTTGCCATATTTCGATAGAAACCACTAAATCTTAAGAGTAGATATTCGTAACTAACGAACACAAATACAACAACTCTTACCACAAATTATAACAACATTCAGCAAAACTATTCACAAAAAAAAAAAAACAAAAAAGAAAGAAGAAGAAGAAGATGAATAAAACCAAATGTAATAAAACCAAAAAGTAAATATTATTAAATGACAACAATGAAAATAAATTCAATTTTAATACGAAGGGCAAAATATTGGACACATATAAATATTTTTGGTCAGTAAGAAGACAAACACAAAAACACACGCACACAAAAATGAGAAAGCAAAAACTATTTAACATAAGTTAAGCAAAAATTGCCGAAACTGAGTATTTGTGTGTGTGTGTGTGTGTGTGTGTGTGTGTGCATGTAATACATTTTGCTAAGTTTTGAGGTTATTCAACATATGGATGTGTGCGTACATATAATGTTGATGATGCTGATATGTTACATGTGTAAGTAGTAAACTAATATGTGCTCTGCCCTTTGGCATATTATTGTGAAAATATAAAATTTTCATATAAAATTCATTCTCTTAGACACACACTTAGAACCACACAAACATTAAAATAAATCTTGTATGTGTTTAAAGAACACATTTACAATACACTTTATCACATATGCACATACATATGTGTGTGGAAACTACACAGTGGTTTGTTCGTTTGCCTTTGTGTTAAAATCTAAAGCTGTTACTTGTTAGCCACTTGAAATATTACTTCACGATTGAGCCAAGTGTTTAGGGAAATTACTCGTACGAAGTTTTTTTTTTTATTAGTTTTAGAGAATATATTTGGTCTAGATGAGCTGAACTCTATTGGAATTGTAAGTGATATACAGACTTACTGATGTTCATTAGTTGATCGTGTTTTTCATAGAGCTACACGAAAGTACTGCAAGCTTAACCAAAATGCTTTGTGAAATAAAAAATGTCCAAAATTTTGAAAATGTCCCTTCTATCTAAATTCTAGGAGCTAGAAAATTTAAGTTAAGTCATATTTATTGAGCCTTTTTTTAATGCAATAGTAGAAACTAAAACATAAATTAACAATTAAGTGAATAACTTAATTTTATAAAATATTATCTAAATTACAATAAATTATCGATGGAAATATTAAATTTTTTTATGAATAGTAGATGTGCGTTAAATGACCTTGTTCCAGGAGCTTACTCGAAAGTGAATACTTTAAAATAAACTTAAAACTACGACTTAAGAACAAATAAAATTAAAAACTAAAAAATAACACAAATCAAAACAAAATAGTAAATAAATAGAAAAATAACTGGTATAATTTTTGTATAAATATTAGCAGACAAATTTCAATTTTAATCAAAACTAATAGAGTGCAGATCCTAGGAACTATTTTTTTCCACTTAATAAATTATTTTATAAAACCCTAAAGCTATGCTAATCAATTTTAGCCAGTTCACTATTGAACACTTTTTAAATATCGAGTGCGCAATTGGTTTAGGTCCAAAATTAGTTTTCAATTCAACACAGTTATTATTGTGAATGAAGAAAACAAACTCATATTTTTTTAAACACACCAACATATATAACAAATGCATTTGACTCAAAAAAAAAAAAAACAAAAAATGTTGATATGTAAAAATCTGTAAATCTAGTGGACAGCTAAAAAGAAATACCTTTCAAATGAGATACGCTTGATCAAAATCGGCAGAAAACGGAGGAACAAAACAGCGGTCACAAGAAATCGCCTAGCCTATTAATATTATAGATTTGGAGGTTCTGCATTAACATAGCTAATAGGTGATAAGTAGTTTATATTTAAAAGACTAAAATTTGATTGTTCGATTAAAATATTTTTAATAAAATTAAAATATTTTTAATATAATTATTTTAATGATTTGATAATCTTGAAATAAATTTTCGCAAAATTTCACATATATATAAGCCAATTGAGAATAATATTTTTTTTTTAATTACTAACCAACACTCAGGGGATTCCCCTTACAGATGCAGTGCATTGTGTTAATCTCAGGAAAATAGGTCATGTGAAGGAGGTAAGAGGGAGTAGTTTTTGTGGATATTTGACTTAAATTTTATTAGATTATAACTGTCAGGAAAGACCTGCACTGGGAGTTTATTCTACATACGGCTAGTTCGATTAATAAACGAATTTTCTCTGTAATGCGTTGTGCGGTCAACTGGACAATAGACTTCAAACGAATGTGATCTACTAGAGAACCGGGTAGAGCGAACCGAAACTCGGGTACTTGGGATAAGTTCGCTAATCTCAGAAGAACATTTCCCATGGTAGTATCTATAGAGCAATGTTACACACCCCATATTTCGACGATGTTTCAACGAGTCAATAGAGTTGGATAGTCTACTGACATTATTGAGCATCAACTCCCTCCTTTGTACATGGTCCAGTAGCTCCAAAATAGACTTTGAAGCTCCTGCCCATAAATGGGAGTTGTATTCCGTTTTCGGTCGAATGTAAGTCATACGCATTTTAAAGAGATCAGAAGGAGTGAAGTTATTTTTAGCACCGTTTTAGAAAACCAAGACACTTGAATGCTTCTTTCGACACTTGGAAAACATGCTCGTTCCAACGAGTATCACATTGAATTCTCATACCCGGGACATCAAGAGTATCCGACTCCCCAATATCTATACCACCCGTATATACAGATGACATTGTTGAATCCATGTCCGTATGGGGCGACATACAACATTGAGTCTTCAGCGCATTAAAATCAACCCTATTCGCGTTACCGCACTCGCAGATTGCTAACAGATCTTCGCTGATTGTGTTATTCATTGTTCGCCTTTTTCCCTAACCTAAAATTAAAGGTTAACGAATGAATAAAATTCAAAGTCTGACCAAGAAGGTCGTTCAGAAACATAAGGAAAAGAGAAGGAGAAACAACGGAACCTTGGGGTACCCCTGAATTAAGCTGAAACTCATTAAATGAGACCCCATCAATAACAAAATATATTGTTCGATTTCTGAGAAAACTCCATATAAATCGAGAGAAGCCAGTACGGACTCCAAACGTAATAAGCTTTGATATCAATGCAGCGTGCCACTCACGATGGAATGCCTTGGAAATATCTAGAGCAGCTACTTCACTTTCGCTAAAATTATGAATAGATCGCCTGCAGCACCCAGAAAGTAGAACTAACAGGTCTACCGTGGTACGATTTCTATGGAAGTTCACATGTTGGAAATTGGTCATTGATTGATTATAACTAAAAATGTTGGAATATCACCCACAAACTGATGCAAAGCTTTTACCAATACAACATCTCATAATTTGCAGTTCCAAAAATTCTGTCTATAAATTGTATTTAAATATAGGCTATGTATGGCCATTTTTAAAGCTTAATTTCTAGATAAATCTTATACCATTCAGTTTTGAGGGGCCTCTTATAGGTCTTTTACGTTGGATGTGTTATAAAGTCTGATTATTGTTTCAAGCACATGCCATAAATTTTCAATTACATTAATGTTTGGTGATTGGGGTGGCGTTTGGAGCACATGCGGGCAATTCCAAATCAATCATGTTTGGACTACACCCGACTTGTCCTTTGGGTCGTTGTCTTGACAGAAGCTGAAATTCTTTCTTATGTCCAAGTTTTCACGCTCTGAATTAAATTTGCCTTCAAAATATTTAGGTTTTGAATTTTGTTCATAATCCCTTCAATAAAGTGCAAACTTCCAACTCTTAATGCCGATATGCACCCTTAAACCATCACATGACCACCGCCATGCTTTACAGTACCACGTAAATTTTGAGGTTGGAGCTCCGTATTTGGTTTCGTCCACACGCAAACCTTTCCGTCAGACTCAAATAGGTTATGTTTGCTCTCATCAGAGAAAATAACGCTACCCCAGAATGAGTCTGGCTTTCCAAGGTACTCCGTTGCGAACTGTATTCTAACCTTTTTATTCTTTGCGCTTATAAAGGCTAATTTCGAGCCGTTCGATCGTGAAAATCATTGCTCCGAAGAATTCTGCGGATGGTTTCAGGGTTGCTCTTTTTCCAATGTACTTTTCCGCTTCCGCAGCTAAATAGGGTGCACTTATTTTTGGATCCTGCTTAACTTTTCTTACAATCTACCTTTCATCAGCTTCAATGTATATGTTATTAGGAGCATTTCTGCCCTTATCTGCAATTCGTTTCTCACGTACGTAGCGCTGTATAATATATTGGACTATTGAAGGGCTCAAATCAACAATTTCAGATATTTCCTTTCGGGTTTTGCCCTCTTTAAAGTGTTTAATCACGATTTCACGCCTCTCAATTAATGTGCATCGACCCATTCTGATACGCACCAAAATAATTAATATATAATTTCTAATAGCACATTAAGCAGGTACAAAACATATTATTAGTCAACTGAAGTCATATCGTCGTTCGTAAGTTATTGTGTTCTATATGATTTTTTTTTGATTAATTCATGTTTAAGTTCTAATAGTTCTTACGCTTAAAGGCGTTTTCAAAGAGGATTTTTTTTTAAACAGAAAAAACCACAAATTATATTACTTTCCTTGGTAGGAAGGTCGCAATAATTTTATCGGTTCAGTTTTTTTTAATTAGCAACTAAACTTTAGCAACTAAACTTTAACAAAAAGCATATAGAACACAATAATTTACGAACGACGATATATTACTCTCAAATAACGGTTAATTCAAACACACGAAATAAACTGTGACGTCAATTTTGCAAGTGGTTTTGTTGTTGAAATATTTTTTTCTTCTGTGACAATAATTTTGAATTTTGTTTTTGTTTTGTTACACGAAGAGGAGAACAAAGAATAAAATGCAAAAAACAATTTTTTGTTAAATTGCATTATTGTTGTTTTTTTTTTCAATAAGAAAGTATTCTAATTACCAACATAAGCATAGAGGCATAATAGGGTAGAAAATGAGAATAAAACTTGGTTTGGTATATTTTGGACTTTACCATTAATTTATTTTTATATACAGAAATTGTTGAGACATCTGAAAGTAATAAGAGCGCTTCCGCTTCGAAATACTTTTTAATTTTTTCAGATATTTTCTTTCTTCGCGATCAAAATTTCCATTGAAAATATGTATATAGTTTTGTTTCAAGCTTTTTCAAAGTAATAAATCGAAAAGTTTCAGATCCTGAACCAAAGTATAGTTTTCCAGAAGTCTTTGGGACACTGAGTGCCCATTAGAAATGTATTTTAATCATATTTTGTAGGCCTATATAATAGTGTATTATTGTTTAGTTCACTAGCCCCTTCAGGCTCACAGGACTTGACCTACATGTATGTATTAAATGGCAAAAATTGGTTTTTTTTTTTTCAAAACCATCAGATAGGATTATAAATTTAGCATTGAACATCATTTATAAGTATGAAGCAAAGCAAAATAACAATCCAACTATAAAAATTTAGTTTTATAACCTCCTTAACTAGGCATAGATCGTTTTCCTATTAATCTAAAAGCGTGATCGCGTTTCTAACAAAAATAATAAATAATTATTATAAAAAAATCACTGTATTCCACAAAATATACGTGATTTTAAAAATGCGAGATATAAACCATCCAACAAATAAATCGTATGTATGTATATGGTTAATGTATGAACATCATAATACTTACACACACATCCGTCCATATTGTCTGTGCGTTTAAACGTGTAAGGGTGTTGAAAAGGAGTCTGTGTTTTTGCATAGGTAGAGGTTTATTACGGGGAGGTGTTACTCTAAATGTGGCCGTTATTCATTTAATTTTATTCGCAATAATGTAAAAGCAGAAGACTTACATGAATGTAGGAATATTTTTTTTTTTCATTTTTTGTTATTTTATTATTTATGATAATGTTTGGCCATTCATTTGGTTTAAGGAACGTGTATACAGGACTAACACATTTAAGTATTTGCGCTTTTTTTTTTTTTTTTTTTGTTAATGTGTGGCAATTAAGATTAAGAATAAGAATTTCCTATTGTCGTTTTATATTTTGTTTGTTTGTTGTTGTAATTATATATGAGCGGTTGACCCTAAGTATTGCTCCCACTCTATAACTTCTCTCTTTAAAAGTTTTATTTTTATTACAAAGCGTCCCTGTTTAATTGTCTTTGGCAAATTTATGTCAAATTTTGATCAGTGCGCGTGGCAAGAATAAAGAGGTATATGGGTGTTAGAGATCTTAAATTCAACACTTTAAACACTATTTATCGTAAAAATTCAGTTTTTCGATTTCTAAAAAAAAATTTTTTGAGTAACTTGTCAGATTCTGAGAAATAATTGCTACCGAAATACCCATAACAATATTATTTTTCTTAGTTAGTGCTTTCAGTAGCAACAACTATAAATTGAGACACTTTTTCTATACAAATTCGCAAAGTTCAGGATATTTTAAAAATTCTTGAACTTATTTTATACAAAAATCTAAAAAAAAACAAGTAAGAAAATTATAGTCGGTCTAGACCGACTATACGATACCCTATACCATGCGTTTATAGACCCTATCACTCAGGCCCAACTAACAGGATATAGAAAATAAGCATAAACCAAATTTGAGTGGGATTTTTATTAATTTTTTCAGCTGCAGATATGAAAAAGTTCATATCGGATGCTATATCTATATGGGGACTAGGCCCAAAAATGGATCGATCCTGACCATGTTTGGTGAAGTCTCTTGTATTTTGCAAAAATATATACAAACAAAATTTGAGAAGAATCAGTGCAATATTTGCGTTTTTTGATAGATTTAAGTGAAGATCGGGAAGCAGCTCTATATGGGGCCTATGACTAAGCGTTGTCCAATAGGGACCATTTTTGGACTACTGATTAATGGATGTAATATATACATACAGACCCAATTTGACTAAGATTTGTGTGATAATTTGGATCTTATGGCAATATGTGTTGATTTCATAGGGGTCATTTGTATGGGGGCTAGGACTGAACATGGACCGCTTCTCACCAATTTCAATAGCGTTCATCCGATGGCCGATAAAGGATAAAATACCAAATTTCGTCAAAATATATTCATATTTGCGACCTGCAGTTTGATTACAAGCTTTACATGGACACACAGACGGACGGACGGACGGACGGACATCGTTAAATCGAATCAGATAATGGTTCTGATTCGATCGGTATAATTAAAGATGGGTGTAGGTCAAGTATTTTTGGTTGTTACAAACATCAGCACAAAGTCATTATACCCAAACCACATAGTGGTATAGGGTATAATTAATCTAAAATTTTCCCAGCAAAACCTTTTAGATTCTTAGACATTGTTTTAGAAATAATTTTCTTTAATATTAATTCTATAGACACAATAATTCAGATATAATTTGTTTTAGGAGATTCTAGAAATCGGATTTGAAACAAGTTCTATGGAGAAAAAGCTTTAAAATTCAGTTAATTCTTTATATAGACAAATTTAAAAACTTTAAAACCTGTTAATATACAAAGCTTATCTCATGCTTAAACTAGTTATAGATTTTTTGTGTCCACAAATTCTCAGATTCTTAGATAATATTGTTTAGAAGAATATGTAACTAAATAAAATTAAAAGAAGAAAATTATATTCGGCCTAGACCGACTATACGATACCTTATCTCTTAGGTCCAACTAATTGAATATAGAAAATAAGCAGAAACTAAATTTGTGAGGCACTGTTATTAAGTTTTTTGCCTTTGAATCTGAAAAAGCTAATATCGGATGCTATATTTATATGGGGACTAGGTAAAAAATGGACTGGCTATATTTGGTATGGTAACTTTTTTTTTGCAATATATAGAAACTAAATTTGAGAAAAATATGTACAATATTTTTGTTTTTTGATAGATTTAAGTGAAGATCGGGAATCAGCTGTATATGGGGGCTATGGCAAAGATTTATCCTATAGGATTTATTTTTGGACAACTAGTTAATGGATATAGCGAATGTAGACCAGCACACTGGTCTAAGTAGTATATCTATACCCTACACCACCATGCGGTTAGGGTATAGAGTTTGTGCTGATGTTTGTAAGTACCAAAAATATTTGACCTAGATCAATCTGTTAATCTGTTAATATACTCGGAATCACTTCCTGACCGACTCAGAACCACTTTCTGAGTCAATTTAACGATGTCCGTCCGTCTGTCCGTCCGTTTGTCTATGTAAACCTTGTAATCAAACTACAGATCGCAAATATTAATACATTTTGATGCAATTTGGCATTTAAACTTTTATTAGTTATAGGAGGAACGCTATTGAAGTTAGTGCAAATCGGTGCATGTTCCAAATTAGTCCCCATACAAATGACCATACCATATACATCTCGGTGAAATTTGAATTGTACGTGTTCATCACACCCGGTATTATTATTATTAATTGGTAGTCTAAAAATAAACCCTGTGGGACATTTCGCAGTCATAGCCCATATAAAGGGTCCGCCATCTAAAGTTTTTTTTTTTACCAACTAGTGCTTATTTCGCGAATGGTAACACTTAGCGCATGTCTGATTTGACAGATAATTAGTTTTATCCTTCCGCTGAACGAATATGGTTGTGTATACGCTTGAACAACGCTGGGAAATATTGCGACATTACTTTGAAAATCATGGTAATGTTGCAGAATGTGTGCGAAAATTGCGTACGGATTTTGGAAGAAGAGAAGCACCGTCAGCTCAGTATGTCCGTTATCTTGTGAAAAAAAGTGAAAGAAACTGTCATCCCCATCGATAAACCAAAGCGTGAAAAGCCAAAAACAGTGCGTACACCCGAGAATATTGCTGCTGTGGCAGAAAGTGTGCGTGAAGCGCCATCAACATCATTTCACTGTCGTTCTCAAGAATTGAACATTTCGGAGGCTTCATTGAGACGAATTTTGCATAAAGACCTTGGTATGACTCCATACAAAGTCCAATTGGTTCAGGAGTTGAAGCCAACTGACCATCCATCGACTTACAGAAGATGCCAATTTTGCCAAAAAAAAATCATCTTTTCAGATGAAGCTCATTTTGATCTTGGCGGGTATGTAAACAACCAAAATTGTTGCATTTGGGGCACAGAAAACCGGCACGCATACATTGAAAAGCCGACACACCCAAAACGAGTCACTGTTTGGTGCGGATTTTGGTCCAGAGACATAATTGGGCCATTTTCTTCGAAAATGAGCAAGGAGCGGCCGTTACAGTCAATGGCGATCGTTATCGGGCCATGTTGAACGAATTTTTGTTCACAAAAATTGACGAGGAGGATATTGGCAACATTTGGTTTCAACAGAACGGCGCTATGTGCCACACAGCCGAAGCTACACTCGATGTTTTGCGCCCTGTTTTTGAAGATCGCATTATCAGCCGCAGAGCTGATGTCGTTTGGCCACCTCGGAGCTGCGATTTGACGCCGTTGGACTATTTTTTGTGGGGTGCCCTCAATGATAAGTGTTACGCCAACAAGCCAGAAACAACTGACGCTTTAAAGTACAATATTCTTGAAGCCATTGGTGAAATACAGCTGCACACAATCGATAATGTGCTTAAAAATTGGACCGATCGTGTAAGTATCAGAATGGCCAGCTGAGGCAGCCATTTGAATGAAATTATTTTCCATTATTAACCGGAAGGATTGTACTTTCAAATAAAAAAAGAAATTTGAGATAATATTCAGCAGTTTTTTTTTATAGCATTTCCAAAAAAAAAAAAAAAATCATGTGAGTCCGATCATAGGGAAGATGTGTAAATATCTAGTAATTAAAAATTTTTTTATGTAATTTTTTTAAATCAAACAGAAAGCGTCATCTATTTATCACTTATAGCAAAAACTGTTTCAGCTAATTCAACAACCCTTTAAAAATATCCCAATATAAACGTATATAAGTGATACATAGATGACACTTTTAAAAAAGTGGCATTAAAAAAACAATGTTATATCATAATTTTTACACCAATACAATCATAAGTCACACAGCGTTATCTGCTTCAGCTCACACCTATATGAGTTACGCTGTTTTTGTGATTGTATTGTGAAATAGAAATTTACCCCCCTGCGCGTATAGATGTTTACACATCAAAAAAAATGTTATTTGGCGTACCCATTATAAAGATATTCTCGTTCTTCATTTAATCTATTAACAAAAAAAAATATTACATAATTTTTTCTCGACCAAGTTCCCATATAAGTATAGTCATTGTTGAAAATTTTTTGGAAAATACCATCAAACAAGAGCATATTTCCACATATTTATATAGAAAGTGATCAATATCCGTCGAAATGGTCTAAAATTTATAATGAGTGATCTATGAATATCGAATATCGTAGATTGGACACAGTGTAAAAACAAAAACATAAATTTTTACAAAAGTTTAATATTTATCGAAAACATTTCGTTCGGAATGCTTTGAAATTTTGAAACCGTAATCTCTAAATTTATTCAAATTGAAATACTAATTGCTAGATAGCAAACATACTGTGAGCGTCAAAAAAAGTAAACAGCAATTTTTAAACTCTATATATTCTCTTATAACAAAGTTATCATTGACTTACGATAAAAAGTAATATTACAGAGTTTACAGCTACACCATTTAGAGATTGACTACTATATAAGATGACATCAAATCAAGTGGGAATATTGCACAAATCTCTCGATATAGAAAGTGCATCAGATTTTACTCGTCAAAAAAAGTAAACAGTGGTAGCTCTTACTTACGGTTTTTTATATTTCGGGGAAGAACCTAAACTTTTTGTGACAAATTTGTACTGATCATGAGTTTTACTTTACTAAAAACCATTTTAAGTTGATTTTTACTAATTAATAATAAGAAAACAAAGATGTAAAAGCAAACATCGGTTTATACTCGGAAAATATTTTAGAAAAGAAAAAGGTAAATCATTGCGTGAAATTGGAGGAATTGTGGGTAGGAACCACTGCACAATAAACAAAATTATTTGATGAATACGCCAAACACCATTAGGATGAAGATTTACCGAAGTCTGGACGCCCAAAGCGGCTTAGTGGTACCGAAGTTAGAGCTGTAGTAAGAGAAGTAAACACATATGTAGCCTAAAGTGCAATTAAATTATCTGAAAACATAACGCAGATATCAGACAAACCAGCAAGTTCGAGTACAGTGAGGAGATCGCTTCACAAAAATGGTCTACATGGTCTCCAAAGCGAAACAGAGCAAGTTAATGAATTTCGGTAAAAAGTACAAGAATGAGGCTCTATCTTTTGGAGAAAGCATATTATATAAGAATATTCGACCTTTTCGGAGCGAAAGTGCCTCCAAAAATATGGCGTGCTAAGAATGAAACCTTAAAAAAAAAGTGTTATCAACACTGTGAAACACGGCGGAGGTTCAGTTATGCTTTGGGGCTATATGGCGGTAACAGGTGTTGTTAATCTTGTTTTTATTTACTCCACTATGAAGAAAATGGATTACTTAGCCATTTTGAAGGACAATATTGGCCCTAGCGTCAAAAAATAAGGCATGGCTCGAGATTGGATCTTCCAACAGGACAACGATCTAAAGCATACGTCTAAAACTTTGAAGCAGTGGCCACATGTCCAGACTCCTAAGACACTTGATCATCCGCCGCAGTCACCGGACCTTAACCCAATCGAACATCTGTGGGAAAATTTTGGCAGAAAATTAAGTCGAAGGGCTATTTCAAGCAAGGCAAACTTAAAGAAGGCCCTTAAGCAAGAATGGAGCAAAATATGCGAGGTGTTTAGGGCCAAATGAAAATAAACCAACTATTAAAAAATTTTAAAAGTTTACTTTTGTATTGAAGTTCTGTTGCCTTTTGTTTGCTGCTTGCTTTTTTTTTTGATGCATAAAATGTAGTCATTTTCTAAATAAAGTGCATTTATTTCCGTTTTATATTACTTTTATTTAATGTTTTTATTGAGTTCAGTTACTATTAAATAATTCTTGAATTCCTTATATATATTTTTGATTTTGTATTAATGACTTCAATTAAATAACCTTTTAATATGAGAAACTAAGGTGTTTTTTTTTGACGCTCACAGTATTAACTCGAATAGCATATTTTCGTACTCTACAGTTTTTATTAGAATGCTTCAATATTTCGAGAAAGAAATTTATTGATATAAGTTACTCGAAAATGTTCAAAGCTACACACAGAAAAAATATTCACGAACCGAATTGTTCTAAAACTTAACAACTGAATTTTCGATGGTATCAACAGAAATTTTATAGCAACTAACCATTTTCTATTGTGATAAAATATTTACTGTTGAGACAATAGAATCGCAATTGCAAACAACTCAAAATTCGGTTATTAACTTCATCGCTATTCGATTGGCAACATATTTATTTAGTAGCCACAACGAATCTGTTTTCTGTGTGTATATTATGTCCTTTCTGAAAATTTTTTTTTAAATGATATCAAAATTTTACATATTATTTTAAATTGTTCTGGAAAGTGGTCGAACTTTTTCGTGTAGTAGTTTGCCCACGCCAGTAGGAGAGTCTGATTCAGTTGAAATCTAGGAGTGATATTCCTGGTACTTTTGTGATTTCGAATAGAATATATTTGTAATATTAAATTTTTACACTTATTTTTTACATGCTTTTAAACCCGAAATATTTAACTTTTTATTATACCTCATTTACTGCTCGAACAGCTCCATACTCCTCCAGTAATAGCGATAAAAATAGTGCAGACTTTTTCTCGTACAGAATTTTTTTTTACAAATTACTGGTAAAATAATCACCCTATTTTGAAAAATAGTGTCTAACATTTCATTCTACGTTCCTGCTTTTTAAATATTTATTTTTTTTTTGTAGCATATTCGGATATGTATACAAATGCTAAACCATTCACATTCTTTATTTCCTATTTCTTTTACTGACCACTTCGTTCAAAAAGACAGTTTCAACAAATATAAGAAAAATAAATTCATGAAATATTACATATGATGTGTGCTAACAAATACTATACACATAAAAACATATCTACTTTTTATACCCTACACCACTATGTGGTCCAGGTATAATGAGTTTGTGCTGATGCTGGTAACTACCAAATATATTTGACCTAGACCCATTTTTTATTATACCGATCGACTCTAAAAGTTATTTAACGATGTCCGTTCGTCCGTCTGTCCATCTGTCTGTCCGTTTGGGTGTCCATGTAAACCTTGTAATCAAACTATAGGTTGCAAATATGAATATGTTTTTATGAAATCTATTAAGTAAGCTTCCACTTCATGTTCAGACCTAGTCGCCATACTGAGATCGACTTAAATTGCCATAATGTCCAAAATATCATATAGATCTAGGTTAAATTGGGTATGTGTATGTTCGTTATATATATTTGTCTGTGATTCAAAAATAGACCCTATAGGACAATTCTGAGCAATAGCCCTCTATTCACGATTTTCACTTAAATCTATCAAAAGCAAAAATATTGTATAATTTTCCTGAAGTGTGATTTTGTTCTGTTTACCAACACTCAGGGGATGCCCCCTACAAATACAGTGCATTGTGTTGACTTCAGGACAATAGTTTATGGGAAGGAGGAGAGGGGGAGTAGTGTTTGTGGATATTTGACTTAAATTTTATTGGATTATAACTGTCAGGAAAGATCTCTGTGGGGAGCTTATTCCACATTCGGCTAGTTCGACAGATAAACGAATTCTCTCTGTAATGCGTTGTGCGGTCAACTGGAAAATAGACTAAAAACGGATGTGATCTACTAGAGAAGCGGATAGAACGAACCGAAACTCGGGCACTTGGAATAAGTTCGCTAATCTCAGAAGAACATTTCTCATGGTAATGTCTCTAGAATAGTGCTACACAACCCACACTCCGACGATGTTGCAATGAATCAATAGAGTTGGATAGCCTACTGTCATTGATGAGCGCCAACGCCCTCCTTTGCACACGGTCCAGTAGCTTCAAAATAGACTTTGTAGCTCTTGCAATATATGGGAGTTGTATTCCATTTTCGGTCGGATGTAAGTGGTACAGATTTTAAGGATATCAGAGGGAGTGAAGTAATTTTGGCACAGTTTTAGTAAACCAGAACACTTGTATGCTTCTTTCGACACTTGAAAAACATGCTCATTCCAACGAGTATCACATTGAATTCTCATGCCCAGAACATCAGTAGTATGCGATTCCTCAATACCTATACCACCCATATATACAGATGACATTGTTGATTCCATGGCCCTATGGATCAACATACAACATTGAGTCTTCATATAAAGAATTAAAAATTTGACCCAGAAGGTCCTTCAGAAAGCTAAGGAAAAGAGAATGAGAAAGAACGGAATCTTGGGGTACCCCATCAATAACAACACGTATTGTTCGGTCTCTGAGAAAACTCGATATAAATCGAGAGAAGTCATTACCGACTCCAAATGCAATAAGCTTTGATATCAATTCACCGTGCCATACACGATCGAACGCCTTGGAAATATCTAGAGCAACCACTTTACTTGGGGCAAAATTACGAATGGATAAACTCCAGTGCTCAGAAAGTAGAGCTAACAGGTCTTCCATGGTACGATTTCTACGGAAGCCATACTGTCGATCATTAAGAAGTGAGTTGGCCTCTAGGTAGTTCACTAGATGGAAATTGATGATGCTCTCCACCAGAGAGCGCAGAGCAGATTGCAATTCGACGGTTGTTCTCAGGGTTATTACTCGCACCCTTTTTAGGGATTGGTTGGACAGTAGCAACCTTCCAACAAGAGGGAAAGACCCCGCACGGTACGAAAGGTTGTCCCATAGACTAACTATGTCGAAGAGCACTGTTTCAGCACCAGTGCTGATATACCATCCGGTTCCGGAGATTTATTAATGTTGAGGTCCGAAAGAACCTTTTTAACTGCGCGTGCTCGGAAGAATATTTTAGGCATAGTACAAGATACTCTTCCGAGTTCGGGCAGTGGTTGATCGCTATCCGGCAAAAATGAATTTTTTGTAAAAAGTTCAGCTAACCTTGCCTTATCAACCGGGTCAGTGAATATTTGGTCATTCATTATAAGAGTTGGGATAGCAGAACTAGCATTATTCTTTACTCTTTTAACAAATGACCAAAAGCTCTTGCTGCACCGAGGAGCAGAAAGAACTTTAGCATGAAGACGCTGATCGTGAAGAAACTTTTCGCGCCTTAGTACTTTGGCACATTCATTTCTCGCCTGTTTGCGTAGCAGTTCAGTGACAGAATTTTTATTTTCACGCCAATGTCTGAATGCTTCCTCTCTGGATCTGACTGCGTATTTGCAAGTCTGGGTAAACCAAGATTTTTGATTAAGTTTAGCCGAAATGCGCTTTGATGGAATAAATAATCGCATACTAGCACTACTATTTTTTCCACCATTATCGCTGCAGGGTCAATATTATTATCAAGGAAACAAAGTTTCCAATTGAACTACTTAAACAAATCGTTGAGCTTGGCCCAACGAGCCTTTTTGTAAATAAAAACTGAGCGTTTCATAGCTGTTGTTGAAACGCTGTGAAGTACAGAGTACGAAAAAGATGCGGAAATGGTGCAGTGATCCGAATTAGCGAGAGGTGCAAATATTTTCACTTCATACTTGTCAGGGTGTGAAGCTAGAAAAAGGTCGAGAGTATTGTATGTTTGCCCTTCAATGCACGGAATGTGCGTTGGTTCATTTACTAGTTGTGGTTATGCGCGCAAAAAGCTCAACGTAACGGCCTTCGGGAGTTGTTTGACTCGAATGGTGAAGCCAAGAAGAGTTGTGAATATTAAAATCGCTGGCAACTACGATTTCGCTATTCGGGCAACTCTCTAGGATTCTAGTTATTGATTCAGAAAAGAGATCGAAGCCATTATAGGTATGCTCCCTTTCTATATTTGGGCTTCTTTAAAGAAACTCGAAATGCAAAATGTGTGACCTGATTTTAAATTTAACCCAAAGTGAGTTAAATTCTGCATCATTACAGTTACAATATTGCTAGAACTGGTACACAACATTGTCCCGAATGTTCATTGCAAGGCCCCTATGAAAAGTAAAAAGGGATAGACCAGGTATGTGAAAATCCTGTGGATCAGCAGCCTCACTTACCTGGGTCTCACATAAGGCGAAAACATCCGGCCTATGGAAGCGAGTGTGGCCATATGCAGAGAAAAAAATTCGTCCTCAGTCCACGTATGTTACAGAAGTCTATTTTGAATTTACCTGACATTACAAAATTAATCAAATATAAGTCAATAAGTCAAACACATTTGTATGTCCATTTTTCGACCTAACCCCATATAAATATAGCATCCGATATGAACTTTGCCACTCAAATTTGGTTTATGCTTATTTTCTATATGTAATTAGTTTGACCTAAGAGATAGGGCATCCAAACGCATGGTTAAGGGTATCGTATAGTCGGTCTAGACCAACTGTAATTTTCTTACTTGTTCTTCATCATATTGTATTCGAAGTAATGTCCGACCAAATGTCTGCTTCATACTTCATATGTGGGGTGGTTGATTTGGCTGGCGAATGAGTATTCTTGCAAAAATTTTTGTCTGTCCGAACATAAATGTTAAAATGATTGCATTTACACGTTTTTTTTCTTTCCTCATTCTATTGTTTATGAATGTGTTCTCGACGTGTATGTGTGTGTGTGTTGTTAATGCCAAAATAATAGTTGAAAATATTTCGAGTAATTTACGCAACATATTCACAGTTTTATTGAGTTCTACGTTGTGGGCTGTGAGTGCTTTTTGGCAGTAATAAAAATAATAGTGATAAATTGTAGTGATTAATATTTACCATAACCATTTTTATGATCACATATGGCTGTTAATGTGGTAGCCCAAAACAAAAAATTATTATTGTTTTTGAATAGTAAATGTCACATATAACTGCAAAGACTGATGGTAGAGGAGCTAAGGTTTCTGGGTTTAATTTTATATATGAGAGATTATAACTTTTTTGTTTTAATAAAAAAATCATTTATTATCTATTTATACCCTCCACTCCAGTGTGCAGAGGGTATATATAAGTTTGTCATTCCGTTTGTAATAATTAGAAAAAAAATTTTGGACCCCATAAAATATATATATTTGTGATCCTTATAACAACCGGAGTTGATATAGCGATGTCCGTCTGTCCGTCTGTGGAAATCACGATGATGGCATCAATCGGGCAGCTAGGGTGCTCGTTGACATCAAAAATGATTCACTAACATCCTGAAAAGTCTGCTGTTTAATATCGTCCAAATCGGTCGATTAGGGCCCGAGATTTGAATGAAGAACTAAAAAAAGTCTTGAAGAAATATAATTTTCTATGTTGTCCTTGTCACGATCACGCCCTGAATGGTGCAGCTACAGTGATCATTTTTAGTGAGAATGATACACCAAATTCATGGGAAGATTTCTGTTTCAAAAATCATTAAAATCGGTGGAACAGGTCCAGGGAAATCTCTGAAAAAGTAAAAAAAAAAATGAAAAATATGATGTTTCTATATTGATCTTGTTGTTATTCTAAATGTTGTGTTGTTGTCATAGCTTGACTTGTTGTTTTTGTGGTCGTTGTGGTAATAATATAATAAAAACTAACCCTTTGTATATTTTTTTATTAACTCTGGTAGAAAAATTTAAAAGTTTCCATTATTTTGGCATCACTCAAAAAATTTGTTAGATCATTTCTGTTATTACCACGAGCCTGCCTGCAAAATTTCAGATCGAATGGCAGACACTACGAGTTAATATAAAGGGAGTAAAAATTCACCAACATCTTAAGCAAATAATGCTAAAATACCTAGTTGTTAATAAAAAAAAAAAACAATGTAAATATAGCAAAAAAAATTTTATGTATAAATTTATTTATAAATTTATATAAACATATTAAATAATACAAATAATATACATATATTATATATATGTATATCCATAACAACTGCATGTTAGAAATAAGTCGGTATATTATTTTATTTACATAAAATTCTGCAATATTTTGTTGTGGGGAAAATACATTTCTTTTGCATTAACAGAGTGTCACTTCATTTTGCTCAGCTTGATTATGCCACAGTAGATGGCGCCACAATTTTTGTTTGTTCTAATTAGCTTTGCAATAGTTATTTCTATTTTAACATGAATGTTAATATTTTCAACTGGATATCATACAGAACAATGTTAAGAGTATACACGGACTGGTCTTTTATTTCATACGTTTTTTCATTATTCTTTTACAAATATAAACATAAGTTTGGCATATTAACTTTTTGTTGTCTTTACAAAATAGAGTTACCGAGTTCATCAATGAGTTTTTTGCTTTCAAAAAAGTTCTACTTAGTTATATAGAATTATTATTCTGCTTTACCTAAAAAATATCTGATTGCGATTACATCTAATTTTTGAAAATTGTTTATAATTACTAAAGAATTATTATTCACATAAATACAAAATTGCACTTTTTAAATATTCCATTCAAATTTAAGAAAATATCAATTCTAAAAACTAGAATTAAAAATTTCCAATTATAAATTACAATTAATTGAATTTCAGAAAATCATATCAAAACGTCGGAAATTATAATTTAAAATTTAGAAGACATCAATTGCATCTTTAATATATAAATTTTATTCGTTAAACACAAATTGAAATTCCAAAAAAAAAAAACATCAAATATGTTTACATTTAAAAAATGTTTACATTAAAAAAAAATCGTGACATTCAGGAGAAATTAATAGCTTTTCAGTACCGCGATTCAGTAACTTCTTTTAACGATAGTCGAATCGTTAAAAAAAAGAAAATTGCAAAATTATCAGTAAAATTTTTAAACGATATTCGCTATTGTTAAAGCCAGCTGTTGTTGTTATCTATACGACAACCATTTTTGTGTTGTTTATTCAATCGATAAAAACTTAAATTTTTAGGTTGAAATGTCGTCATACATAAATAAAAATCATAAAATAGTGAAAATATTTTGCTTTAATTAAAAAAACTTTTTTATATAAATAAAAAAATTAAATAGCATATTCAATTCATTATTTCATTTTCAAATAAATACACAGAAATATTAGTAAAAAAATAAAGATATTAAAGATAAACATAAAATCATCCTGTCAAACACGAAGTAATTTGTTTTTTTCTATTCTTCTTCGTGTTTTTCGCTTATTTTGACAGAGATGCCACTCGTTTACAATTTAAATAAATAGAAAAATAGATTTGTCGACTGTCGTTAAGATGTATGTACTTAGTGAATCACTTAATCCTTAGTGCAAACAACAATAGCTGTCGATATATTTTGCGATTGTCGGATCGTTGAAATTTACAGAATCATACTACAGAAAACATTAATTTAAATTCAATGAATTTTAAAAAACCTCAAATGATACTTAAGAATTGCGATCGTAAAAATTGTTACATAAATTGTTACAATTTGATGAGAATGTTATTTTTATACCCTATACCACTATGTGGTTTGGGTATAATGACTTTGTGCTGCTGTTTGTAACAACCAAAAATATTTGACCTAGACCCATCTTTAATTATACCGATCGAATCAGAATCACTTTCTGAGTTGATTTAACGATGTCCGTCCGTCCGTCCGTCCGCCCGTCTGTGTGTCCATGTAAAGCTTGTAATCAAACTGCAGGTCGCAAATATGAATATATTATGATGAAATTTGGTATGTAAGCTTTTATCGGCCACGGGATGAACGCCATTGAAATTGGTGAGAATCGGTCCATGTTCAGACCTAGCCCCCATACAAATTACCCATATGAAATCGACATAAATTGCCATAAGATCCAAATTGTCATATAGATCTTACTCAAATTGGGTTTGTATGCGTTCATTACATCCACTAATGAGTAGTCCAAAAATGATCCCTTTGACCCCATATAGAGCTGCTTCCCGATCTTCACTTAAATCTATTAAAAAACAAAAATATTGCATTGATTCTTCTCAAATTTTGTTTGTATAAATTTTTGCAAAATACAAGAGACTTTACCAAACATGATCAGTATCGTTCCATTTTTCGACCTAGTCCCTTTATAGATATAGCATCCGATATGAACTTTTTCATATCTGCAGCCAAAAAAATTAATAAAAATCCCACTCAAATTTGGTTTTTTTTATTTTCAATGTCCAGTTAGTTGGGCCTAAGAGATAGGGTTTCTAAACGCATGGTATAGGGTATCGTATAGTCGGTCTAGACCGACTATAATTTTCTTACTTGTTTATATATAAATTTTCACAATTTTTTTTGGATGAAAATTTGAAGTTTTTCAGAAAATAAAGAGACAAATTATTTTATTCAAAATGTTTGGGACATTTGGTTTTTTGCGTTTGGCATCCCTAATTTGAATATTTATTATTATAAATTTATTCTCTATGTTTTCCAAATATGACAATATTTTTATAAAAAAATTGAGATAGTTTTTTTTTTGGTTATTATTTTGTTAATCCATCCGACCTATATGGCCGCAATGAAGAAATATTTGACCAGTTAAAAGAAACTATACAGCCATCTCCAATTAGCACGACTTAGTGCATATAGCCACCCTACACTACCATTACCTTTGCAATGGAGGTTAGGGCGAGCTCTTTAATTAGCAAAAACTAAATTAAACGAGAAGTTATGTCATATAACCGGAAACGCATGCATATAGGTATATAACCTAAATGCATGCCGATCAGCAACCACGATGACCAAAAAGCAAACACCGAAATAAATCCGAAATAATAGAAAAGACGAAAACCAACCCAAAGAATTTGCTGAAATAATTTGGTATTAAGTTTAACAAATTGTTTACTTTTTCCAATATTTTGTTTACATTTATTATCAATACTCAAACCGAGGTGGAGGGTATCAAAGGTTCGGCACAGCCGAATTTAACACTCTTACTTGTTTTTAAGTAATTTCGTATTTTTTTTTTTTATTTTTTTGTTGTAGGATAATTTTTACTTGTATTAAATAAATTCATACTAATGGAAATTTGCGAAAGAATCAAAAGTCTACTCCTTTGTGCTTAGTTTCAAAATGCTTGTTATTCAAGTATAAACTTCTTTCAAAAATACATGCGGTAATCTCAATTATTGTCAAAAAATTAGCAAAAACTTATTTCCGCTCTAAATTAAATCCATGCAGCTACTTATTTAGATTTCACTTAAGTTTAAACCATAGGGTGTTTCATTAAAAACGTTTTAAAAAGAATTTATGTTTTATGTTTCAATGTTATTCAATGTTAAAAGTATATGTAATATTTTTTAACCCATTTGGCGCCTCTGTACTCAATTGAGTACACTTAAACATTATGTGAAATTTTTAAATTTTTTAAATCTTTTGGTTTTTTTGCGTTTTAAGCTTAAAAGAATCCCGCACCTCGTTAAAATAACAAAAAAAAATTTGGTATATACATATCAACTGTCACAAATGGACTCTTAAACTTATACAAAATTGGTGTGGCGAGATAAACTCAGATTTTCAATTTTTTTTTTTTTTGCTTTTACTGTATTGCAATTTTCTTTTTTTTTTAGTTTTCTAAAGGCAAGTATTTCTATTTATAAAATATGTAAAAAAAAAAATGGTCTGCCATTTCCTTTCACATAGTTATCGTATTTTAAATACAACTGTACTCAATTGAGTACAACGGCGGAATCCATATAAAAATTGTGGCATCACTGTTATGTATACAGAAATGCATACTTGCGTTTTTCTGCAATACATACTTACGTTTTTATCTATGTAACAAGGGGATTCCCAAAATAGCAATTCTACTGGTAGTGACTGATTTGAAAAAGCTGTTTAGTGTTAGATTAAACATTTAGAAGTTGTGTTGAGACTATAAAGTTAGGGCACAAAAATTATTTACGATGAGTTGTAAACACTTTAAAGTTTGTAATGGTTTCAAAGGATTAGAAGAAGCTGTTAACGCAATATTGGAAGATAGTGACTGTGATTCTTTATATGATTTCGAAATCATTCCGCCGGAGCGGAGTTGTTTATCAGATGAAGAAGAAGGTGGTGATGAGATCATGGTAGCTGACAACTTGCCGAGAGATGTGCCAGGTAACATTGAGGTGTTTAGACGCAACAATAACATAATTTTAAGTGATGACAATGACAGTAGCGACGATGAAAGGTAAAGAGAAGCCGCAGTCAACTACCAGCGTGACGTAAGTGCTTACCAACATATTCTTCAACATCTCGGGTATCGACTGATGTGCCCGAAAGACAAGAAGATGTAAAGCAGTTGTTTAGTAATCTCAACCCAGTACAAGTATTCGAAAAAATATTTGATGAAGAAGTGACTAGTTTGATTATCAACAATACAATTTTATATGCCAATCAAAATAATAGACATCACTTTCAGCTTGACCCCGTCGATTTAAAAAATTTATGGGTGTACTGATATTCTCTGGGTATCACAAATTACCCAGAGAGGATTTATACTGGTCTTACGATGACGATTTTGGCATAGAAATGGTATCAAAATCAATGTCTAGGCAAAGATATCGAGAAATCAAAAAGAATCTTCATCTTGTGAACAATGACGAAGCTGACACTACTAGGGACAAAATGTTTAAACTTCGGCCATTAGCTGATGTTATAATGAAGAAATTTCTTCAGTGGGGAGTATTCCACGAGCATATTTCTATTGATGAGTCGATGTTAAAATATTTTGGTCATCATCCTACTAAGCAGTTTATACGTGGAACACCAGTACGATTTGGCTTTAAGAACTGGGTGACCTTAGGGTCAAGAGTAGTAAAAAACTTGCTTGAGAAAATGGAGACTGACTCACTATCGCATGAAGTACTTTTTGATAACTTTTTTACTAGTTATAATCTCATGGTAGATCTCAAGGAAAAAGGATTTCGTGTGACTGCAACCATTAGAGAGAACAGAACAAAAAAGTGTCCATTGAGAAGTACGAAATAAATGAAAAAAGAAGAGCGAGCGTCATATGACTATGGGTTCGACAAGCAAAATGAAATTCTTTTGGTGAAATGGAAAGACAATAGCGTCTGTACAATGGCAACAAACTATGACACAGTTGAGCCATTAGGAGCTATAAAACGTTGGTCTTCTACACAACGAAAAAAAATTGATGTCAAAATACCAAAGGTGTTTCACTCTTATAATAAACATATGGTAAGAAATGGTGGTGGGCATTGTTTACCTATATAATAGATATGGCAATTACAAACGCTTGGCGGTTATATGTAATGAGTCATAACGATAGCATGGATCAACTTTTATTCCGACGCTCCATTGCAAGGTACTATTTACGCCAAAGCGAGCAAAATAAATCTCGACTTTCCTCTTCATTGGTCCTAGGACTACCCCAAGATGGTATAGGTCATTACCCCGAAAAGTTAGAAAAGCAATTAAGATGTGTTTTATATCATGCAAGAGTTCGCTGGCAGTGTAAGAAGTGGTTAAAAATATTATGCATTGAAAAAAAAATGTTTTGAAAATTTTCACCTGTAACCCGCAGTGGTGGATTTACGCCTAGGCCCATGAGGCCCAGGCCTAGGGCGGCATAATTTAAAGGGTGCCAAAATTTAAAGGTAAAATAATATTAGGGCTATTTAAATTCGAAAATTGATTTGGCCCAGTTTTGCTTTAAACGAGTACGAAATTTCTATTTAATTATATTAAATAATTCAATTATTGAATTTACTTTCTTATTAGTAATTCGACTTAGAGGGTTATCGATTCTGACCACAGATTTAATAAAAAAAATAAAATAATATTCTTAAAAAATCTGTGTACCTTAACTTTATTTTAAAATCGCTAGATTTGACGGGAAAATAGCTAAATTCCCATCACTGCTCAGAAGGTTTTAAAGAATAATTAGGTGATTTCCCTTTTCAATAATTATCTATGAAAAATAAAAATGTGGGTGTTATTTATTTTGAATGTGTGTGGCTCATTCTAATTGATAGTGTTCACATACCTATACCAGTATCAACATCTTTTTGTGTTTTTGCCATTCTAATCTATTGTTTTTTTTTTAATATGAGTGCCTATCGGAAAAAACTCAGCGGTGCTGAATATCGTAAAAAAAAGACTGAACAAAATACAAACGTAGATAATTTACTAAAAAAAACACCAAAAATATCTACTTTTATGACAAATTGTTTGACAAAATCCTTTGATAATGAACAACAACCATCATGTTCATCTAAAGTAAGTATTTCGTACTAATTATCGTGCTTTTTTTCAATTGAATAAAAAGTTTTAATATAACTAAAAAAAATTGTGGTTGTTGAAAAGTAATATTTTATTTAGCAGGACTTAGAACGGACTTTAGCACAATATATCGAAGAAATACATTCAAACTCTTCTTCAACAACCTTATTAAGCGACAATTTAATTCGAACTGATGTTATAAAGATTGATAGTGATCCCTTTTTGTGGAATTTAAATGAAGAAACACGGGAATACATAAGTACAAACGGTACGCCACCAAATAACATCACAAATTTCAAAAATTCCAAAAACGTTTACAATGATAAAACTAGGTATTGTTCCAAAAACCTATTTCAACGTACTTTAAAAAATGGAGAAATTCAACGCCGTGAGTGGTTGATTTATTCAGAAACTAAAGGGTCTGTATTTTGTGTTCCTTGTTTGTTATTTGGTAGAAGTGGTGAAATTAATGCTTTTACCGGCGAAGGGTTTAGTGACTGGAAAATCTCAAATGCACGCGTTGAAGCTCACGAAAATTCAGATTTTCATAAAACTAATGTTTATCATATAAAAGCTCGAGCAGTAGTTCAAGGCCGTGTTGATCAAAGTCTAATTAAACAGCTAGATGAAGAAATTTCGTATTGGAGAAAAATTTTATACAGAATAATTGCAATTGTTAAATCACTAGCAATGAGAGGACTGCCATTTCGAGGACATTCAGAACAAATTGGAGATCTACGAAATGGAAATTTCTTAGGAACAGTAGAGCTTCTTGCCGAGTTTGATCCATTTTTATCTGAACATTTAAAATGTTGTGCGCACCCTGGGAGTGGAAAAACGTCGTACTTATCTAAAACAATCTGCGAAGAAATTATAACCTTGATTCGAGATAAAGTATTACAACACATTTCTACTGAAGTGCAAATGGCTAAGTATTTTGGTATCATTGTAGATTCTACGCCTGACATTGCACATGTCGATCAGCTTGCTATAATTATTAGATATGTACGTGAAAATGGTGAAACCGTTGAAAGATTTTTAGAATTTTTACCAAATACTGGTCACAAAGCCAAAGATATTGAAAATGCCGTGTTAAACTCTCTAGAAAAAAATGCTTTGGACATAATGAACTGCCGTGGTCAATCTTATGATAATGCAAGTAATATGTCAGGTATATATTCAGGACTCCAGGCTAGAATTAAAACAATAAATCCTTTAGCAGATTACGTGCCTTGCGCTGCCCATTCTTTGAATTTAGTAGGTACTTGTGCAGCTGAATCTGTACCCGAAGCAGTAGAATTTTTTTTCACTTTGCAAGAACTTTATAATTTTTTTACAATATCTACACATCGTTGGGAGATCTTGGTGCAGCGGACAAATTTAAGACTCAAAAGTCTATCTCAAACTCGCTGGTCTGCTCGACATGATGCATGTTATGCTTTAGAAAAAGAGTGGTCTGCAATAATTGATGCACTAAACTTTATTGCAGAAACCAAAGACGAGAAACCGACTACACGATCTGAAGCTATTGGATTGCAAAGAAAATTACAGCATCTAGAAACAGCTATTCTAGTCATTGTTTGGAATGTAATTTTAGATCGTTTTAATGCTGCTAGTAAGAAACTTCAGGGATCTCACGCTGATTTGTCATCTGTTATCCAAAGAGAGAGAAATAAACAATTTTCTGAATTCGAAGAAAAAGCCAAAAAGTTATCTGGAGTTCAAGATTATTATCATTATGACACTCGTCGCAGAAAAACAAGAAAACTTCAGTCAGATGAATCACGGGTAAATGAAAGGGCACCATTTTGTGGAAAAGAAAATTTTCGTACAAATATTTACTATCCCATTTTGGACACTCTGAGTGTACAGTTATCCGAACGTAAAAACGCATACGAAAAACTTTTTGTAAACTTCCACTTTTTTGATAATATGTCTAAAATAGATACAAATGAGTTAAAAAGTCACGCAAATAAACTCGTCAAAAAGTATCCTGATGATTTAGAAGAGACATTAGCAAATGAATGCATTCATTTACATTATCAACTCAAAGATTTATTGGCAAATACTGAAGATGTGCGCTCTGCAAAAAATATATCCGACATATTACATTCACGTAATCTTCAAGATGTTTACCCCAATGTATACATAGCTTTACGAATTTTTTTGAGTATCCCTGCTACAAACTGTTCAGCAGAAAGGTCATTTTCCACCCTTAAAAGAGTAAAAAACTATCTACGGGCAAGTATGGGCCAAGATAGACTTAATGCCCTTGCATTATTGTCTATTGAAACCCAATTAGTGCAAGAAACAAACATTGAAGAATTAGTTGACGTTTTTGCCCGATCAAAATCCCGAAAAACTAAATTAACAAAATAAGCACTGAATGAAAAAACTCAATAATATATTTTTAAAAAAATAGTATTCTTATTAAAAAGTTACTTATATTTTTCATAAAAACTTTTGCTTTTCTTTTTGTCTGGATATAAATATATGAATTTTATTTTAATTTATTTTATTTAAACCTCAAA
This sequence comes from Cordilura impudica, assembly GCA_963682025.1. Taxonomy (NCBI): domain Eukaryota; kingdom Metazoa; phylum Arthropoda; class Insecta; order Diptera; family Scathophagidae; genus Cordilura; species Cordilura impudica. The sequence continues at coordinate 20,456,550 of OY821517.1, forward strand.
TTTTGAAAGAAAATTATAAAATTTGGAGTTAATTTTTTGTTCGGAAAATATAAGCAAATATGTACGAAAATAAGACAAATGTATAAAAAATAAGACTTATATGACACTGCTTTGAATTGGCCAAAATATAAGATTAATTATATGTGAATTAAAAAAAACGTATATATAGTATGTATGTATCTAAATTAATAAAAATTAATACACAATAATTTAATTATTAAAAAATTGTATGTTAAAGAGTGCCTAGGAAAGGAGCAGGCCTAAATCCGCCTCTGGTAACCCGCCACTGTACTCAGTTGATAACACCCACCCTACTCCGCCCATTTATTATTTTTTTTTAATTTTTTCATACTTTTATATTAATTTTGTATACAATGAATATAAAATAAACTTTTTTGTTAATTATCACTGCTAGTTTCATTTTGGCCGTTAATGGGTTAATGTAATAGCGTTAATAAAAAATTAGTTTTGCAAAATGTCGTCTAAGATTCAAAAATATGAAGAGGTTTTTGATAGCTTTAAAACATTAGAAACGTCTCCAAATCGATCTTCTCCAAAATGCAAAAGATCATCAAAACGCCTTGCTGCAAAATCAGATAACCAAATAAATCCTACTGAATCAATCATCCAATAGTCCTCAACAAATAATATAATTTCTAATCCTGTGTCTCCGATTATTCCAATAATTCAATCAAAAACAATAATCCAAAGTTTTAATCAGATTTCCATCGATCTTATTACTACTAATAATAAAAATTTAAATACTCCAGATACTTATAGTTCGAATTTGTTATCAAGTTCAAACAAAGCTTCTACTTCATCTACAGCAACACAAAATCCTAAGAAAAAAACTATATTTGTAGCACGATTATCATCTGAGACATCCATCGATGATGTATCCAATTACGTAAAGTCAAAACTCGGTCATAACCTTGAATTAAATATATTTAAATTTAATTACGCTGAACAACGAAGCAAAGCATCTTTTAAAGTCATTGTTCCTAACGGTTTATATGATACCGTTGTTGATCCACATTCTTGGCCTCCTAATTCTATTACCCGTGAATACATTTACAAAGAGAAGCCGAAAAATGATATTGCCCATTTACCCAAATCTAACGTTTCCGTTACAAAAAAATAATTAGTATTCCTATCGATACTATCTCTGCTATTTATCAAGGTGGTAGGAGGCCCTAATACTAAGTTACCATTCCTTTATGCTGATAGTTTTGAATGTGAATATCAAAAAATTATACTAACTGAAACCTGGCTACAAAAAGGTATCCACAACTCTGAAACTTTATGCCCTAAGTATCAAATTTTTAGACGCGACAGAAATGAGGGAAATCGTAAAGGGGGTGGAGTTTTAATTGCCGTATTACACACTTTCTCAGCTGATGAAGTATTCTTAAATGAGCTTCCCGGCAATGAAATTATTTGTGTTGTATTGAAACTACAAAATAAGCCGTTATATATCATGTGCTCTTATATCCGTCCGAAGTCTTCCAGTGATATATATAAGGGGCACAAAAAAGCTGTTGATTTTATTATAAAGAAATTAAAACCATCCGATTCTTTCATGTTATTTGGTTCATCATTTCTTCAATATCTTGGCAGTCTGAACCTGATATCAATCATTTACTTCCAGTATTTTCATCAGAATCAAATGCTGATTTTATCAATGGATTGTCTTCGAGTTGTGTTTTTCAAATAAACAATATCGTTAATAGCTTCGGTAATTTATTGCATTTAATTTTTGTTAGCGAACCAACTGACTATTGTATATAACGAACAACGCCTATCTCAAATCCAGAAGATCGATATCATCCAACAATATTATTATTTTTCAATTCCTGACTGCAGTAAAGTTCGTACTTAAAATAAAATATTTTGTTTTAAGAGAACAAACTATAATGCTCTTACTTCTGCTTTGTCACAAATCAACTGGATTGATGTTTTCGCGCGTCACAATGATAACTTAGACCTGATGCTAAAGTCATTCTATCAGTTACTAGAAGTGTGTTTTTAAGATCCGTGCCTAAATCGTATACACCGAAATCAACTGGCCCTCATTGGAGTATGAAATTTCTTTCTCGACTTTAAAACAAGAAAAACAAAATGTTCAAGAAATATAAGGAACGTGGATAATCTTTAAATTACATGAATTGTTCTATATCAAGATCTGAATACAATTTGGCGAATCGTTCTGCGTATAATAACCATGTGATAAAAATGAAAAATAACTTAAAAGACGACCCTAAATCCTTCTACAAATTTGTAAATTCTAAAAAGAGATCGCTCGATTTCCCAATTACAATGAAACTAAACAAAATAGAAAACTCTGACGATAATTCAATAAGTGAAATGTTTGTAGACTTTTTTGCGTCAACATACTCTTCATCAGTTTTTGATAATACTTCTTGATATCCATACTTGATTCCAGAATCATCTCTTATAAGTATTCCTGTTGAATTTAGCGTTTTCTAATTAATATATAAATATGGTGAAGTAGTTAACAAATATTTTGACATTATCTATAAAACAGCAAATGTCATTTTTAATAATTTTGTATTTGTAATAATTGCATTTCCGTTTTTCAAAACTCTCTTGTCTTTTGGCTGTCACATAAGAAGCACACATCTTTGTAATATCTTTAATATTTTTATACATTTAATTGAATTAAATATATTGATTGAATTCCAAATATAAATCCTGTTTTTACTTTTGAGAGACTACGATATTTAAATATATTTACAACAGGTTATGGGCCCAGTCCCTCATTGGTAAAACATTGAAGTTTATATGGATGAACAAACTCGTTTAAAGACTAAAAAAGAACCTGAAACTTATACAACTAATTTGGGCTTGATCGACAACGCATTGAAACCTAAAGAAGATTCTGCAACAGACATTGATTTAGAAAACTTAATCAACCATTCAGAAAATAAAATGTCTGAAACTAAATCGTATCAATTACATCGTTTTAACGGACAGAACTATCAGTTGTGGAAGCGTCAAATGGAAATCTATATGACGGAAAACAAATTGAAGCCATATATTTTTGGAACAATACCGAGGCCATTAACTGATAGCCAAGCATGGGATGAAAAGGATGCTGAGGCGCAAGCTTTTATAATGAGAGGTATAGAATTAGATCAGTTAAAATATTTAACATGTTGTGAGACAGCAGAACAGATGTGGTCAAAACTAAAAACAGTACATGCAGAAAAGAGTGAACAATCGCTACAAGTTTTATTAGAAAAATTCATAAACTGTAAAATGGATGAGGATGACAGCATGGTAAATTTTATAGCAAATGTTACTTCATTGGCACAACGGTTGAAAGATATGAATTTAGAACAAAAGGAACCAATGATAATGGCAAAAATTTTAAGCAGTTTGCCATCAAAGTTTGACAATGTAAGAACTTCATGGTATGCCGTCCCCCGTAAAGAACAAAACATTGAAAGATTAACTGACCACCTTGTAAATGAAGAATCTTTACTAAATCGGCGTACAAATGAAGTTACGGAACCCAACACACACAAAACCGCATATTCTGTAAGTAAAAATAAAAACAAAAATTTTAATACAAATAAGAGAAATGGCAAATGCAATTATTGTCATAAACAAGGTCATTGGGCAAGAGAATGTTTTAAGAGACAAAGAGATCAGCAAAACAAAACACAAAATGAACGTAACTCTTTAGTAGTAACAAGAGATTTAAAAACAAAACCAAATGAAGAAATGTCAAACAAAAATCACATTTATTTGTTCTACATTCTAACAACACACAAAATAAATTTAAAAATATTTTTTATGCAGATTCGGGTGCAACAGACCATATGTGTTTCCAGAGGGAGCTATATACAAACTTTTCTGAATTTCAACATGGTACGTGTCAAGAGTTGGTGATGGTCGCAAATTAAACGTTGTTGGTGTTGGTGATATTGAGGTGCAGGTGGTGAATGGCAGCGGTAAAGGTGGTTGCATACATACAATTAAAGAAGTTTTGCTTGTTCCAGATTTGGATAGAAATTTTTTGTCAGTTTCAAAATCAACAGAAAAGGGTATGAAGGTGGTGTTTGAGGAGGGTGCAGAACGTGTTTGCTTTACGAAAGGCGGTGAAATTATTGTTGATGGTATTCGCGATAATAGGTTGTACAAAATGAATTTAGTTCCAGTAGCAAGTGCAGAACTAAATACAGCGACCACAGAAAGTATAATGCTTTGGCACGAGCGTCTGGGTCATGTAAATTTTAAAACGTTAATAGAAATGAACAACAAAAATGTGGTTGAAGATTTAAATATTGAAAATATTCCAGCAGAAACCCCATTTTGTGAAGGATGTGCGTACGGTAAGCAGCATCGTCATAGTTTTCGAAAAACAGGTGCAAAACGAGCCAACAAACCAGGTGAAACGTTTCATGCAGACCTCTGTGGTAAGATGAGTGTGTCATCTATTGGAAAGGCAAACTATTTTTTATTGTTGAAAGATGATTATTCTAGATATTGTTTTGTTTATTTTCTTAAAAATAAATCAGATGTTTTAAAAAGTTTAATGGAATTTTTTGCAGAAGTTCAATCGGATGGTCATACAATTAAAAGGCTCAGAACTGACGGTGGTCTGGAATTTTGCAACGAAGAAGTAAGAACATTTTTATTAAAACATAATGTCAAACATGAAGTAACTACGCCAAGAGCTCCGGAACAAAATGGTTTTATAGAGAGGCAAAATCGCACAATAGTAGAAAGTGCTAAAGCTATGCTGCACAAACGTGAGCTTCAATACTTTCTTTGGGCGGAAGCCACAAATACAGCGGTATACATCAAAAATCGTACAGCATCAGAGGTTTTAAGTGGACGTACACCTTATGAACTATGGTTTAACAAAAAACCTTCAGTTGGTCACCTTAAAGTTTTTGGCTGCGACGCTTATGTACACATTCCAAAAGAACAACGTACAAAGTGGGAGAAAAATTCAAATAAAGGAATAATGATTGGCTACAATGATGACAGCAAAGCATATCGTATATATGATCCAGTTGGTAAGAGAATATTTATAAGAAGAGATGTGCAATTTAATGAAAAAGAAGAAAAAGTTCATGAAATAGTGGAAATTCAAAACAAAACAATAAATGAACAAGAAGAAGAAACAGCTGATTCTAATGAAGACAAAAGTGAACAAATTAATAAAAATACAAAACAAGCAATTGCTCGCAGTCCATACAATACAAGAAGTGGTGTTAAAAATAAAAAGGAAAATTACGATGAAATTGATGCTGAACTGTGTGTAGCGGTATTGGAACCAACATCATTAGAAGAAGCGCTGAAAGATTCGAATTCTAAGAATTGGTTAGCAGCGATTCATGATGAAATTGACTCTCTTATTGAAAACAAAACATGGATTTTAGTACCAAGAACAACAAATATGCACGTATTGTCAAATCAATGGATTTTTAAACGTAAGTACAAAGCAAATGGTGATATTGATAAATACAAGGCCAGATTAGTAGTCCGTGGTTGTTTTCAAAAAAGAGGCATCGATTATAATGAAATTTATTCTCCTGTTGCACGATACGAGTCGGTAAGAACTATTTTAGCTACAGCTGCAGCACAAAACATGCAGATTATTCAATTTGATGTAAAGACTGCGTTTTTACATGGTTTTATTGAAGAAAACATTTTTATGGAGCAACCGTATGGTTTTGAAAAAGACGACAATGTTTGTCATTTACAAAAGGGTTTGTATGGTTTGAAACAAGCTTCTCATCAGTGGAATAAAAGAATAGTTGGTTTTCTCACAAGTTTTGGTTTCAAAGAGTCGAGTGCCGATTTGTGTGTTTTCATTTACACGACTGATACAACAACAATATATCTCACTTTATATGTTGATGACGGATTAATTTATGGAAACAACAGCGACATAATGCATCAATTGTTACAAGCTTTACATGACGAGTTTGAAATAACGTACAAAGAAGCTGAATTTTTCGTCGGACTTCAAATAAAAATCGATCGTCAGAAAAATATATTAAAAATTTTTCAAAATATTTATACACAGAAAATTTTACAACGTTTTAATCACATTAATTGTTCTTCTGTAGCTACACCTGCTGAGCCTGGTATACAATTTGTACAAGAAAAAGTAACAACACAGCCAAACTTCCCGTATCGTGAAGCAATCGGTTCGTTGATGTATTTAATGGTATGTACACGCCCTGACATTGCATATATTGTTGGAGTCTTAAGTAGATTTGTAGAAAATCCGTCTAATATCCATTGGGGAGGTGTCAAACGAGTTTTTAAGTATTTAAAAGGTACTGAAAATCGTCAGCTTATGATGTATTGTGATTCTGATTGGGCTGGCGATGTAAATACAAGGCGTAGTACCACTGGTTGGATTTGTTTTATGAATGGAGGTCCAGTTGGCTGGAGTTCCAGAAAACAAAGCGTAACAGCAACATCTACTACGGAAGCTGAATTTATAGCTTTGTGTGCAGCAACAAAAGCAGTACAGCTGTTAAGAAAGTTGGCAGCTGATATCAACATAAAACAAACATCTTTTACACCAATTATGTGTGATAATCAAAGAGCAATTACTCTAGTGAAGACGCCAGAATCTTCAAAGCTAACAAAACATATTGATATTCAATACTTTTATACATGTGATATTCAACGAGAAGGTGCCATAGACGTACAATATCTGGAGACATCTAAACAACTCGCTGATGTTTTAACAAAATCTCTTACAAAAGAAAAATTTAATAATTTAATTAAATATTTTGGTTTTGAAAATTAATATTAATTAAAGAAAACGAGAGGGAGTGTTGAATTTAGCGTTTTCTAATTAATATATAAATATGGTAAAGTAGTTAACAAATATTTTGACATTATCTATAAAACAGCAAATGTCATTTTTAATAATTTTGTATTTGTAATAATTGCATTTCCGTTTTTCAAAAGTCTCTTGTCTTTTGGCTGTCACATAAGAAGCACACATCTTTGTAATATCTTTAATATTTTTATACATTTAATTGAATTAAATATATTGATTGAATTCCAAATATAAATCCTGTTTTTACTTTTGAGAGACTACGATATTTAAATATATTTACAACAATTCCGTTTCTACCAGAACAACTTGTTTTGGATAATTTAATAAAAACTGAATTTATCATATGCTGCTGGTCCTGATGGTGTCCCAAATTGTGTTTTAAAACGTTGTGCAAGCTTCGTATATATTCCTTTAACGTTTCTTTATAATAAATCACTGTCATATTTTCCTGATTATTGGAAAAAAATCCTTTATTATTCCATTGTTCAAATCTGGAAATAAATCCGATATCTCAAGTTACAGAGGGATTGCTAAATTGAGCTCTATTCCAAAATTATTTGAAAAACTTATAACTAATACATTATCATACCAAGCATCTTCAATTCTTGCTCCTGAACAACATGGTTTCCGTAAATCCTGCTCAACTGTTACTAATTTACTTAAACCTACAACGATTGTGAATGAAGCTTTTGTAAATAAACAACAAACTGATGCTATATATATTGAATTCAGTAAAGCGTTTGACAGGGTAAACCATGATCTTCTACTGTGTTTCAGTACTGCGCTTTGAAAATGGATAAATTCCTATTTAACTGGCCGAAAACAATGTATTATATTTCGCTATGCTGAATCAAAACCCATTAATGTTCTATCTGGTGTGCCTCAAGGAAGTCATTTGGGCCCGCTTTTATTTACACTATTTATTAGTGATCTTCCTTCAGCTATTGAATTCTCTAAATCTCTGATGTATGCGGATGACGTTAAAATATTCAATTCATTTAACAATATCGACGAACAATCTCGTTTACAGTTAGCTATAAATAATTTCACAACATGGTGTAAAATAAACTTAATGGACCTTAATGTAAAAAAAAATGTAAATATATGGTGTTTGCAAGATCTTTTCCCATTAACGGCTTTAAATAATGAACAACGAACAATTAGAAATGATCCAAACATTTAATGAGCTTGGTGTTATATTAGATAAGCATCTGGATTTCCGAAAACATATCTCAATAACAATTAACAAGGCATACACAACAAAACAACTTTTTACAACTTTAGTAAGACCTATTCTAGAATATGGATCTGTAGTTAGGTATCCTTTTTACACTGTACATTCTAACTCAATTGAATGAGTTCAAAAGATATTCTTAATATTTTGCCTTCGCGGACATGGCTGGGATTCAAATATGCTTCAAATTACCCTCTTATAGAAGCCATCTCGCTCTTATTAAGCTTCCTACGCTTAAAAGTCGGAGAAAAATGTTAAATGCAACCTTTCTGTTCAATATAATTCATGGCAATTTAAACTCCCAATTTCTCCTCAGCAGAATTAATATAAATACTTCACAGCGCACATCACGGTATTTCCAGTTCCTGATTGCAAAGTATTTTCGCACAAATTATGCTAACTCTGATATTTTCGTCGAGTCTGTGTAGAATTTAACCAGCTTTATAATATCATTGACTTTCAAAAAAGTTTAGATTTGATCAAAGGCGATATAATACTTTATCTAAACAACATGTAATAAGTTTTTAGTTTGGCTGTTGCCAATTTTAAATTAACTTTGTGTTAAATTTAATTCTATATTATTTTACAAATGTTTTTAATGTTAAATATTCTGTAAGGATTATATTTCCATAGACTAATAAATAAATAAATTGTAAGTTTGTAATGTTTTGGTGTAATAATTTTGAACTTATTTTACGTGTTTTTATCATTAAATAGAGAAAATACCTAGAGGAAGTCGACATAAAATCGACGAAACGTCGGGACCGACTGTAATTGATGCTTTCTTATTTACATTATTAAAATTCAGGCCTTATTAGCTGAAAATAAAATTCTTTTAAAATTATCATAAACTGGGCCAAACACTAACAACAACAATACATCAGATAGCTTGCCGAAATAACCTATTTGTTTTAATAACATGAGCGTTTTTTTTTTTTGCACCATATAAGTTTGATTCCAGCCAGTATGATATGCCACAATCTATTCACTTACCAATTAAGGGATTTAAATGATAGAAAAATTCTTAAAGCGCTTACCTGAAAATAAAGGAAGTAAAAAAATTATGAGCGTGTCATACTGTCTGTAGCAGATCAAAAATCAGATTTTTTTTCATAGAATTCAATTCCATTCAAATACGGTATTCGAATTGTGCTTGTTCAGAAACCATAAAATAAAGATGTTTTTCGCTATCAAACCACTTTCAATCTCACAATTTTTAACCCTTTTACCGTGATCCAATCAAGCTGAAACTTTGCAGGCACACTTGTGTTGATGACAAAAATGATCTAACATAATTGATTTTTGATATTGTGATATTTTTAGTCAATCAATTATTTAATTACATGATAGCAAATTAATTTTAAAATAAAAATGGTAGGCGTCAGTGATCGGGATGGGATGAAACCACCGCGGAAAGTTATATCGGTCAAAAAAAGTTATACCTGTCCCGGCGTTTCGCTGGGTCACGTCTAGGAATCGAGATATATCGATTTGAATTTAGAAAGTATCGTACAAGGGAATTTGTCTCGTTTTGGGCTCTTTTGTTTGACATAACTCGAGAACCACTAGTCCGATTTTGCTGACACAAGAAATTTAAGAATTACAATTCCTTTAATCCGTTTATATAACGTTTCGCTACATAAGCAACAGTTTCGCAGTTATAAATAAATGTATGAAGAAAAAAAAAAATTTTTTTTTACTAAAAAATTTAATTATTTTTTTTTATTCATAAAAAATCTAAAGCAGAAGAAGGTGTCCAGTCTTATCACTATCACGTAAAGTCACATAAGCTATGAACAAAATGTGATGTATAGCATGAAAATCGATATAGGTGTTTCTCTTTTATTCACAAATAAGTAAAGGTATCTCATTTTGAAAAGAATATTGATTTTATGTTTCAATGAATTTGGATAATATTTATTATATATTATTTATTATTAACACGTAAAATTAAAAATATCAGGTTATTGCATAGATACATAGATCATAAAAATCGATGAACGCATAAATTTATTTTCGTTTGTTTGCTCCCTTTACTTTCTTGCGTGGTGGTTCGCCTACTTGTTCAGAGTCTGTATCGGATGCGGATCTGTCTTCCTTTGGAAAAAATCAATTGTTTTTAATCAGTCAGATAACTTCGATTTTGTGACTTACCCCCGGAGGAAACTTCTTTTGTATATTCTTCTTCTTCATCTTCATTGTCGATATCGTACGTCTTTTGCGACCTCCAACAAATTTCAGCCACCAGCAAGTCGAGCCGTTTGCCTTTATATCGCGTTTCCATGGGCATGGCCACTTGATGGAAGCGCTCGCAATGCTCATCTGACTGCTTGCTGAAATATTCGAGATAGTAATGCAATTTTCTGGAAGTATTCCAACATCTTGGTCAAAAGAGCGTAGTAATTGTGTGCTCACTTACTTCCCAAAAAAAATCGTATGACGTTTTTCACTGCCCTCCGCGCAAGGTAATCATTACTGACTAAAGCGTCTTTAAATTCTTTTGATTTCATGAGCTTCCGTATACCGGGATCATTCAGAACACCTGCCTTTAATTTTGCTTCGCAGATTCGTGGAAAAATATTTTTCAAACAATCAAGAATTTTCGGTTGCTTCACTTGATGAAATTTTTTACGATTCCCAGTTTGACATGGAGAGAGGGCATGAGGACGTTTTCCATTGGCACGATTGTGTCCTTTCTCCGTTGGATCTCGAGCAAGCCAGTCATGCGTTTCGTATTGGTTTCCTTTAAATCGGGTATCCCACAGATACAAGAAGCACATGTTTTCTTAGCATCGCCGCGACTTTCAGATCACAACTGATCCGCCACATGTGATCAGTATAGCAAACTTTATCCAAATTTATTTTCATTGAATCGTATTTTTCACCCTGCGAAAGGCTGGGAAACGTATAGCTTTTTTTGACCGATATACCTTTCCCCGGTGGTTTCATCCCATTCCGATTTTGGCTGTCGCACAGTGTAATCAAACCCATAAAAACAAAGTTTTTATTAAAACTCTTTCTTAACTTATACATATGAGTTTTGAATCTCTCCGTGACTGTGCCTGACTATTTTAATATTAATCTTTGGTCGCAACAAATCTATGGACCAAGTTTCAGATTGATTGGATGAGGGGAATGGGGTTTAAATCACTCCGTGACTGTGCGTGACTATGCCATAACAAGCCTATGGGTTAAGTTTCAATTCAATTGGATGAGGGGGAATGGGGTTGCCTCATGGCAGACAGAGAGGAAGACAGATAGACAAAGAGTATGAGTTAAAAAAAAGAGTTTAAAAAGCGCGTCTCATACAGAAATCAAACAAATTTTGTAAAAACTTTTTTATCGAATTTTAGTTAGGGTGTCGCTTTTTACCTTAGACAAGTTTTGTTCATTTAAAAATCATTCTCAATTAGAACATTTAAAATACACCAATTTGGAATCCCTCTTATTTTAGATGTGAAATAATTTTTCAAATCACATCAAATGTCAACCACACAAAAATTAAAGCATTTAATCGAGTAATCCATTGAAGCATAAAAAAATTGTCAACATTACTAAAACCAAAAAAAAAAAAAAACAAAAATCGCATAAAAAGTGTATAAATTATCTTTTCAAATATCATCAACAGCTGGTTTTATTTTATGTTTTCGTACACGAAGGTGTGTCATTGGTGCGTAATATTTTCTCTTGTTTTTTTTTTTTTTTGCTGTCCGGAAATAAACTACAAGTGTGTAATGGTGTGTGTTTGTTAGTGAATGACTGTTTGTTTATTGCAAATATTTGTGTATTTGTCCTTTAATGTTTGTGTAAATGTTCTGCAATTGTCACTAACATATTTACACAACAACTTGCAATGCTACTGTGCTGTTTGTTACTAATCCACCCACCCCAGGACCTCTTTTTAATAGAATGAATCCCTACCAGTATTTGCTAAGCATCCACTATTAATGTGAGCATGCTATACGTGTGTGTTTGTATGTTTAAATGTTTTGTTTATACTATTTTATTGTGTGTGTGTGTGTTTGTTTTTTATTTGTGCATCGTTTGTTTACAAATGCACTTTGACCAATTTCGTTTGGTTAAAAACCGCAACGCAAGTTGCCATTTATTGACAAAAGACGAAACAACAACAACAAAAAACAAAAATAAAGGACGAGTAACACGATTAAGCAAATAAAAAAAATTTAAACAACAACAACAACTAAGTAGCACAACATACAGATAGTTTTAACATTTCATTGGCATCATTCGCACCCTGTTAATCGTCCGGTCTGGTCTGGTTGGTTGGTTGGCTGAACTATTGGCTGAGAGTTGAGTATTAAACCCAAACAAACACACACACACATTTGCACATTTTCGCATTTTATCAGTCAACTGTTCAGTTCAATGTGTACATATTGTATAGAGTGCAAATTTATCCGCTTAAAAAGTTGCATTTATAGCAGTTTTTGCTACTGCTTTTTTTCTTTCGTTCTCAAACTGATGTTGCAAAGCTAGCGTTGTTGTTGTTCTTGGATGTGATTACAGCAATTGTTAAAATGCGCTTGAGTGATTTCCTGTTTACCTTCAGATTAAGCGTATTAACATGTACGACTGTTTCACGTAGACGCTGTCGAATGCGAATTTGTGTTGCATGATTTATTTGGTATTGATTTTTTTAAATCGCAGATTAATTTAATTTGACTCTTTTGTGTGTGTTGCTTAAATTTGATCGTTTGTTTATTTCTTAACGTTTGAATTAAGATTAAAGTGACTGTAAACAATAGTATGAATTCGGTCATAGGCCTGATAGGATTAAATTCTAAAATTCAATTTGTATTTAATTCGGCAGAAAATCTTCTAAATTTCAAAGTTAAAGCCACATAATATTCAAGAGAAATTATTTTAATTTATTTTTTATTATATTTTTTTTTTCAAGCAACAACATATGTTTATAATACAAAAATAATAATTCTCACAAGAACAATTAATTTAACTAGCACATTCCAGCCCTCGAAATTCGAGTGCAAATTTTAGGAAATTTTATTTTTTCATTAAATAAAGACCCTAAAGGTATTTTAATCAATAATAGCCAATTCACAAATCAACACAAAAAAGCAAACTCATTTTTATTACAAACACATTAACAAATTTAATAAACATAACTTTATGTATGTGTTAGTAGCAAATTTAAATGCAATTTACTCAAAATAAAGAAAAAAATTTAAATATCTGTAAATCTGCAAAACGGCTAATAATATACGTTTGGTGAAAATCGGGATAAAACGGTAGAACAAAACATCGGTCACAAAAAATCGCCTAGCCTATTAATATTATAAATTTGTTGAACACACAGAAGATATATAACTGGATTTGTTAATTAATAATTTTATAAAAGCCGAAATGTACGCTAATCAATTTTAGCCAATTTATAATTCAACACAAATTTAATAAACACACACTAAGCATTGTATAGTTTTCTATTTAAAGCTAAAATATGTATTTTATATATGTGCTAGTAGCAACTTTAAATGCAATTTACTCAAAATAAGGGGAAAAAATTAAAAATATGTACATCTGGTGAACAGCTTGAAAGAAATACCTTTCAAATAATATATGTTTGGTCAAAATCGGGATAAAACGGTAGAACAAAACATCGGTCACAAGAAATCGTGTAGCCTATTTATATTATAGATAAATAGGAATATCACAATGACAAATTTTTTCAAAAAAGAAAAACTAAATTTTCAAACGGAATTTCTTTTTGAATTAAAAAATTAAAAAAAAAATTACAATGAAAATATTTTTTTTTTTATTTTTGTTTTCACTAAATAATTTAGCTCGATTGGATCACGGGAAAAGGGTTAAAATCGATTCAATTATTGGCGTTTAGCAGACACTACGAGTTAGAATAAAGGGAGTAAAAAAACAAGTAAGAAAATTATAATCGCTCTAGACCGATTACATAATACCTACATCATGCGTTTCGAGAGATGGACTTCTATCCAACTTTAAATATTAAAATAAGCATAAAATAAAATACTAAGCATAAAAGTTTGTTACTATTTAATACAAAATTATTGTTGTGAAAGGAGTTTTCTGATGGTCAAATTTAGTATAAATAAAAAATTTTTTCATTTCTCACCCAGCGTTTCGTCTGCTTTTTTCAGAATTCTTCAAGAGTGTTATTTAATTTTGAAAATCTACTGACAGAATAAGAAATTTATTGCTAGTATCACAGATTAATTAACGATTCTATATTAAATATCTTAATCTAACCACTTATTTATCTAAAAAACTAGACTGCACGACACCGAAAATATAAATAAATACATGAATAATAACAACACAGTACATAGAAATCACAGATCAATCCTAACGTCAGTTAAAGCTTTGTGAGTCAGCAACGAGTCGTTTTTCGCTACTAATAGTCACTGATAAAATTTTAAATATAACTGAGTAGAGATCATTGAAATTCAACTACTCTGATGTACGTACTCATACTCACAATATTGTTGTTTTATAAGTATAAGTAGCATCATACTCATGCCATCCCAAATCGGTTTGATTCATACATCATATCAGTTTGATATATTTTACGAATATTCTTTTAATGACGTGCAAATACATGTATATCTATACATTTATATCTACCATAGTAACGCAAAAGAGCAAATGCGAAATCTCACAATGAGTATTTTAATGTTCGTATTAGAATCGTACTTATTTTGCATTGTCTATACACATTAAGTGAAGGAAAGTCTAAGTCCAAGACATCATAAATGTTGTTAAGTATGAGTATCATGAGTCCTTCAAACTCTAGAGTGGATATGAGGCTAGACTACATTTTAATAAGTACAAGTACAAGTACAAGTATCTATGAATCCTGATTCAACTCTACTAACTTTTTCAGTACTCATTGCAGATCTCTGATACACACAACGATTTCTATCAATTTAAATCGCGTTCATCCTACGGTACTTCTATAATAAATTTCATCAAACTGTATTGGTATTTTCGACCTGTAGTTTTATTTAAAGGTTTACCTGGGCACCAGGGTGACATCGGTTTGTATGAAAAAAAATTTTTGGCTGAATTTCGAGGTGTGCCTTTCGGATTACTATGATACTGGATCTAAAATTTTAGCGCGCAAAATTTGAGCCAAATCGGATAATGATTTCTGGACGCGCGTTGGGTTCAAAGTTAATATATGCTTTTATATGTAAAAATTATCAAAAAAAAAAAAAATTTTTCACAAAAATGTTTTTCACAAAATAATTGCGTTTCAATTAAATTAATTAATAAACTATAATCTAGGGTAAATTATCTTTCTAATAAAACAACAAAATCAATTATCGGCCAAGTTTTATCAAGTTCCCCAGGTAATAAATGCGCCACAGACCACTTGATTAAGAAAATCGAGCTCACATTTTTAAAGACATTGAAATAATTTACAACAAGAAGATTTTTGCATTCTCCTGATCCCAGAATGATCTTATGTAAAGTATTTTGCATCTCGTCTATTGTTATGCCGTTCTAAATTAATGCCAAAACGGTACGTATTTTTTAGCACGATTTCAAAATCTCCAATTTTACTTTTTCAAAAATTTTGTTCCATCCGTTTGTGTGTCCATGTAAACCTTTTAATCAAACTGCAGGTCGCAAATATAAATATATTTTGATGAAATTTGGTATGTAAGCTTTTATCGGCCATGGAATGAACGCTAGTGAAATTGGTGAGAATCGGTCCATGATCAGACCTAGCCCCCATACAAATGACCCCTTTGAAATCAACACATATTGCCATGAGATCCAAATTATCTTACAAATCTTAGTCAAATTAGGTTTGTATATATATATTACATCCATCAATCAGTAGTCCAAAAATGATCCCTATTTTGCAACTCTTAGTCATAGGCCCCATATAGAGCTGCTTCCCGATCTTCACTTAAATCTATCAAAAAAGAAAAATATTGCACTGATTCTTCTCAAATTTTGTTTGTATATATTTTTGCAAAATACAAGAGACTTTACCAAACATGGTCAGGATCGGTCCATTTTTGGGCCTAATCTCCAGTCGGTCTAGACCGACTATAATTTTCTTACTTGTTTTTTTAAGAATTATTGTCATCGGTGCTATTTTAATGACTGCTCTGACGACGAGTTTTTGTTTTATAATTTTGATCATTGGAAAAGAACAGTTAATTTTTTTGGAAAAAGTAAGTACGCTTAGAAAAAAATACATAACATAACATACAGTGCTATTTTTTTTATAGATACTGTTTATATATGAAAATATAATCACTTCATTTCAGTCGTACAATCTACAACTTTTCCAATTGTATTTCAGAAAACATCAATTTTATTTCAGAAAGTATACAGAAAATATACAGAAAGTATACAAGTAGTATTTCAGAAAGGATTACATGTAAACTCAAATGTATTCCAGGAAGCATTCATTGTATTTCAGAAAACATCAATTAAGTTTCTAAAAATATCAACTGAATTTCCGAAAAATAGTCAGAACGTTATACAAAAATACATTTTTTAAGTTTTACACTGTGTTTGTAACATTTCTTATAAACTATAAACGTGTTTTTTCAAAATGATGACTTTAAAATCGGGCGTCACGATGCAGGCAAAACTTTATTACTGATTAATGTCCTGGTTTTTATATTGTAGCTGATTTAAAAATTAAGTCGTCGTATTCTTACCATTTAAATCTGCCCTTGATAATTTATCTTCCAGTGTATAAAAAAAGTCCAAATATTGACAAACATTTTCGGTGACTCCAAATCACTAACAGAAACAACAATAACTTTTTGTTAAATCGCAAAAAACTGCACCCATTGCCTTCTTTCCGGTCATTGTGTGGGAATATTTTCCCATTGTTCCCCCTTTTTTTTTTTGAATATGTTTACCCTATGACTTCAGAGAGGATAATAACCAAATATCGCATTTTATGAATACAGCACTTTAAGACCTTTCGATTGAGGCATAAGATAAGGTTGCACTTTATTCAGAATATATAAAAAAAATACGCTTTTCGAATAAATGTGAATAAAATGAAAGATCTTATGCAACTCTATCGATAAGGTTAGCCTGCGGGGCAGTACCTTTATTTTTCTTAATTTGTTTTCTCACTTGATATCATACCTTTATTGTCAAGTTTGTTACTTACATTTTAGTAGTTTTAAGCAAGTTTCAGAAAATACACACATGAAACACACAATGTCCTGGTATAAAGCAGCTAACACATATTTTTATTTTCATAACAATTATGTGTGTTTCTAAATTTTGTATGGTGTCCAACACAATCATGACTGTGTTTCGTTTTAATATTTCGTTATATACACCAACATTCTTCTATCACGTATTTTTTGTTTCGAACACACATAAACCACACAGATTCGATTGTACTGCTAAAAAAAATAGAACATGTTCTTCAACGTGTACATCTAAAAATTAAAATACTATCCACTAGCGATCGGAAAAAAGCGAAATTAACTCATAAATAACATATAAAAGTTCTCTGTTTTCTATTTTATTACTATCTTTTTATTTTTTTTTTTTTTTGTTTATTATTAGCGGTATTCACTCTTGGTGTTAAATTTACAACCCTATTATATTTACAACAATTTTTACAATAAAGCGTGAACGTCTTTTGTGTTGTGTATTATAAAATAATGAATCAGCTTTTTTTTTTGTTTTGTTTTTTTATCAATTTGAAAACTTAAAATATCAACAAGAATTTTCTGATGAGAAAAATGGCCAAAATTACCGAAAAAGAAAAATTATACTTTTTTTAGTATAAAATGCAGCTGACGAAACAGAATTTGCAGAGATTCTGGATGTTGAAGGTACGGTATTACTTGCAATAATAAAAACAATACAAAACAAGTAAGAAATTTAACGTCGGTCTAGATCGACTATACGATACCCTATCTCTCAGGTCCAACTAACTGGGTATAAAAAAATATGCATAAACCAAATTTGAGTGGGATTTTTATTAATTTTTTTGGCTGCAGATAGGAAAAAGTTCATAACTGATGCTATAACTATATGGGGACTAGGCCCAAAAATGGACCGACCCTGATCATGTTTGGTAAGGTCTCTTTTATTTTGCAAAAATATATACAAACAAAATTTGAGAAGAATCAGTGCAATATTTTTGTTTTTTGATAGATTTAAGTGAAGATCGGGAAGCAGCTCTATATGGGGCCTATAACTAAGAGTTGTCCAATAGGGATCATTTTTGCACTACTGATTAATGGATGTAATATATATATACAAACCCAATTTGACTAAGATTTGTATGATAATTTGGATATTATGGCAATATATGTTGATTTCATAGGGGTCATTTGTATGGGGGCTAGGTCTGAACATGGACCGATTCTCACCAATTTCAATAGCGTTCATTCCATGGCCGATAAAAGCTTATATACCAAATTTCATCAAAATATGTTCATATTTGCGACCTGCAGTTTGATTACAAGCTTTACATGGACACACAGACGGACGAACGGAGATCGTTAAATCGAATCAGATAGTGATTCTGATTCGATCGGTATAATAAAAGATGGGTCTAGGTCAAATATTTTTGGTAGTTACAAACAGCAGCACAAAGTCATTATACCCAAAAGACATAGTGGTATAGGGTTTAAATATAACTACTCTCCTATTGTAGATACATGTGAACATGATTCCATTGACCACATTTTAGATGAATTAATTGATGACATTATTTTAGTTAAAGTGTACCGCCGCGAAGCTTGGAATTCGGTTCCAAAATCAATGAAGTGGTCACTAAATGTCTTAACCCAATTAGATTACAACAGTTTTTTGCAAGTGCTAGGGTTAATCGAATTGAGTTTCATACACCGGTGTCTATGATTTCTGGAGATACAGAACTTAACCAACCCCATTCATATGAACAATTTCTGGTTGAGAACCAGTTAGCAATAGCCCTATACAGTCTCGGGTCATCTGGAGAAGGGGCTTTTCATTATTTTGATACATTTTTTTTTATTATATTGATCCATTTACCATAAAATGAAAAATAAACAATTGTTTTGGAAGCTCAACAATCAGCTGTTTCAGTCTTGTAAATGTTTAGTCTTGCAGATGTACTAAAGCTTTTACCCTTGTACTTTAAACACACTGTAGTAAATTTCAATTTCATACATTTTGTTGTTGTGGTGTTGTAAATAGTAGTAGTTTTACTATATCTACAACATTTACAAGGGTTACAAGGGTTCTTCACTACCAAGAGTGAAAACCCTTATTATCCTTTTATTTCTATTTTTTTATAACTGCTAATGAATTAATTTAGATTTTTTTTAATAAATTTGGTTGAAACAATTGTTGTAGTTATTATAGGTGTGTTTCAGATTTTTCCGATCAGGAGTGGATAATGATTTAATTTTTAGAGGTACGCGTTGAAGAATATGTTCTGTTTTTTTTTTTAGCAGAACACGTGCAAGAAAACGGACCTAAAATAAATCTACACTCGAATCTGTGTAGTTCATGTGTGTTCGAAACAAAAAATACGTGATAGAAAAATGTTCGTGTAGATAACGAAATATTCAAACGAAACACAGTCATGATTGTGTTCGGCACCGTACAAAATTTAGAAACACACATAATTTATATGAAAATAAAAATATGTGTTTGTTGGTCTGAGCTATGCTTGTTAACATATATGTACGAGTTTTTTATTCAGTGTGTGTTTTTTCTGAACTCTGGTTTTAAATTTTTAATTTATAATTCTATTTAAAAAAAAGTCTCTATAAATATCAAATAATTGAACTACTTCCCGAAAACAATTAAAACATATAACATGTACAATGTTTGCTCATTTTCTATTTACAGTAAAATAACTTGGGTCGTTTTAATGATATCAGGACGGGAATTGATTAACTCCTACCTAAAAAAAAAAATTATCAAAAAAAAAAAAGCTGAAACATTGGTATTCGTGTTTTTTTCTAAAAGTTACCGGCATACCACCCAACGTACAGGGTTTCTAAATGATTACAAAAACCATCATAAAAAAATTATGTTCTTACAAAATTTGATTTCAAAAGTTTTGTTATTTTCCAGTTTTGCATTTTATTAGCAGTATTTCAAAAACAGTAGTATTCCGATATTTTCAAAACAATCAAACTTCGCATATTTTAGATAAATTACCGAAACAATTAAAATTAAATATACTGGTACATTTAGATCTTTTCAGAAATAATTTCGGGATTTCTGGGTTAACAACTAAGAGAACACATAAATAAAGTTTAATTAAAATCGCTGGAATATCACAAAATGCTTAGGATAAATTGATTAGTAATTTCTAATTCCAAACCTCGCCCGCCTGACGTGAATGTTCTATCATGCTAAACAAAATTTTGGAATTATATCTATAACAAACCTGATAATAAGGCACCTCCACATATTAAAACAATTATGAAAAACTTATTTAATTAATCTAAAATATCTGCGATTATCCTCAAAATGGGGTCTCTTAAGCTTCGAATACTTTGAACAATATTATTTCTAACAATAGGATACATTGTCAGCAAAAACCCTTAACAACACCTGTCTGACCTCAGAAATTTTGCTTTATATAAATTTAGATTTTTTCTGCCATGAAAAAATAACCTTAGTATAGTCCCTCCTTACAATTAAATTTATTAAAATTTTGTTTTGTTAAAAAACAAATTTTTTTTAAAGTTTATTTAACAAATAAAAGTTTACTTCATATTTTAGAATATTAATATTTGTTATGAATGACATACGGTTCACTCAACTATAATTTTCATTAGAAACCCCCCCAGCACACGAAGGCAAACGAGAGGTTTCCAAAATATTTACATTGGCACTCTATGATTCAAATGAAAATATAAACATGAAAATCAAAACAAATAAATTGTACATCATCGTCAGTCATGCAAACTACACTTACAACAACAATTAGAGTAATAACAACAAATACCATACATATATTTGGTTCAAATATACAAACAAGAACAAAAACAAATTATGACAAAAAATTTAATACAATTTATAAATGTTTGGCATCAAAATTCACCCTAATTGTTAGAGATGATTTTCGTTATAAAATTAAGGAAAAAAAAAAATGTGAAGAAACACCTCCACAAAACGGACACTAGAGAGAATAACAAATACCACATGCTAAGTTAGAAGATAAATTTATTGGCTTTTATCACCGTTGTCAAAATAATAATAATAATAATTTGGTATTTGTTTTCATTCTTGTGATTCTTGTTGGTCACCAAGTTAACAAGCAGCACAAATTAGACAATGCAAATATTAGTAATGGTAACCAACTGCTACACTGAATAGAATAGAACAGAAGAGAACTGAGAACTGCACTCCCTGGTGTGGAAACAATAGTTATCACTGAAATTGTTTAGAGGGTGAGTTTTCTATTTGGATTTTTATTTATGATGCAATGATATGGGTTGTTATATCACATATCCGGAATGTAATATTTTAATAGTTTTAGGTTTAAGAGGATTATTAAACTAAAGGCAGTATTAAACAGAAGAAAGGCAAATTGTTCTATAATTTGAAATTATAGAAAATTTATCCGTTTTTCCAAATTAAACAAAAAGAAACTTTAAGCAAACATTTAAATTCAATTCAAAAGCTTTTTCACCTTAAACTATAGCACAGAATTTTGGCAAATTGTGCAAAAATTTTGAGAAAAATAATAAAACGGTTGTAGAATCAACAATCTCTGAAAGATTTCTTTTAACTATAGAGAAAAAAGTTCGCCAACCGAATTGTTCTAAAATTTAACAACTACATTTTCGATTGTATTAAAAATAACTAGCAGAGTTCAGCCCTCGAAATTCGAGTGCAATTCTAAGAAATTTTATTTTATCATTTAATTTATTTCTTTCTATATCTTTTAATCTACTTCATGCATAAAATTTATTTCATAATAACTATTTGTTGAAAACACAGAAATAAGAGCCTATAGGTATTTGAACAACCTTGCATGCCACCTAAAGGTATGCTAATTTTAGGCAATTCACAATTCAACACAGGGCCTATGATATGCAATTATTATAATGAAATTCGATTGCGTTATTTTGTCGCTATTAGTTTATTACCAAAATTATTTTTCAATTCAACACAGGGCTTTTCATATACAATTTTTACAATACATTAATAAATTTAATAGACACACATACAGCATTGTTTAATTTTATGTATGTATTAGTAGCAACTTTAAATGAATTTTATTCAAAAAAATTATTCCAGACGGTGCAGATCTGCAAATATTGTGGACAGCTAGAAATAAATACCTTCAAAATGAGGTATGTTTGGTCAATATCGGTTTAAAACTGACAAAGTTATATCGGTCACAAGAAATCGCCTTGCCTATTAATATTATAGATTTAATATCAGCTTACTTTTATCTTTTGTAATAAAATGTATAGTGTTAAGTCTATAAAATTGTAAGCGTCAAAAAAACTGATTATTGTATTAGCAGCACTTTTGCACTGAATGTTGTGTTTCCGGTCAGGAGTATACCTTTGTGTGTTTGATATAAAATTTTTTGAACCTAAGAACCTTATTCCAATTTGTTAAAAAAAAAGGTAAAAAATTGGATTCGATTATCGTTGAATTTTTTGGTATACTAATGACGCCAATTCCAAAAGGGTTAATGGGTTCATATTATTTTTTTCCGAAACCCTAGGCTATTAAGATAAAATGTAACATTTGAAAGTAGAGCACTGATAAATTTCTGATACAAAATATTTAGAAAGAGTACATTTACTGAATATTTCACAAAAAACTAATTTTTCTCGAAATCCGCAAAAAATTATTTCTTGTAAAAAAAATTCTGGAAGAGGAATTTACTTAAAAATTCACAAGTAAATCTCTAATATATATTTAACATAACTTTAAAGTGCAAGATCAATTTTTTGAAATTTTGTTTAAGAAAATTTTTTAAAACTTAAGAATGCAGTTTTCAAAATTTTATCAAAAAAATTTTCTACTTTTGGTCTCATTTCGCAACATGTTAACAACGTGGTACTCGTAATAAAACAATACATCAAATCGGAGTACTTATAGGTATAGAGACCAAAAAATATTATGGCTTTAATTAATTTGTTAAATTTGAAAAAATGTTAATCACATTTCATGGCCTAGAGTTTTTTTTGGCACAAAAGTGGTCTGGGGCTTTTGTTATTTCTTAGCGAGTTTTTACTTTTTGAAAAGTAATTTAGTAACAACTTGTCGAAAAAATTAACGTATAGAATGGAATTTTTGTAAAATGTGATAAAAAGTCATATTTTCCCCATATAAACACACTTGAAATTTTCAATCGCGTTGAGGCACCTCTAAATTTTTTTGATTGACCGAAGGTTTTGGATTTCTCAGTTTTTTCCTATTCGCATATTCCTAGGGGGTGGGACTTTAAATTCGAACACTTTTTTCTCCTCCATATAATGGAGGGCCGCCCCAAAAACAAGACTATTGAATTTTCCGTTAAATCAAAAATATTTTTGATTTATTTTTTAAAAAATTAAAAACAACTGACGAAGTAGTAATTACAAAATCAAAACAAAAACTGTGTTTATAAACATCTGTTTTAGCAACATTTACATTCATATACATTAGAGCGACTCTCAAAAAAAGTGAAAAAAGTGACTGCCTAGAAATCTACCTTGGTTTGTTTTATAACGATTCCCAAAAGATTTCTGGTCTAGCGTTAACCCATTCCGAGCTGGACCGTTTTTAAAAAAGGTATATTTTTTAGTTTTTTGAAAATATTTTCATTTTTTCCAGATCAACATGTCCAATATTGGTATGATAGGGTTTTTAAAGACGCGTTCAACGATATATAGAACATGTTCAAGCATGTCTTAACTGTTGTGATATTTAATAATATATGTAATCTTTGATGCATTTTGTATTAAAATGAGACAATTAGAAAATCAAATGAACATATTTTGAAATATTACTCGATTGAAAATAACATAAATTTATTTATTTTTCCTTAATATGTACTAGTTCGCGTTTTAACTAAAATCTAATGGCGTGGAAAGGCTGTGGTTAAACCATAGGCACTATGGGAATCAAAATTTTTCTTTTCTCAAGTACATTTCAGTTCTGCAAAAAAAAGAATTTTGCTAATTTAATACAATATTCACGGTGCTCCGGAGTAAATTTACACAAGAATGTGAATTTTATTAAATTTAGAAGTGAATTTAGTTTCCAAATGACACCAGGATAAATTTCAGACGAAAAGCAAAAAAAAACACGAGACGTTTTCTTTAATGTCATGATTTTTTCGGGGTAAAAATTTTTTTTCGAACTACATACACTTGTGCTCATATAATTAAGTCACCCTAATACTCAATATGAAACAACAAAATTTAATTATCTGTTTTGCTTTAAATTTGATTTGTTTATGATAAATTTGTCCCGTTATATGTTCTAATAATGTTGTTGTTAAGTTAAAAGAAAATATTGTTTTTTTGGCGATCAGTATGCAATTCTTTCTCGCAAACTCCACGTGTAAGCGCTCATATAATTAAGTCATTACATTTAAAAACGGTAAGTTGCCACTTTAAATGACGATACTAAAAAAATTTTTATTTAAACAGTTTTGTTTAGAAGTTATAAACTTATTTTTAATAAATTTATGTAGCATTTAATCACAATGGGTAAGAAGAAGAACTCAACTCCATGCGAAAGAAAAATTATATGGGAATGTTTCAATATATACAAAAGCGTTGCAAAAGTTACGGAACTTTTGAGCTTTTCTAGAGGAAAAGTTAATAATGCCATCCAGTATTACCAAAAAAATAAGACTTTCAGCAATTTGCCCCGTAGAAAGCCTAGAAAGACTACAACTTCTGAAGATAGGCAATTGGTGAGATTAAGCAAGTCAGATCCTTTTTTGACCTCTACCGAAATTCGGGCACAAATGGAAGTTTACTATGGTGTAAAAATATCGGCACAAACTGTCCGCCGACGCCTGCAAGAAAAATCGTTGAATGGACGAATTGCATGACGTAAGCCAAATGTGTCCAAAAAAAATATTAAAAAAGATTGGCTTTTGCCAAGGACCATTTACAAAAAGACTCGCAATTTTGGAATCTGGTTGTTTGGAGCGATGAATAAAAGTTTAACGTCTTCGGAAATGATGGAAAACCATATGTCAGGTGCCCACCATTGCCAGAACTTAACCCAAGATACACCAAGAAAATCGTTAAACACGGTGGCTGATCGATCTGGCGTTGGTCCAATTGTCCAAATTGATGGTAAAATGACGGGCATTATGTATAAGGGCATCCTGGAGGAAAATTTAATGGGACATTATGCTGATGATTTACCGTTACTTTGGGTTTTTCAACAGGACAACGACCCTAAGCACTGTTCTCGGGTCGTCAAGGACTGGATGCATGCCAATGACATAAGGGTTCTTGATTGGCCAGCCCAAAGCCCAGACCTTAACCCCATTGAAAACTTATGGGGCGTCATAAAAAGAGCGGTTTCTGCAAGAAAACCTACAAATAAGGCTTCATTGTGGGAAATAATTCCGGAATAATGGTACAAAATCACTCCTGCTCAGTGTGTAGCTCTGGTACATTCAATGAGCAACAAATGTAAAGAAGTTATTTTAGATAAAGGATTTTCAACGAAATATTAACTTTGTATCAGGTGAGATTACCGAAAAGAAGTAAGTTCCCTCAAATTAAATTTTTTTTTTTTTTTTTCAGATTACTTAATTATATGAGCAGTGTAAATGGATTCAAAAGTGCCTTTTTGTTATTTTGTAGTAGTTAACTTAAAAAAGTGTATTTATATGAAGTATTTCTTCTGTTTGTTATTTTGAATAAAAAAATTTTGTTGTTTCTTTGAAAATTCACATTTTCTTTACATATTGTACGTGTGACTTAATTATATGAGCACAAGTGTATATTCCTATTGTAATTTAATTGATATTCTATCTTCCTCCAAATTGAAATTTTGGTTAAAACTGAAATTTGAGCCTTATTCCATATTTCCAAAATCTCATTTATTGTTATTTTAAAATAATTGGATAGGCCAATCTTTTTATTTTGCGCTCTCATAAAAACCAAATGCCTTATTTGTAGCCATTTTTTTTTTAAATAAAATTTGTTTTTAAAATTATTAAGTTATATTTTAATTTTTGTGAAACTCAAATGCCTCTAAATAAGTGCATGGTGCATAAATCAATTTTTGAAACTTTGGATGACATAAAGTTTATACAGGTAGAAAACTAATAAATTTATGTTATTTTCAATGTTGATTTGATTTTCTAAGTAACTCATTTCAACAACACGCCCATCAAAAATTACATATTTTTTGAAAATCACAACAGTTAGGACATGCTTGTGCATGTTCTATATACCGTTGAACGTTTTTGAATATTACAACAGTTAGGACATGCTTGGACATGTTCTAATACCGTTGAACGAGTCTCGAAAAAACCTATCATGTTATAAACCTATCCTATCATCATATTGGATATGCTGACCTGGAAAAAATCAAAATATTTTCAAAAAACTAAAAAATATATAAACGGCCCAGCTCGAAATGGGTTAACGGTAGATCAGAAATATTTTGGGAGTCGTTATAAAACAAACCAAGGTAGCTTGCTAGGGAGGAACTGTATTCACTTTTTTCTCTCCACACAGAGTGAGTCGCTCTAATATACATAATTTATATTGAAGTAGAATTGTATTTAAACAAACTCTTTAAAAAAAAAAAAAACACAAGTACGAAAATCATATTCGGTCTAGACCGACTATACCATACCTATACTCTATCTCTTAGGCCCAACTAATTGGATATAGAAAATAAGCATAAACCAAATTTGTTACTAAATTTATTTCCTTTGAATATGAAACAGTTCATGCTATATTTGTATGGGGACTAGGTCGAAAAATGGACCGATCCTGACCATATTTGGTAACGTCACTTATTTTTTGCAAAAACATACACAAAGCAAATTTGAGAAAAATGTGTGCAATATTTTTGTTTTTTGACAGATTTAAATGAAGATCGGGAAGCAGCTTTATATGGGGGGCTATGACTAAGAATTGTTAAAATGGCTCAAGCATTAACCATTAATCACATTAAAATTGCAATACACGAAGAAGTTTTAATAAGAAATATAGGAATTAATGGTCTCGAATTAGATGTCGAAAATACTAACTTTGTAGTAAGAGATCAGAACCAAATATTAAATACAATTGGGTCCTATCTAGAATCTGTTCACTCTCACAAAAAGATCGACCCAGATAACGATTTGCATATTGATGTATTTGGAAACAAAAACTGAATACGAAGCAAAGCAAACATTTTTAACAATATTTAATGCAAATAAATAGGCCAACGAGTTAAATGAAACTCTCGCTGAGAATAATTTCATTACAAAGGTTTCTATTTTTTATATTTTCAAAAACTTAAGACAAAAATTATCCTCGGGCATAGACAACATACCCAATGTTATTTTAAGGAATATTCCAGAAGCAATTGTTTTAGAATATTGTACGCTATTTAACAACATGGTTAATAATTCTTACTTTCCTCATGCGTGGAAATTGGCAAAAGTTGTAGTTTTACCCAAAAAAGATAAGGACACAAGTAATCCAAAAAACCTTCGTGCAATCAGTTTGTTACCAAATATAAGCAAGGTATATGAAGTTTGTTTTAACAAAAATATATTAAAACTTTGCGAAACAAAAAAATTAATCATTGATAACCAATTCGGATTTAAATACAAACATTCAACTATTCATACCCTGTTTAGTCTCAAATATCAATTGGAACTTGAACAAATCCCTTAGTACAGGTGCCTGTCTTATAGATTTGTAGATAGTAGATTTTTTCGATAGTATCTGGATTCCAAGCTTAATTTATAAACTTTGGAAATATAAAGCTCTAATGCGTTTATTAATACTTATACATAATATGCTAAACAACAAATCCTTTCAAGTTAGTAATAATAATCAAATAAGTACTAGAAAATTTATTATTGAAAATGGTTTGCAACAGGGTCTGTGAACTCCCCTATATTATTTAATTTGTTCATACATGATCTCTTAAATAAAATTGATAACATCATAGGATTTGCTGATGACATCATTATCTATCATTCTGATAACAAAATCCAAAAATTAACGAAAACTTACAAAACTATTTTAATTTAGTACAGAAATATGCCCTTGATTGGCAAATGAAAATTAATTTTAATAAATGCGAAACTATATTGTTCCGTCCTCGAGTAAGAAAGTGCAATTATAAAATAAAAAAAAAATTGGAAAGATTTCGGAATAGTGTCTAATAACAATATACATATCCCAAACAAATATGAGGTTAAATATCTTGGAATTTATTTAGATAAATTTTTATACTTCAATAGTCATACTAATTTACAGCTAATAAAAGCAAGAAATGCATTTTTTATGTATAAAAAACTATTCTTTTCTAAATATATTAAACACAATTTAAAAATTTTGTTATATCAATCATTAATCAGACCTATTTTAACATACGGTTGCCAAATATGGTTTAATATTTCACCATCTTATATGGAGAAAATGCGAGTTTTTGAACGAAAATGTTTGATAGCATGCACATCACTATATAGGTCTCCTAATAGTGACTATACAAAATTTGTATCAAATAAAATACTATATAAGGTAGCAAAAATGAGTAGAATTGATAATTTTATAATTCATTTAATTAGAATCCACATTATTAAATGCTTCGAATGTAAAGAAAATAACTTAATAATTGCTCCTTATTATACCAACGAAGAATACTTGTATAGCACATTACATAATGCTTATATATCACCTGAAGCTTTCGTATATCTAGATAGTAAAGGATTTATCCAAAACGAATTTGGCGTTCCTATATTTTATCATATATATAGACGAGCCAATATAAAATCTATCAGTTGCAGGCAAATGACTTTTGAAAATCGTAGATTTGACACTAGCGTTTACTCAAGGGATAAAAATATGATCCCAAACTTAATCCTTTTTTATCCCTTGACTTAGTTATTGTCTTTCCAAATATGAAAGTAATGTTTTTTTGATATTTTTCTTTACATTTATTTACATATATAAAATACTAATAATATTGTATAAATTATTGTAATTATTTGTAAAAAAATGTTATTAATATTATATATACTATACTAGAGAGCTCGAATATGGGACTGTGTAT
Organism: Cordilura impudica; assembly: GCA_963682025.1. Taxonomy (NCBI): domain Eukaryota; kingdom Metazoa; phylum Arthropoda; class Insecta; order Diptera; family Scathophagidae; genus Cordilura; species Cordilura impudica. The sequence goes on from OY821517.1 coordinate 20,485,844, forward strand.
TTTAAATTATTGTTCGTACTATTTATTTATTTAAGTTTATAAAATTGAATTAAATAAACGATTGAAAAAAAAAATTATTTTTGGAATACTGATTAATGGGCGTAATAAACACAGACAAACCATATGGCAATTAAAGCCGATTTCATTAGTGTCATTTGTATGGGGACTATGTCTGAACATGCACCGATTTTCGTCAATTTCAACACCGCTCATGCTGTGGCTGATGGAAGCTTACATACCGAATTTCATCAAAATATATTCACATTTGCGACCTGTAGTTTGATTACAAGGTTCACATGGACACACAGACGGACAGAAGGACAGACGGACGGACGGATGGACGGACATCATTATACCCTGACCACATAGTGGTATAGGGTATAAAGCAATTGAAACAAAACTGAAGTTAGTAAGCGGCACCGAAATCAAACACGTTAAGTACAGTAAGTACAGAAAATCAGAAATTAATAAACGTTAAAATGAGTGAACATTTTTAAAAATCGTAAACTTTATGGCATTTTTGATAAAATTATACTTCAAGTTTTCTAAATTTTATAAAAAGATTTACAGAATTCTAAAAAAAAAAAATTAACTTACAATTATGAAATGTAATTTAATTTTTTATTAAATTTTATTTTTATTTATTTTTTTTTATTTTATTTGATATTTATTACAATTGAAGGGGTCCATAACAAAACGCAATAATTCAACCAGAAAATTTTTTTGGAAAAATGAAAAAATTTAATTAAAGTCTGTAGGATATATATTGGAATTGTTTCATTTTGGTCTAAATCATTATTTTTGGTATTGAATTACAGTAAAATTATTGATCTTTGGTATGTTTTATAACAATGGGCACATAGATTTCAGTATGTAGAAACGGATTTAGTTAAAATAATCAGAAACGTATAAAGTGGAATTATTGCGTTTTGTTATGGACCTCCTCAATTCAAATTAAAATATATCTTTTATTTTTATCGAAAATGCTTCTAAATATCAGGAAGAGAATATTTATACTCTCAACAAGTATCTCAATTTTAAGGAATTAACGAAATTTATAAAATTCTAAATTACAGCATTACAGCAGAACCAACAAATTCAGCAGCAAACAAAGACAGGCAATATTTGAAATTTTTTTTTTTGGCACTGCCCGAAGATGATGGAATTTTTTGTTATAATATACAGCGATTTTCGATTTTCTATTATCTGAAAATGGAGATTTCGAAAGAACCGCACAAAGTATTGATCTTAAAAATTCTGAAATTACCAAAATTTTACAGAAATACTGAATTTCTGCGTTTTTCGTTTTCCCATTAAACGGAAACACTCAGTTAATCGGAAGTTATTTTATTTTTAGGAAATTTTTTTATTATTTATTTTATAATTTTTCTTTTTTTTTAATAGATAAACGAGAAACCTAAAAAATAATGAAATCAAGCGGAATTCGCGTATAATTTATAGTTTGATCGAAACATCGAAGAATGGTAAGAAACGAGTTGAAAAATAAATATTTTAAATACCTGTTGCTTAAAGTAGTAAGCACACAACATAATTAAAACAAAAACTGTTCAGTAACTTTACTAAAACATTGCAAAAACTAATGCTACTAACAAATTATTGAAATTAGACAACATTTGACAGGCCAAAACTCACTTGGATATTTTGAAGTATAATATAAATTTAAATTTTCATATAAATTGTAATGAATGTAAACTTTTATTTGTTAGAATCAACTAAACCGGCGCAACACTAAGCCAATCGCACAAAAACTTATTTTAAAAAAATAAGAAAAAGACAAACTGCAATTAACGAATTGCGACATTTTTTGGGAGTAAAAAAGCAGCAGAGAAAGAGTTAATAATAGAAACTTTAATATAAATTCATTCATTTTTCTAACTTATAACTACAACTAAAGCTTTTCCAAAAAAAAACAAGTAAGAAAATTATAGTCGGTCTAGACCGACTATACGATACCCTATACCATGCGTTTAGAAACCCTATCTCTTAGGTCCAACTAACAGGACATAGAAAATAAGTAAAAACCAAATTTGAGTGGGATTTTTATTAATTTTTTTGGCTGCAGATATGAAAAAGTCCATATCGGATGCTATATCTATATGGGGACTAGGTCCAAAAATGGACCAATCCTGATCATGTTTGGTAAAGTCTCTTGTATTTTGCAAAAATATATACAAACAAAATTTGAGAAGAATCAGTGCAATATTTTTGTTTTTAATAGATTTAAGTGAAGATCGGGAAGCAGTCTATATGGGGCCAAAAAAAAAAGAACACACTACTATCTCTTTCCTCCATAACCTATTTTCCCGAGATCAACACAATGCACTGCATCTGTAGGGGGCATCCCCTGAGTGTTGATTAATCAAAAAAAAAACAAGTAAGAAAATTATAGTCGGTCTAGACCGACTATATGATACCCTATACCATGCGTTTAGAAACCGTATCTCCTAGGCCCAACTAACTGGACATAGAAAATAAGCAAAAACCAAATTTGAGTGGTATTAATTTTTTTGGCTGCAGATATGAAAAAGTTCATATCGGATGATATATCTATATGGCGACTAGGTCCAAAAATGGACCGATCCTGACAATGGTTGGTAAAGTCTCTTGTATTTTGCGAAAATATATACAAACAAAATTTGAGAAGAATCCGTGCAATATTTTTATTTTTTAATAGATTTAAGTGAAGATCGGGAAGCAGCTCTATATTGGGCCAAAGGGATCATTATTGGACTACTCATTAATGGATGTAATGAACGCATACAAATCCAATTTAAGTAAGATCTATATGACAATTTGGATCTTATGGCAATTTATGTCGATTTCATAGGGGTAATTTGTATGGGGGCTAGGTCTGAACATGGACCGATTCTCACCAATTTTAATAGCGTTCATCCCATGGCCGATAAAAGCTTATATACCAAATTTCAGCTTTATACATAGTGGTAATGGTAAACAAAAACTCATTACTGGACAATTTTAAAACACCAATATAACAATCTTACTCTTGTGGTACAAAGAATTTTTAGTTAAAATTTTCTTTTAAATATTTTGCCGATTTGCATTAATTATATATTTTAAACATACAAATTGTAGAATTGATTAGTCAAATCACGCATGAACTAAACGATAAGAACAAAACGAAGTGCAATTAATGAGTTCGAAAAAAGGAGAGAATGCGTGGACAAGGAATAGATATTAACACTAATACATTCATTTTACCAACATAGAAGAAAAACTAAAGCTTTGCGCACAAAACATAATTTCAATCTAACACTAATATTAACATTTAAAAAATTATGGAATTAGTAATTACTAATTATTTATTTTGTGATAAAAAATCTTTATTTATTAATTTTTTTTTTTGTTTAATCATTATTATTAATTTTTTATTAAAACATTTGATTGAAAAATCCTTTAATCAATGAAGCCGACAAGACAAGGTGAAATTAATAAGTAGAGGCATTTTTTGGAGAGTTAAATTTGAAAGAAAAAGTAAACAGAACAAGTGACTTAAGTAAGCTTATTGCCATTTAATTTGCGAAACAGTATACTGAGAGATACAGAGAGAGAGAGAGAGAGAGCGAGTTTTCTAACAAAAATATAATCTAGTAAAGGAGATTTTTTTTGTGGTAATTTTTATGCTATAATTGAAAGCACTAAGTCATGTTTTGGTGTGATATTGAATTAATCTGACATATGTTAATATCATTTTTATTACATTAAAAAAAAAAACTGCAACACAGAAACAAATTCTGATATTAATTTGGAATTATTTGGCATACTATCTCGCATGTGGATATTTTCTTTATATAGCCTTCCTCAATATAGTGGAAAGATCTGTGGTTCTTATTTCATTATGAAGGAGTACCGACAGTTCAAAACTTGAGATTTTATAGGGGCTTTCCAATGGGATAAAAAAATAAAATATTGCAAATAAAAGTTAATTAACTGCTTTTGGTTACAGATAAAGGATGGTGACGCGACCCGAAACAGCTGTCTAACCTGTCAGAATATGGGACAATTTATTTCAAACTGAATCATTGAAATGATAAAGATCAAAACAATATATTTTATTTTTATATTTGTAAAAATAGAAAATAACAAATAGTTAATAAAAAATTCTTTTTTAGAGGTGTTTGTTATACCCTACACCACTAAGTGGTTTGGTTTGGTTTAATGACTTTGTGCTGCTGTTTGTAACTTCCAAAAATATATGACCTAGACCCATCTTTTATTATACCGAATTTTTAAATATAGATCACAGAGAATCGCTTACTACTTTTTTAGTTTGTACAACAAATAGAATGGAAAATCGGGCCTTCTGTAAAAAACTTTTTTTTTCACAAAAACTGTAATTGCTTCGAAGATTACTACAACTGATGTTTTATTTTTGAGATATTTAGAATTAATTTTTTTTAAGGTCTTTTTATTTATAGTTTAATTAATTGTTGACTTAATATTATGAATTTTTGTAATTAAATGAAAATATAAAACTATAAAACATCTTTTTTACCCGTACTGAATTTTGCTGAATAATAAACGGATTCCAAATATTTTGGTGTTTCTGAAAACCATAAATACTGGCAGCTTTAAAAAAAATCGGTTGGAAAATGTGGAAAATATAAGAAAAAATAAAAATGGGACATATATGTCCCATTGGTCGTGAAAGGGTTAAATGAATAAAAAAGCCATTCTTGCACCTATTATTAATAATCTGATATATGAGTTTTTTTAAGTTTTAAAGTCATTGAAAATCCCACCACAATTGTGGTTGGGAACAAAAAGTGGGGAGTGAGTAAATAACAATAACAGTACAAAAATTTACCTTACATTCCTCTGTTAAACTATAATCGTGACGTCATTGCATTGGTTTAATTTGTAAACACTGCACTCACAAACAATAATGAAACACAACACTTACACATTTTACTTTTACTAAAATATTACAATGACTACCGCTTATTTATATACATACATATTTATTTATATACATATTTTATTACCACTTTTTTCGACTTTTATTAATTTTATATTTTTAATATAAATTGCAAAATTTAGAAATTACAAAACCAACCGAGCTTTAAGTAAATCAAACATAAACTAAACTTATTAAGTAGAAAACGACAAAATGGATTTAATGTATGTAAGGAGAGATCAATAAAAAGATGTTAACACATACACATTCGATTTACTAAAACATTACAATTATAGCTTTATGAAAATAGAATTGCAAACAATATTTACACATATTTAGAGAATAAAACACTAAATGCAATATTTTGCTTTATAAAAATACTTATTAATTAAAACTTTATAACATTTTTTTTTTAGAAATTGATCTATACGTATCAAATTTTGATAGCCATTAACGCGACCGAACTCGAGCAAAATCACGCAACTACTAGATTTTAATGAATTAGAACAAGAAAAAACTGCAATCAATGAGTGGAGAGATTCTTGTTTTTGAAGTTTTTTGGATAGAGATGGGATAGTGAGTGTAATGAATTTGTATATAAAAAAAATTTAAAAAGCATTGCGAAGAATTTTTATTAAAAAAAATTATTTGCAAAAACTGGTATGTACTCAATTAAATAAAATCCGATCCGGAAATTTTCTCCCTTTAAGAAAATTATTTTATAGGCTAATTTTAAGCCCTGGTTTTTTCTTGCGATTTGAAAAATAAAAGACGGCAATCAATAACTCTTTTTCTAATTACTCTTAATTCTGATTCATAAGTAAACTTATTTTAATGTTCTGTTTCCATGTTTCCCATTAGTCTCATTTCATTGATACCTGAGTACCAATACAATAGAAACTTTTAACAAAACATATTTTAGAACGGTCAATACCAAAAAATTTTATCATAAATTTAAAGACTATTTTATTAATTTAAAAATTGGTATATTCTATTTATTAAAAAGAGAAAAAAACGTTAACATAAAATAGCTTAACTTTCGAAAATAAAATATAACAAATATAAAAAAATATAAAAGAATTTTTATGCTGTTGCCAAAACAATGGAAATCTATTGAATAATTGATTTCAATTAAAATGTTGATGATATCCATAAATTTTTTGTTACTCTGAACTAACTGCTTCCATAAGATCTGACATGTTTGTGTCATTTCGTGTCCGTATTTTTCGATCTAAAATATCCCATAGATTTTTATGGTATTGAGATCTGGTGATTGCGCTGGTCACCCCAACATACTAACAACATTTGAGGGAGCCATTCGGTTACAGCTTTGGAGTGTGTTTTGGTTCATTGTCTTGTTGAAACTTCCAGATCAGGTGCACATTTTCTTCGTCTTATGGATACATTACCTCTTTTACAACATGAATTGGACGTATTGTTTAGGCCGAAAAGCTACCTCAGATAATCAATTTGCCACCGCAAAACTTAGCAGTTTTATTTTCATATTTTGGGTCTAGTCTTTTTCGGTTTGGTAGTCGGACAAACGTTAAACTTGAACGCATCTGAGAAGAGAACAGTATTCGAATTTCATCTTGACCAGTTCATGTCTTATTTAGCAAAAGTTATGCGAGCCAGAAAATTTTTCTCTCATATCAGTGGCCTTTTCACAGGACGATAACAACCAAGATCAGGTTTAATTGCTTATCAGATTGTTTATGACCTAGCATTTTTGGATATTTTTTTAAACTGTTTTGCTATTAAATGGTTCTGTTTATAACACGTTTTACGGGAGGCTGTAGCCAAAAAATTAGGTTAAACTATTGCTAATTGTTGGCGTGGCATGCTGTCAAACTCAACTGTTTTCTTAATATCAGAAAAAGGTGTTTTTTTTTTGTTTTTTTTTATTATCAAAAATAAATGGCTCGAAAGTCGATAATGACCTGCGGCATTCTTTACAAGATTGGTAGAATTGCAGTCTTTAGTTGTTGTAAGTGGTCACAACCCTACCGTTTGATATTAGGAGGTTCTGAAATATTTATTAAGCTACTATATTTGTGTCAAGTTTAAAATTTTGTGGAATAGAACTTCTAGGGTACAAAAGGGAACACCACGTATACTTTTTTTTTTTTATAAAAAAAAATAAAATACATTAACCCATTTCCAGCCACTGCCCGAAGGCGATGGAACTTTTTGATATAATTTACAGCGATTTTCGGTTTTCTATTATCTGAAAATGGAGACTCGAAAAATTGCACAAAGTATAAGAAAATCTATGAATAGTATTGATCTTAAAAATTCTGAAATTACCAAAATTATACAGAAATATTGAATTTCTGCGTTTTTCGTTTTCCAATTAACGGAAACACTCAGTTAGCCGAAATTTTAATTTTTAAAGAAATTTTTTTATTATTTATTTTATAACTTTTCTTTTTTTTTAGTAAACGAGAAACCAAAAAAAAATAATGAAATCAAGTGGAATTCGCGTATAATTTCTAGTTTTAATGAAACATCGAAGAATGGAAAGAAACGAGTTAAAAATAAATATCTTAAATACCTGTTGCTTGAAAACTATAACACCACTGACTTTGAAATCGCAGCTCTCTTTTAAAGAGCACACAAAATAATTACAACAAAAACTGTTCAGTAACTTTACTAAAACATTCCAAAAACTAATGCTACCAACACATTATTGAAATTAGACAAAATTTGACAGGTCAAAACAACTCATTTGGATATTTTCAAGTATAATATAAATTTAAATTTGCATATAAATTGTAACGAAAGCAAACTTTTATTTGTTAGAATCGACTAACCCGACAACACTAAGCCAATAGAAAAAAAGCAGCAGAGAAAGAGTTGACGATAGAAATTTTAATATAAATTCATTCACTTTTCTAACATATAACTACAACTAAAGCTTTTCAAAAAAAAAAAAAAATTAATGGTAAACAAAAACTCATTACTGCGCAATTTTAAAACACCAATATAACAGTATGACTTTTGTGGTACAAAGAACTTTTAGTTAAAATTTTCTTTTATATATTCTGCCGATTTCCATTAATTTTATAATTTAAACATAAATTACAAATTTTAGAAGCGATTACTCAAATCACACATGAACTAAATTAACGATAATAACAAAACGAAGTGCAATTAATGAGTTCGAAAAAAGGAGAGAATGCGTGGACAAGGAATAGATATTAACTCTAATTCATTCATTTTACTAACATATAACAAAAACTAAAGCTTTACGCACAAAACATAATTTTAATCTAACACTTATATACATTTAAAAAATTATGGAATTAGTAATTACTAATTATTTATTTTGTGATAAAAATCTTTATTTATTAATTTTTTTGTTTAATCTGTATTATTAATTTTTTATTAAAACATTTAATTGAAAAATTCAATGAAGCCGACAAGACAAGGTGAAATTAATAAGTGGAGACATTTTTTGGAGAGTTAAATTTGAAAGAAAAAGTAAACAGAGCAACTGACTTAAATAAGCTTATTGCTATTTACTTTGAGAAACAGTACAATGAGAGAGAGATAGAGAGTTTTCTAGCTATAAGTTCTGCCAAAAATATACTCCAGTAAAAGAGATTTCTTTGGTGTTTTTTATGTTATAATTGAAACCACTAGGTCATGGTTTGATATGATATTAAAATAATCTGACATATGTTAATAACATTTTTATTACATAGAAAAACACAAAAACAAATTCTGATAGCAGCTTTGTTTGTTTTCGCGATAATTTGTGACAATTTTTACCAATTATCACAAAATTTACTGGACTCTGTTTAGTTGAAAAACCCAGTAAAAGAGAGCAAATGAGAGCGTAAAGTGACAGTTCATTTTATGAGAACTTGCTAGTTTTTGCTGTATATATTTTTGCCAGTAAGAATTAGCAAGCAAGAAAAAACATATGTTTGAAAAACATATGATTGAGTTTTGTGGTAAATAAAGCAAAAATACTACAATTTTATTTTTGTGCAAAACGTTTAAAAAATAATTCAGAGGAAATTAACGGTAAAAGAAGTAAGTATATATTCACATAACCAGGTTTCATTAACTTTAATCTTTTTAAACCGGTTCCTGCCAAAAAATGTGTGTATCTGCCAATTTATTTCATAATAAATGTTTATTTACAAAAGCAATAGGTAATGAATGATATTAGTTTCAATGAATATTTTTACATGTTAAATAAAATAAATTCTTCTAATTAAGGTATATTTCTTTTTTTAATTTACAGTTTCACTTCTTCTTCAGTTTCAAATGTGTTTACAATCAGCTGTTTCTATGAACTTGCAAATTCTTACAAATTGCTGTTCGTTTACTTTTTTAGATATTTATGTATATTTTTGAGAACTAATTTTTCTTACTCTCTGAAATTTCGGTTTTTACTGGTTTTTACTGGGAAAGTAAACGAACAGAGCTATTAATTAGTAATTATTTGGCATACTATCTCGCTTGTGGAATATAGTGGAAAGACCTATGGTTCTTATTTCATTATAAACGAGTATCGTCAGTTCGAAACTTAAGATTTTATAAGGGCTTACCAATACGATGAAAAAACTATAATTTTACAAAATAAAGGTTAATCGAAAAAAGTATAAAACTTTTAACAGGATATACAGTTTGTCAAGAAAATCTTTTACAGTAAAAAAAAGATTGAAAATGTTATTTTCAATTTACACACATTCCGTTAGTGTACTTGTTCAGGACTATAAGACGTCAACACATTAAAGAAAAGACACAAACTTTACAACAACAAAAAAAAAAAAACGATGTTTACTCAATACAATTGGTGTCAAAAAAATCTTTGCATAATGAGGGAAGACAACAAAAAATCGGTTAATTTTCCGCGAATTTGGAGCATCTGAATATTATTGCATGTGAAAGAGGTTGCATACCGTTTATATACAAACTAATATGTCTATACAAAATAATATGTCCTATGTATTTAAAAAAAACTAGTATAGCCCAGCACTCGAAATTCGAGTGCAAATACTAGGACATATTAATTTTTCATTCAATTTCTGTCTTCCAATGTTTTTTTAATCTATATATGTATATAAAAAATGTATGAATATTTAAATGAACCTAAAGGTATGTTAATCAATTTTAGCAACTCACAATTCAACACAGAGCGTCTGATATATAATTTAAATAATTCACACTAACAAGGTGTAAGGCATTATTATAAATATTTTATTTTATTTAATTTAATATATTTCTAAAACAGATAAACCATAAATTTTATCATTCTCAGCTTCTCCTCCATAAGAACTATAACTATGCCAATTTTCACACTCCTCCGTGCCCGCATATTGCTTAAAAAGGAAACTAAAAATTTACCTTCACGTATTAATATATAGATGCCAGCTAAAGAAGTTCGGCAAAATATTATTCAATTGGTGTATTTCAATAACTATAAAGAAAAATCAGCTAGGGAAATCGCAGAGAAGGCAGACTCGAATTAAAGGGGTCACCAGGCAGCACGGTGTGTTGAAAGGAAAATAATTTAAACAATTTACGATAAGCCGCAATTCAGCTCTTCAAGTGAATAATGATTATGGGCTGATTGCTTTACATGAAACGATCCGAAACATATTACAAAAACACAAGAATTCTTCAGTAGCAGTTAGGAAAAAAAACTCTGCTCTCGGTGAAAAATAAAGGAAAACGGTCAAATTTACTACAGAACACATTTCACTTCCTCCAGAGTACTGGGATGACATTGTTTTTTGTCACGACACGAAAGTAATGCTGTACTGTCATGATGGGCCTCAACAAGTTGGGCGAAAACCTCTAACAGCATTAGACATTAAAAACTTAATTCCTGCAGTCAAGTTACGAAAACTATCAGTTCTGATAGTGGCTGTACATCAAGCAAGGGAGTTGTTAAAATCAGGATTTTGGATGAAATAATGACCAAGATAATTTATCTTGATATTTAAGTGACCGCTAGTGTTCGACAATTTGGTTTTTGTTGACCTGGAAAATTCGCATAAATTCAAATTTTATCAAGATAATGATCTAAAACATAAATATTATCTGTTTAGGTCCTGGCTATTTGCAACTGTACCAAAGTTATTGATACCCCTGCCCAGAGTCCTGACGTGAACCCTATCGAACAATGGGAAATATATCTGCAAAATGTAATATTCCAAAGCTTTTTCATTCAGTGCTCAGACATTTACAATTAATAATTGATGCTGAAGGTAGACACATAGAATATTAGCAACTAAAAACCCATAAATGTAAAATAAATCAAACATTTTATCGATTTAAGCTTAAGTGTATGAACATTTATTTGACAGCACAGAAGTTGAGAATATTTTTTTATTGAAGTTGAACTTCTTTTTTGTATTTATTATATTTATAGACATACATATATGTATAAAAGCTAAGATAAAAAAAATAAAAAAGTTGCTTATTTTAACCCATTTTCGGCCGCTGGTCGATTTTTCGACCAGCAACTTTGAAGCGATGTAACTCAAACTTTAGATATGTTTTGTTTAAGCCGTTGATGGATAAGAAAATTTTGATCTTTTGTTAACGCATTGATTTTAGCTTTTCGTAAAAAAATAAAAGTTTGCAGATTTTCGTGAAAGGAAGAAGAAAGGACTTTTTTTGGACCAATTTTCAAAATTCAGTAAAAAGTCTTAAAACTAAAATTACTTATTTTATTTTTGCATGTTGAGGAAGCGGAAAGACCAAATAAGAATAATCAATTGATATCCGCAACAATATTGAAAGTTTTCTACTTCCCAGAAGAGCGTTATTTTTGGTGGTCGAAAAATCGACCACTGGCCAGAAGTCGTCAAGTAGATATTTAATTGAATTTGACATTTTGCTAGTAGGCTGTGAAAAATTCTGCGACTTTTTTTTTATTTTCGCTGTTGCTTTGTGATATTTGTTATTCTTTTCTGCAGAATTTGAATTTGAAATTTTGCTAGTAGGCTGTGAAAAATTCTGCGAATTTTTTTTTATTTTCGCTGTTGCTTTGTCATAATTGTTATTCTTTTCTGCAGAGCAGACGTGTGTGTGGCAAATAAAAGTGAGATAATTGCATTTTGGTGTGGTTTTAAATAAAGAAAATGTCTTTTCGAAAAGTGTTAACCATGGTAGAAATCATGGCTGCTTTGAACGAGCCGTGTTCGGATGACGAGGAAGATCAAGCCATTATGAGTTCAAAAGATGTTGATGTCGTGTATATTCCATCTAAAGTAGACTATGTGACTGATGAAGAAGATATCGACGATAATCAAATTGCTCTAAATGATGGCAATGATGATTGTGCGAATGAAATTACCGGGGAAGTGGAGTTACAGTACGTTCGAGACAATGACTGAATACCTAATGATACTGAAGAGCCGCAACCATCAACATCGAAAGCCGCAAAAAGACGTGGAAGACCTAAAAAAGCTGTTAATCCATCCTTATTCAAAGGAAAGGCAGATTTTGTAGTTCCTGATTGGCAGAAACCTGGGGATTTTACTTACACCAGAGCACCAATCAACGTGGAAGGTTTGAAAAAGGAAGAAATTTGCGCAAAAATTGGTAAGTTAACCATTTTTTTTTAATATCATTTAGTCCCCGTTGTACAATAGACAAACAAACCTCAGATTTCTAGCGAATAATTTTGTAAAATTTGTATTGAATTTGACAGAATTTAAAAAATTTATTCGATAGATAGCTTATTCATGAGTTGTTTGACCATTGATCAACCGGGCCTTAGTCGTTTTAGAGTCTTAATTTTTAGTTTTTGACTTTGTGTAGGTGGTATGTCACCGTATGACATATTTTCATTGTATTTTGATGGAACATAGATCGAGGATATTACTCACTTCACGAATTTATATGCCACTCAAAATAATGCAACCATTGATGTGACACCAAATGAAATGCGGCGCTTCAATGGTATATTGTACCTATCAGGGTATCACACGCTGCCACAAATCGATAATTATTGGTCAGTTCAGCAGGACATGGGAGCACCTATGGTGAAGCAAACGATGAGCCGAAATCGATTTAAAGTCATAAAAAGATTTCTCCACCTCTCGGATAACAACAATCTGAACGTAGCAGATCGCTTTGCGAAAGTCCGACCGATTATTGATACTCTCAATGAAAAATTTATGCAGTTCGGAGTTTTCAGCCACATCTTATCTATAGATGAACAGATGATACCCTATTTTGGAAGACACTCGTGCAAGATGTTTATTCGCGGAAAACCGATTCGGTTCGGATTCAAAGCATGGTGCTTGTGTTCAGAGCAAGGATATCTATTCTTTTCCATACCATACGGTGGCTCGGCAAATCCACATGATAAAAATATCGGTCTTGGCGCTCAAACGGTTTTGAATTTGCTTGAAAATGTATCTGATCCCGATTGTCATATTATTTTCTTTGACAGTTTTTTTTCCTCCTATCATCTTATGTGTCTACTGAATGAACGCCGTTTCTTTGCAACTGGCACAATACGTGAAAACAGAAGGGCGAAAATTCCATTAGCAAATTTAAAAAAGGCTGAACGTGGCGAATTTGACCAATTATTCGATGCTAAGCAAGAAATATTGGCCATCCGTTGGAATGACAATGCAGTTGTGAATGTCATTACTAATAATTCTACAGTCGAGCCATTGTTCAATGCTCGAAGATATTGTCGTACGCAAAGGAAAACAGTTGCGATTCCCCAACCTAAAGTGATTCGTGAATATAACCAAGGTATGGGAGCCGTTGACCTTCACGACAACGCAGTGGCCAACTATCGAATATGCATACGGGGAACGAAGTGGTGGTGGCCACTATGGACCAACGCTCTCGGCAATGCAATGGTCAATGCTTGGAAGATGCATTGCATGTTGGCAAAGCATGAAAACACAAAGCCACTTACTCAAATAGAGTTTCGTTCTGCTGTTACTACCAAGCTACTGACTTCCAATATGATGAACGAAGACATGGAAGATAACGCTGCTGATGTTGATAAAAAAGAATGCCCTCCTGGTTTCCCACGGATCGACGAAAAAAACCATATTGTGGTAAAAAGCCCTCAAAACAAATATTGTCGCTGCAAAGTATGCAAAAAACATACAATTTTTACATGCAAAAAATGTAATGTTTACTTGCACACCAAATGTTTTGATGAATACCACCAAACTATCTAACCTTTTTTGCGTTAATTATTCATATCTTATCAATAAATAACATTTTTGATACAACTAAAAACGAATAAATTGAATTAAAGCTAAATATTCGTAAAAAAACGCATTTCTTTATTTATATATGTAGATGTTGACTTCTGGCAATGGTCGATTTTTCGACCACTTCATATCTAGAGAACAACAATTAAAAAAAAATATTTTTTTTAAAATTTTTCTAAATTGAGCTCCTAAAAGCAAGTATTTAAAAGGAATTAAAAAAATTCCTGCGATTTCTGGTAGCGGTCGATAATGGGTTAATTAGAAATCAATGCAATTTTATCTAACAGAAATTTGTTTGTGAAAGTCAGTTATATATAGAAATCTGGCCAGAGAAAAAGAGAGCTTCGTTGACATTAATATTAAACACCAAAAAATTTTTCAATTGATTCACTTCAAGCTATTGTGACTCTCTTAGCGAAACACTTGTTTTTGTTTATAACAAACCCTGTTGATTATCGAAGAAGAAGTTCATACTATTATGTCGCATATTAAAAATGAAATTTTTTAATAAAAATTAAACATTAAAAAACTTTTTTGCATATTTTATTTAAAAGTTATGACCCTAAGCTGAGAAAAAAAAATAACTTATTTAACACACAAAAAATTATTTTTCTTATTTTATTAAAAAAGCTTTGCAATATTATGATAAATGTAATGTTTTTGTTTAACTAATCTGTAATATTAACAGGCTAGGCGATTTTTTGTTACCGATGTTTTGTTCTACCGTTTTATCCCGACTTTGACCAAACGTATATTATTTGAAAGGTATTTCTTTTTAACCGTTTTGTATATTTACAGATTTTTAATTTTTTTTCCTTTGTTTTGAGTAAATTGCATTTACTAATAAAACATAAATAAAATTATATATGCTATGTGTATTTTATTAAATTTGTTAATGGGTTTGCTAATGAGTTTGTTATCTTCATTCACAATAATAATAAACCAAAAAAGTGTTGGTTTGTGAATTGGCTAAGTTGAAAAATGACGTTGCCTAGAAATTGCACTCGAATTTCGAGCGCTGGAATCTGCTAGTTATTATTATATTATAATAATTTTGGCGATAAAACTGCAATGAGTGAATTTGAACATTATTTAAGCTTTTATTAAAAAAATTGTTTTATTTTAAACAAATAATTAATCCGTCCATGTATCCAACCATCAGGAGCATATGCACGAACTTGTGCTTGCTATCATATAGCTTAATTACATAGAAAAACTTTTTTATTTATTTATAACGAAGATAGACCCATTTTAATAGCACAAGACATAAACCAAAATAAAAATAAAATATAACAGAAAGAAAGAATATTAAATATATATAAAATATAAAATTAATTAAATATATAAAATAGATACTTAAGCACGAAATAATAGATACTTATATTCCAATTTATATGTAAAGTGACCGTAAATAATAAAAACTTTTTTGACATTGCAAGAATAATAAGAGAAAATTTGAACGTGTTTCTAATCATTCCTGATCTTTCATAGTCAGTGGTCATATTTTGCAATATTTTAATAAAAAATATGATAATAATAAGTACTCAGTCCAAGTAATAGAAAAAATATTAAATGATTATAAAAGATGCGAAGCAGTGACATCCATTACAAACATATTTGGAATATATCATAGTGTGATTACGGCCGCTGAAAACTATCAAACGGGATGAGCATGCAATACTCCGAATAATAAAAAAGATCTATTGCAAACCAGTTGCAATTAAATGTTTCAATAATATCCATTTAAAGGCGAGTGAAACAAAATCATTTGTTTCCGCCAGAAATAGACCAGCTTGAATGGAAATTGCAAAAGAACAATTAAACAGGGGAAGGCCAATGGAAGGTCGCAATTTTGCCTGATGAGTTTAATTTAAAAAGTGCTGATGGATTTACGCTGGTACGCATACCTAAAGGACAATGTCTTAAACACTTGGAATGTTTTCTTGCTCATGTAATCGAACCAATTAATAAATAAGTGGCATAATGGATCGTTTAGTGTACATATAAGAAATTAAAGGGTCCGCCAAATAACTTTTTTTTTTGAAAATGCTATAAAAAAAACTACTGAATATTATCTCAAATTTCTTTTTTTATTTCAAAGTCCAATCCTTCCGGTTAATAATGGAAAATAATTTCATTCAAATGGCTGCCTTGGCTGGCCATGCAGTAGCCTACACGATCGGTCGAATTTTTAAGCACATTATCGATTGTGTGCAGCTGTATTTCACCAATGGCTTCACGAATATTGTCCTTTAAAGCGTCAATTGTCTCTGGCTTGTTGGCGTAACACTTATCTTTGAGGGCACCCCACAAATAATAGTCCAACGGTGTCAAATCGCAGCTCCGAGGTGGCCAAACAACATCAGCTCTGCGGCTGATAATGCGATCCTCGAAAACAGGGCGCAAAACATCGAGTGTAGCTTCGGCTGTGTGGCACGTAGCGCCGTCCTGTTGAAACGAAATGTTGCCAATATCCTCCTCTTCAATTATTGTGAACAAAAATTCGTTCAACATGGTCCGATAACGATCGCCATTGACTGTAACGGCCACTCCTTGCTCATTTTCGAAGAAAAATGGCCCAATTATATCTCTGGACCAAAATCCGCACCAAACAGTGACTCGTTTTGGGTGTATCGGCTTTTCAATGTATGCGTGCGGGTTTTCTGTGCCCCAAATGCGACAATTTTGCTTGTTTACATACCCGCAAAGATCAAAATGAGCTTCATCTGAAAAGATGATTTTTTTTGGCAAAATCGGCATCTTCTGTAAGTCGATCGCAGGCCCACTTAGCGAAGCGAAAACGCATTGGATGGTCAGTTGGCTTCAACTCCTGAACCAATTGGACTTTGTATGGCGTCATCCCAAGGTCTTTATGCAAAATTCATCTCAATGATGCCTCCGAAATGTTCAATTCTTGAGAACGACGGTGAATTGATGTTGACGGCGCTTCACGCACACTTTCTGCCACAGCAGCAATATTCTCGGGTGTACGCACTGTTTTTGGCTTTTCGCGCTTTGGTTTATCGATGTGGATGCCAGTTTCTTTCACTTTTCTCACAAGATAACGAACATACGGAGCTGACGGTGCTTCTCTTCTTCCAAAATCCGTACGCAATTTTCGCACACATTCTGCAACATTACCATGATTTTCAAAGTAATGTCGCAATATTTCCCAGCGTTGTTCAAGCGTATACACAACCATATTCGTTCAGCGGAAGGATAAAACTAATAATCTGTCAAATCAGACATGAGCTAAGTGTTACCATTCACGAAATAAGCACTAGTTGAAAAAAAAAAACGTTAGATGGCGGACCCTTTATAATGCTGACACACACAGAGGAGGAAATGCCACTTAAGTGCAGGTAGTAACATGACAACGACCCAAAACACATGGATAAATGCGTGAAACAGTGGTTAGGTTAGGTTAGGTTAGGTTGAAAAAGAGGAGCCATGTATACACATAGCTCATATCCGTTTTACCCGGATATACACTTAAGCCAGAAAGTCGGCTTGTTGTGCGCTCTACATCCTCGTGCTCATCCGTTAATCTACTCCTTATTTAACTTAGGAGTTCGGTCTCAATAGCAAATCTCCTGAGTGCTTTCCAGCGTATCCCCCTAAGAGCCGCTAGGCCTGGTATGATTTCGTTGGATAAATTTCTGACCCTTGTTCCGGCAAATGCAGGACAATAACAAAGGTAGTGTTCTAGGGTCTCGTCATCCTCTCCACAAGCTCTGCATGTGGCCGATTCTGCCCGTCCTATACGGTATAGATGAGCCCTCAGTTCAGAGTGTCCAGTGAGGATGCCAATAATCCTACTCAGTTCCTTTCTATTTAGACTAAGGATTTCCTTAGTCTTCGAAGTGTTTGGAGAGCCCTTCGAAGACTAAGGTTAATTAACAGTAAGATTAACGCTTTGAAATGGCCAGCACAATCACTTGATCTCAATCCCATAGAAAATCTATGGGATATTGTAGATCGTAAAATATATCGCGACGGTTTCAGAAATTGGAAATTGCATGGAATGGAATTTTCGGTGAATTTGTGTCCAACCTAATAGAGTCCATCACACGCAGATGTCAAGATGTTTTAAAAAATGAAGGGCTACGCAACTTAATTGTAGTAAAACTCTTATTTTTATTGAATAAACAAAAAATGTGCCATTGTTTTGTCGCGTAAAAAGAACTTAATATGAAATTTTGTTTTATTATTGATAACAAATTTTGCTTGTTTTTTTTATTTTAGTAAATTTAGTTCATTTATTTTATAAATAAATAAAATAATTCGCAACCAAAACGTCTTTCTCATTCTTATTAAGCCATATTCTATTAACCTCACATTGTATGTATTTTGAAAGTTTCAAACTCATTGAAAATCCCACCACAATTGTGGTTGGGAATAAAAAGTAGGGAGTGAGTAAATATCAATAATAATATAAAAACTCACATTGCATTCATCTGTCAAACTATAATCATGACGTCACAGCTTTGTTTTTATTTGTATACACCGCACTCAAAAACATTAATGAAGCACAGCACTGATTTATATATTTTACTTTACTAAAATAGGTATTACAATAACTACCACTTAACAAAAAAAAAAGAAAACTTATTTAGTTGCCTATCAAAACTGAAATTTAGACATTTTAACAAACTAAATTTTATATATTGCGGTAAAACTCTTTTTATGAACACTATTAAAACTATTTTTTCTACCTTTATTAATTTCATATTTTGAATATAAATTGCAAAAATTTGGAAATAAGAAAACTCGGTCGGGTTTAAGTAAATCACGCATAAACTAAATTTAAGATTTTAGAACAGACAAAATGCAATTAATGAATGCAGAGAATTTTTTGTGAATAAAAAAGAAGAGATCAATAAAAAGATGCCAACACTTATTCATTCGATTTACTAACACATTACAATTACAGCTTTATGAAAAAAAAAAATAGAATTGCAAACAAAATTTACACATATTTAAAGAATAAAACACTAAATGCAATATGTTGCTTTATAAAAACACTTATTAATTAACACTTTTTAACATTTTGTTTTTTTAGAAATTGATATATACGTATCAAATTTTGATAGCCATTAACGCGACCGAACTCGAGCAAAATCACGCAACTACTGGATTTTAATGAATTAGAATAAGAAAAAACTGCAATCAATAAGTGGAGAGATTCTTGTTTTTGATAGTATTTTTTTTTTTTTTTTTGATAGAGATGGGAGAGTGAGTGTAATGAATTTGTATTTAAAAAAATTAAAAAAGCATTGCGAAGAATTTTTATAAAAAAAAAAAATTATTTGAAAAAACTGGCATATACTCAATTAAATAAAACCCGGTCCGGAAATTTTCTCCCTTTAAGAAAATTGAGTTAGAAGGTAATTTTAAGCCCTGGTTTTTTTCTTGCGATTTTAAAAATAAAAGACGGCAATGAATATCTCTTTTTCTTAATCCTGAATCATGAGTAAACTTATTTTAATGTTCTGTTCCTATGTTTCCGATTAGTCTCATTGCATTTGATACCTGAGTACCAATACAATAGAAACTTTTAACAAAATATATTTTAGAACGGTCAATACCAAAAAATTTGATCCTAAATTTAAAGACTATTTTATTAATATAAAAATTGGTATATTCTATTTATTTAAAAGAGAAAAAACGTTAACTTAAAATAGCTTAACCTTCGAAAATAAAATATAACAAATATAAAAAAAAAAAAAAATAAAAGCATTTTTCTGCTGTTGCCAAAACAATGGAAATCTATTGAATAATTGATTTAAATTAATTGATGATATGCATTAAAATTTTTTGTTACTCTGAATTAACTGCCTCCATAAGATCTGACATGTTTGTGTCATTTTGTGTCCGTATTTTTCCATCTGAAATCTCCCATAGATTTTTATGGGATTGAGATCTGTTGATTGCGCTGGTTATCCCAAAATACTAACTACATTAGAGGGAGTCATTCGGTTACAGCTTTGGAGTGTGCTTTGGTTCATTGTAATGTTGAAACTTCCGGACCAGGTGTTCATTTTCCTCCTCTTATGGATACATTACGTCTTTTACAACATGAATTGGACGTATTGCTTAGCCCGAAAAGCTACCTCAGACAATCAATTTGCCACCGCAAAACCTAGCAGTTTTATTTGTATATTTTGGGTCTAGTCTTTTTTGGTTTGGTCGCCGGACAAACGTTAAACTTGAATGCATCTGAAAAAAAAGAACAGTATACGAGTTTCATCATGACCAGTTCATGTCTTATTAAGCAACAGTTATGCGAGCCAGAAAATTTTTCTTTCATATCAGTGCCTTTTTCACAGGACAACCAAGATCAGGTTCAAGGTCTATGACCTTGTAGCATTTTTGGACATTTTTTAACTCTTTTGCTATTAAATTGTTCTGTTTATAACTCGTTTTACGGGGGGCTGGAGCCAAAAAATTAGGTTAAATTATTGCTAATTGTTGGCGTGGCATGCTGTCAAACTCAACTGTTTTTTTTTAATTTCAGAAAAAGGTGATTTTTTTTTGTTTTGTTTTATCAAAAATAAATGGCTCGCAAGTCGATAATGACCTGCGGTGTTCTTTACAAGTTTGGTAGGATTGCAGACTTTAGTTGTTGTAAGTGGTCACAACCCTACCGTTTAATATTAGGGCCGTTCTGTAATATATATTAAACTGCTAAATTTGTGTCAAATTTCAAATTTAGTGGAATAGAACTTCTAGGGAACAAAAGGGACAAGAAACGTATACCACAAGAAACCAACCACGTACATACATTTTTTTTTTGCTAAAAAAAATAAATACATTAACCCATTTCCAGCCACCGCCCGAAGGCGATAGAATTTTTTAATATAATAACATTGTATAATTTTATGTATGTGTTGGTAGCAACTTTAAATGCAATTTACTCAAAATAAAGGAAAAAATTGTAAAATCTGTGAATCTGGTGAACAGCTTAAAAGACATACCTTTCAAGTAATATACGTTTGGTCAAAATCGGGATAAAACGGTAGAACAAAACATCAGTCACAATAAATCGCCTAGCCTATTAATATTATAGATTCATTCATTTTTCTAACATATACATAACTACAACAACATAACAATATAACTCTTGTGGTACAAAGAACTTTTAGATAATATTTTCTTTTAAATGTTTTGAGGATTTGCATTATTTTTATATTTTAAACATACATAAATTAAAAATTTTAGGAGCGATTAGTCAAATCACGCATGAACTACATAAATTAACGATAATAAGCCAGCGCAATTAATAAGTTTGAAAAAAGGAGAGAATGCGTGGACAATACAATATATATGCGACCTTCTCCGAGAAAAAGGACCTAGTGAGTCGGAAAACGGGTTGTGTCAAAAAGGTGGATTCTGGTACATAAAAGAGTGTAGAAACTTTAATTTTTATTTTCATACACTAGGTCCCGTTTCTCGGAGAAGGTCACATATAACAAAACCTAAAGCTTTATGCACAAAACATAATTTCAATCTAATACTTATATTAACATTTAAAAAATTATTGAACTACTTATTTTGTGATAAAAATCTTTATGTATTATTTTTTTTTAAATGATTATTATTAATTTTTTATTAAAACATTTAATTGAAAAATCCTTTAATCAATGAAGCCGACAAGACAAAGTGAAATTAATAAGTGGAGACATTTTTTGGAGAGTTAAATTTGAAGGAAAAAGTAAACTGAACAAGTGACTTAAGTAAGCTTATTGCAATTTACTTTGAGAAACAGTAGAGTGAGAGAGACAGAGAGAGAGAGAGCGAGTTTTCTAACAAAAATATACTCTGGTAAAAGATATTTTTTTTTTTGGTAATTTGTTATGGGTTAATTGAAAGCACTAAGTCATGTTTTGATGTGATATTGAAATAATCTGACATATGTTATTAACATTTTTATTACGTTGAAAAAACATTGCAACACAAAAACAAATTCTGATATTAATTGGTAATTATTTGGCATATCATCTTGCATGTGGAAATTTTCTTTATATAGCCTTCTGGAATATAGTGGAAAGATCTGTGGTTCTTATTTCATTATGAAGGAGTACCGTCAGTTCAAAGCTTGAGATTTTATAGGGGATACAAAAATAAAATATTACAAATAACAGTTAATTAACTGCTTTTGCTTACAAATAAAGGTTGGTGACGCGACCCGAGATAGCTGTATAACCTGTCAGAATATAGGACAATTTATTTTAAAGTAAAAACATTTCATTTTGAGCCTGATAAATTTCAAACTCAACCATTGAAATGATAAAGATCAAATAAATATATTTTATTTTTATATTTGTAAAAATAGAAAATAACAAATAGTTAATAAAAAAATCTTTTTAGATGTGTTTCTTATACCCTACACCACTATATGGTTTGGGTATAACGACTTAGTGCTGCTGTTTGTAATTACCAAAAATATTTGACTTAGACCCATCTTTCATTATACCGATCAACTCAGAATCACTTTCTGAGTAAATTTAGCGATATCCGTCTGACCGTCCGTCCGTCTGTGCGTCTGTGTGTCCATGTAAACTTTGTAATCAAACTACAGGTCGCAAATATGAATATATTTTAATGAAATTTGGTATATAAGCTTTTATCGGCCATAGCATGAACGCTGTATAAATTGGTGAAATTCAGTATATGTTCAGACCCTCTCACCATACAAATGACCCCTATGAAATCGATTTAAATTGGCATAAGATCCAAATTATCATATAGATCTCGGTCAAATTGGGCGTGTGTTTTCATTACACCCATTTATCAGTTAACCAAAAATAATCCCCATAAGGCAATTCTTTGTCATATCGCCCATATAAATCTGCTTCCCGATTTTCAATTACTTTAACCCTTTCAGGACCAAACCTAAACTGCGGAAAATTTTTATTTTTTTGGTGGATTCGTACTTAACGACCCAACATTTCTGAACAAAAGTGTCGTCAAAAATATAATTTTTAAGTTCCTTCAAGGAAAAAATCCATGGGCCATATATCCCATTGGTCGTCAACGGTCAAAATTAGCAACTAATTTACTCCGCTCAAAGCAAGTCAGTGATTTGTGTTTTTATTTTTACATAAATAACTGTAGCTTTGGTTTTGTATTTGTTGTAAATTTTTAAATATAGATCACAGAGAACCGATTACTACTTTTTTAGTTTGTACTAAAAATGGAAAGAAAAATCGGGCCTTTTGTAAAAAACCTATTTGTTTCACAAAAACTGTAATTGCTTCGAAGATTACTATAATTGATGTTATATTTTTGAGATATTTAGAATTAACCTTTTTCTTAGAATTTTTATTTATAGTTTAATTAATTCTTGATTTAATATTATGAGTTTTTTAATTAAACAAAAATATAAAACTATAAAACATCTTTTTACCATTGACGACCAATTGGACATATATGTCCCGTACTGAATTTTGCTGAATAATAAATCGATTCCAAATATTTTTGTGTTTCTGAAAACCACAAAGACTGGTCCATGTTATATCAAAATCTTAATGTTTTCGGTTCAATAACGTCCGAATTAATGACATCTAAACATCATTAAAAAAAACACAATATTCAGACTTTGGGGTCACCGTCTTAGGTTCTGAGAATACGTGTGCCATTTTTTTTTTTGGTATGCTTGAAAGCTAAAACTATCCTCTGTCAGGAAAATAGAAGAAAAAATAAAAATGGGACATCTTGCACCTATTATTTATAATCTGATATATGAGTTCTTTTTAAGTTTTGAAGTTATTGAAAATCCCACCACAATTGTGATTGGGAATAAAAAGTAGGGAGTGAGTAAATATCAATAACAGTATAAAAATTTACCTTGCATTCCTCTGTTAAACTATAATCGTGACGTCATTGCATTGGTTTAACTTGTAAACACTGCACTCACAAACATTAATGAAACATAACACTTACACATTTTACTTTTACTAAAATATTACAATAACTACCGCTTATTTATATACACACATATATATATATTTTATTGACACTTTTTTCGATTTTTATTAATTTTATATTTTAAATATAAATTGCAAAATTTAGCAATAAGAAAACCAACCGAACTTTAAGTAAATCACGCCTAAACTAAACTTGCGAAATTAGAACACGACAAAATGCATTTAATGTACATATGTAGAGAATTTTTTGTGAATAAAAAAGAAGAGATCAATAAAAAGATGTTAACACATACACATTCGATTTACAAAAACATTACAATTATAGCTTTATGAAAAAAAAAATAGAATTGCAAACAAGATTTACACATATTTACAGAATAAAACACTAAATGCAACATTTTGCTTTATAGAAACACTTATTAATTAACACTTTTTAAAATTTTGTTTCTTTAGAAATTGATCTATACGTATCAAATTTTAATAGCCATTAACGCGACCGAACTCGAGCAAAATCACGCGACTACTAGATTTTAATGAATTAGAACAAGAAAAATCTGCAATCAATGAGTGGAGAAATTCTTCTTTTTGACAGTTTTTTTTTTTTGGATAGAGATGGTAGAGTGAGTGTAATGAATTTGTATTTAAAAAAAAAAATTTAAAAAGCATTGCGAAGAATTCTTATAAGAAAATATATGAAAAATCTGGTATGTACTCAATTAAATAAAATCCGGTCCGGAATTTTTCCCCCTTAAGAAAATTGAATTAGAAGTTAATTTAAAAGCCTTGGCTTTTGTCTTGCGATTTTAAAAAGAAAAGAAGGCAATGAATATATGTATATATATATATACCACAATGTGGTGACTTTGTGTTCCTTTTTGTAACTACCAAAAATATTTGACCTTGACCCATCTTTTATTATACCAAGAATCACTTTCTGAATGACTTTCTGAGTCGAATAACCGATGTCGTTCGTCCGTCTGTCCGTCCGTCTGTGTGTCCATGTAAACCTTTTAATCAAACTACAGGTCGCAACTATAAATATATTTTAATGAAATTTGGTTCATAAGCGTCTATCGGCCATATGATGAACGCTGCTGAAATTGGTGAAATTCGGTCCATGTTAAGACTTTCTCCCCATACAAATGACCCCTATGAAATCCAGTTAAATTGCCATAAGATCCAAATTATCATATAGATCTCAGTCAAATTGGGTTTGTATGTGTTTTTTATATCCGTTAATCAGTAGTCCAAAAATAATCCCCATAGGACAATTCTTTGTCATAGCACCGATATAACCAAAATATTGCACAGATTTTTCTCAAATTTGGTTTGTAAATATTTTTTCAAAATATAAGTAACTTTACCAAATATGGTCAGGATTGGTCCATTTTTCGACCTAGTCCCCATATAAGTATAACATCCGATATGAACTTTTTCACATCTGCAGCCAAAAAAAAATTAATAACAATGCCACTCAAATTTGGTTTATCCTTATTTTCTATATCCACTTAGTTGGACCGAATAGATAGGGTCTCTAAGCCATGGTATAGGGTATCGTATAGTCGGTCTAGACCTACTATAATTTTCATACTTGTTTTTTTTTTTTTGTTTTACTTCAGAGGAAAAATGTCACATTTTTCTATGAACTTTTTAAGTCAAATGAATTTAGGGCTTCAAAATGGATAGTGCAATCATGGAGTATTTTATCTTACAGAAAATCTATCCGATATTCCAAAAATTGTATTTTTGTGATTTTATTTTTGGCATTCTTATATATTATTTGCCACATTGCATTGTCCATTTAGTTATATTTTATTTTGCAGAGTAAGTTAATATTTTGATAAGATGTAAATTTGGCTCGATAATTGTTTTAATTTAAAATCTATTAAGAACAAGAATATAAAGTACAAATATAAATTGTTCTACAAAATTTTTTTTAATTTTTTAGAAATATGTATGTAGTGTTTTTTCGATTTATTTGTTTAATTGTTTTGTGTCATCTTTGAAGTTTAATATGTTGTATGTTTATATTATCTAACAGGAAATATGTCACTATTTTATAGGAAATATGTTTGGGAAAGAGTTTTTAATGAAAAAAAAAATCATGTGAGTCCGATCACAGAGGAGATGTGTAAACATCTGATAATAAGTAATATGCAGAAAACAGCGACAAAAAGGTTATTACATATCATAATTTTTTCACCAAACAATCACGTCACACCGATTTGTCTTAATGCTTACATGTTGCGCGTAAGATCTTTCGCTCACATATTACGCTGTTTTTTGTGATTGTATTGTGAATTAGAAATTTACCCCCCTGCGCGTATAGATGGTTACACATCAAAAATTTTAACATTTAAATTGAAATATTTATGACATAAATATAATAATATTTATACAATAAGTGAATTTTAATATTATTTAACCTTTTATTGAAAAAATTGTTTTATGTACTTTAAAGGAAAGCCATTCTTGTACCTATTATTTCTAATCTGATATATGAGTTTTTTTTAAAGTTTTAAGTCATTGAAAATCCCACCACAATTGTGGTTGGGAGTAAAAAGTGGAGAGTGAGTAAATAACAATAACAGTATAAAAATTTACCTTGCATTCCTCTGTTAAACTATAATCGTGACGTCATTGCATTGGTTTAATTTGTAAACACTGCACTCACAAACATTAATGAAACACAACACTTACACATTTTACTTTTACTAAAATATTACAATAACTACCGCTTATACATATACATACATATTTATTTATATACATATTTTATTAACACTTTTTTCGGCTTTTATTAATTTAATATTTTAAATATAAATTGCAAAATTTAGAATTAAGAAAACCAACCGAACTTTAAGTAAATCACGCATAAACTAAACTTACGGAATTAGAACACGACAAAATGCATTTAATGTATGTAGAGAATTTTTTGTGAATAAAAAAGAAGAAATCAATGAAAAGATGTTAACACATAACACATACACATTCGATTTACAAAAACATTACAATTATAGCTTTATGAAAAAAAAAAATTGAATTGCAAACAATATTTACACATATTTACAGAATAAAACACTAAATGCAATATTTTGCTTTATAAAAATACTTATTAATTAAAACTTTATAAAATTTTTTTTTTTTAGAAATTGATCTATACGTATCAAATTTTGATAGCCATTAACGCGACCGAACTCGAGCAAAATCACGCAACTACTGATTTTAATGAATGAGAACAAGGAAAAACTGCAATCAATGAGTGGAGAGATTCTTGTTTTTGACAGTTTTTTGGATAGAGATGGGATAGTGAGTGTAATGAATTTGTATTTAAAAATAATTTAAGAAGCATTGCCAAGAATTTTGATAAAAAAAAATTATTTGAAAAATCTGGTATGTACTCAATTAAATAAAATCCGGTCCGGAAATTTTCTCCCTTCAAGCCCTGGTTTTTTTTCTTGAGATTTTAAAAATAAAAGACGGCAATGAATATCCCTTTTTCTAATTACTCTTAATCCTGAATCATGAATAAACATACTTAAATTTCTGTTTCCATGTTTGCGATTAGTTTCATTGCGTTGATACCGTGAGTACCAATACAATAGAAACTTTTAAGAATATATATTTTATAGCGGTCAATACCAAAAAATGTGATCATAAAATTTAAAATAATTTTATTTATTTAAAAAAGAAAAAAACATTAACATAAAATAGCTCAACTTTCGAAAAAAAAGTAACAAACATAAAAAAATATAAAAACATTTTAATGCTGTTGCCAAAACAATGGAAACTTATAGAATAATTAATTTCAATTAAATTGTTGATGATATTCATTGAAATTTTTTTAGTACTCTGAATTAAATACCTCCATAAGATCGGACATGTTTGTGTAATTTCTTGTCCGTATTTTTCGATCTAAAATTTCCTATAGATTTTTATGGGATTGAGATCTGATGATTGCGCTGGCCACCCCAAAATACTAACTACATTAGAAGGAGCCATTCGGTTACAGCTTTGGAGTGTGTTTTGTTTCATTTTCATGTTGAAACTTCCAGACCAGGTGTAAATTTTTCTCCTCTTATGGATACATTACACCATTTATAATTTGCCTGTTCCAATTCCAGTAAGAATATCTTTTACAACATGAATCAGACGTATTGCTTAGCCCGAAAAGCTACCTCAGACAATCAATTTGCCACCGCAAAACTTAACAGTTTTATTTGTATATTTTGGGTCCAGTCTTTTTCGGTTTGGTAGTCGGACAAACATTAAACTTGAACGCATCTGAAAAGAGAACAATATTCGAATTTCGTCTTGACCAGTTCATGTCTTATTTAGCAAAATTTATGCCAGCCAGAAAATTTTCTCTCATATCAGTGGCTTTTTCACAGGACGATAACAACCATGATCAGGTTCAATTGCTTGTCAGATTGTTTATGACCTTGTAGCATTTTTGGACATTTTCTTAACTATTTTGCTATTAAATTGTTCTGTTTATAACTCGTTTTACGGGGACTGTGCCTAAATGTTGAGTTGTCACCGCACCTCTTTCACAATATTTCTTGATACTGTTTGAAATTATGGGTTTATTCATGGAATATTTCAGACAAATATTATTGTGCTTGAGACCAACAGTAAAATCATCTATGATTATGGTTTGCAGCTCTTCACAAAACCTTATTAATGCCATTATTTTATAATAATTAATTAAAAGATTAAAACATTGAAAAATACAATTGTGTTTTAAAACCAGTTGAAAGAAAACACCGGAAACTATAAATATTTAGATAATGGTTAAGAAGTTATACCTTTTCTTTCATACTATCTTCTATTTTTATTATTTTAACCAACTCCGGTACAGAAGCTTAAAAGTTTCCATTGTTTTGGCATCACTAACAATATTATTTTTTTCGTTTATTTATGTTTTTAATTTGATTTGCCTTTTTGTAACATATTTGTTTGTTATTATTATTTGAATTAACGTGAATTACGCATAATACGAGTCATACGCGCATCTCTATCAAAAAACAAAGGAATAGGTAAACAATTATTGATGGCAATTTATGTCTTTTTCCATATTTTTGTAATTTCTTTTTCAATGTTTCTTCAAAACCAATACTGAACAAAATTGGTACATAAAAAATGAGAAGTATATTAACTAATATTAAGCTGGAAAACGCAAGTTTTGTATTATGTTTTTTTTTTTTTTTTCAAATGAAATTTATTGAAAACTGAGAAGCATATTATAGATCAAACAGAAAGAAATAATGTTCCCAACATTTTGCTTCATAAGCACCAAAAAAATTTTCTAAATCAATTTTTTAAAAATCGTTAATTGTTCCACAGATCCCTAGCAATAATTTGGCTTTTACAGATTGACAAAATATCAATTAGTCGACGAGTTATATCCAAAAAACCATATAAACAATATGCTGAAAATCGGCATTTGACTGCAAAGTTCGAAGGTCGATAAAAAAAAAATTCGAACTAACATAAACAAACGCCGCAAAACAGGTCTTCTAATTTAGTCTCTATTTTCACCCCTCACTCTCAGAATGGATCTAACTTTTGCTAACCTTTATTTGTTCCACAGTGTTATTGATGGCAACTTATGTCTTTTATAATGTTAACGAAAGAGATAATAAGATGTTCTATTTTTCTTTCATTTGTTCTCTTATTTGTAATTTTCATTAATTTAGAAAGATTTTCTTATACCTTGCTGTACGTTTTATTATAAAAGCTTAAAATTTAGTAATATTACAACAAAAAAAAAAAAAGATTTTTTTAATGAAAAACGTACATTAGAATTAAACGGGTCTTATAAACGTTAGTGCTAGTAAAGATTATGAATCCTTGTAAGAGAAGAGCGAAGTGTTTTTGGGTTTAAATATTTTAAGAGAAGAAAAGAGCAAACAAATTACTTAAAATATTTTTGGGACTCTGTAGATTTACATAAATTTGAATGATACTTTGATCATCTCAACTTAAATGAAAACTCTCAAATTCAGTCTATTCGGAGTTTCTAAAGCGCAAAGTTGGTTTTATTACGTGTCGTTTAATTTTTATTAAAAAAAGTGTCAAATTTTGAATTTAGTTACTCAATAATGTTTCGTTATGTGGTTAATAAGAAAAAAAAATTAAATAATTGTCAAAACGTAACGTATTCAATTAAATCAGTAAATATGTTAAATTATCGGCATTGTAGTTGTGCTTTGCAATAACATTATAATGCCTAATTGAGCAGTGTCAACAGTTTTAGTCAGTGGTAGAAAAAGAGTTGCCAAATGTTGTGAAAAACTTTAAAATTGGTCTTAAATTATCTGTAACAGGAATATGGTGAGTGTAAGACTTAAATAATTACTTGTTTTTTTTTTCAAAATAAATTTGTAATTTAAAATATGTGGTGTTTAAAACATTTGTAGAACAAGATGGTGCTCTAATTTCAGAGTTTGCCAGGTTAAACAAACTTGTACTAAATGATAGTAAAACAAAACTCGTAAGATTTACACCTCATCCGTGTGAAACAACCCCAGGATGTTATGAAAAACTAGTTCCAAGACTTAAAATTGTATATCCGAATCAGTTCTCTGACATTAACTTCTATATACTTTTAAGTCGAAAAATTTCCAATAACTGTTATTTACGGTCTCAGTTTAAATCTCGGTTTCGGTAGTATTTGAGAAATGTGGGTGAAAATCAATTTAAATAGTTGTTGGAATTTAATATTGATGCCATTTAAAAACAAGTAAGAGTGTTAAATTCGGCTGTGCCGAATCTTTGATACCCTCCACCTCGGTTTGAGTGTTGATAATAAATGTAAACAAAATATTGGAAAAATATGCACGCGTTTTCTATATGCATGCGTTTCCGGTTATATGACATAACTTCTCTTTTAATTTAGTTTTTGCTAATTAAATAGCTCGCCCTAACCTCCATTGCAAAGGTAATGGTTGTGTAGGGTAGCTATAAATCGTGCTAATTGGAGATGGCTGTATATTTTCTTTTAACTGGCCGGATGGAGTAACAAAATAATAACCAAAAAAAAAAGCTCTCTCAACTTTTTTATTAAAATTTTGCCATATTTTGAAAACAGAGAATAATATAATAATAAGTAGAAGGCCAAAACTGTGATACGTAGCGTTAGAATAAATTTAACTGTGATATTTTTAATTTTTATTTGCAATTGTTTTTTAAATTAAATATGTGTTTTATGTCGTGTTATATGTACTGTGTAAAACAATTATTTTTGAAAATTATCTGCAAAATTTGACGAAAAATTATTTATTTAATAAAATATAGTCCCTGAAGAGGCTGGAAAAATACCAGCGAAACGTTGGATGATGAAAATTAAATAAATGTTTTTTTATTTAAAATTGAAAAGTACATGACCTTAAAAGCCTAATTAGAGAATTCTAAAACACAGAAACTTAAATTCAGAAGAAGGTCGATATATATATATATATATATATATGAAAAATTATTGAAAATAAATAATTAAATTAGTGATGCCAAACGCAAAAAAACCAAAAGTCCCAAACATTTTAAATAAAATAATTAGTTATCTTTATTTTCTGAAAACTTCAAATTTTCATCCAAAAAAAAAACTGTGAAAATTTATATATGTATGTATAAATAACATTCTCATCAAATTGCGTTTATTTATGTAACAATTTTTATGTTCGCAATTCTTAGATATCATTTGAGGTTTTCTAAATTCATTGAATTTAAATTAATGATTTCTGTAGTGTGATTCTGTAAATTTCAACGATCCGACAATCGCAAAATATATCGACAGCTATTGTTGTTTGCACTAAGGATTAAGTGATTCACTATGTATGTACTCATCTTAACGACGGTCAACAAATCTATTTTTCTATTTATTTAAATTGTAAACGGGTGGCATCTCTGTCAAAATAAGCGAAAAACACAAAGAATAGAAAAAAACAGATTACTTCGTGTTTGACAGGATGATTTTATGTTTATGTTTAATATCATTACTTTTTGCTAATATTTCTGTGTATTTATTTGAAAATGAAATAATGAATTGAATATGCTATTTAATTTTTTTATTTATATAAAAAAGTTTTTTTAATTAAAGCAAAAAATTTTCCCTATCTTATGATTTTTATTTATGTATGACGACATTTCAACCTAAAAATTTAAGTTTTATCGATTATCGATAAACAACACAAAAACGGTTGTCGTTTAGATAACAACAACAGCTGACTTTAACAATAGCGAATATCGTTTAAAAATTTTACTGATAATTTTGCAATTTTCTTTTTTTTTAACGATTCGACTATCGTTAAAGGAAGTTATTGAATCGCGGTACTGAAAAGTTATTAACTTCTCCTGAATGACAATATTTTTTTTTAAATGTAAACATATTTGGTGTTTTTTTTTTGGAATTTCCATTTGTGTTTAAAGAATAAAATTTATATATTAAAGATGCAATTGATGTCTTCTAAATTTAAAATTATTATTTCCGACGTTTTGATATGATTTTCTGAAGTTCAATTAATATATTTTAATTTATAATTGGAAATTTTAATTCCAGTTTTTAAAATTGATATTTTTTTAAATTTGAATGGAAAATTTAAAATGTGCAATTTGGTATTTATGTGAATAATAATGCTTTAGTAATTATAAACAATTTTTAAAAATTAAATGCAATCGCAATCAGATATTTTGTAGGTAAAGCAGAATAATAGTTCTATATAACTATTTAGAACTGTTTTGAAAGCAAAAAACTCATTGATGAACTCGGTAACTGTATTTTATTAAGACAACAAAAAGTTAACATGCCAAACTTATGTTCATATTTGTATGAGATAAGAGACCAGCCCGTGTATACTCTTAACATTGTTCTGTATGGTATCTAGTTGAGAATATTGACATTCATGTTAAAATAGAAATAACTATTGCAAAGCTACTTAGAACAAAAATTGTGGCGCCATCTACTGCGGCATAGTCACGCTGAGCATAATGAAGTGACACTCTGTTAATGCAAAAGAAATGTATTTTCCCCACAACAAGATATTGCAGAAATTTATGTAAATAAAATAATATACCGATTTATTTCTAACATGCAGTTACTACGGATATATTTACATATATAGAATATATGTATATTATTTGTATTATTTAATATGTGTATGTATGTGTATGTAAATATTACACACAAAAAATACAACATTAAACGTTATTTTTGTGTTTTTCTCTTTAAATAAATTAATAGATATATTTTTTTTTGCTAACTTTACATTTTTTTTTTTTTTAATAACAACTAGGTATTTTAGCATTATTTGCTTTAGATGTTGGTGAATTTTTACTCCCTTTATATTAACTCGTATTGTCTGCTTGTCGAACAAATTTTGGATCGATTTTAACCACTTTCCCCCACCCAATCGATCTGAAATTTTTGCAGGCAGGCTCGTGGCAATGACAGAAATTATCTAACAAATTTATTTAGTGATGCCAAAACAATGGAAACTTTTAAATTTTTCTACCAGAGTTGATAAAAAAATGTACAAAGGGTTTGTTTTTATTATATTATTGCCACAACGACCACAAAAACAACAAGTCCAGCTATGACAACAATGCAACTTTTAGAATAACAACCAGAACAATATAGAAACATCATGTTTTTCTTTTTAGTTTTTGGTAAAATTTTCTTTTTTCATCCAAGAAATTCGGCTAGGTTGGTCACAATTTAAATGCAAATAACTTTTTTGCAGTTTTCTCCCAACGTTTCGAAGCTTGTATGGCTTCTTCTTCAGGGGATGTCTTTATTTAATTCTATAAATCACAATTTTTATACTTATAAATAAATAAAATTATTTCCTTAACTTACGTGTTTTGTGTTTTCTCTTGTCCTAATTATTTTTTGTCATGTTTAATTTTTCATTTTATATGTAAAAATTAAGACATGTCTGTCTATATGTTCAAAATGTTAGTTGAAAATGATTGTTTATTTTGTCTTTGTCCTCTTTAGTATTCATCGTTGTTGTAAGTTTTTTCTGTATATGTTTTTCATTTTTTTTTTTTATTTTTTCAGAGATTTCCCTGGACCTGTTCCACCGATTTTAACGATTTTTTTAATGCAAATCTTCCCATGAACTTGGTGAATCATTCTCATTAAAAACGTTCACCCTGGCTGTCCTATTGAGGGCGTGATCGTGACAAGAACTACATAGAAAATTATATTTTTTTAAGACATATTTTAGTTCTTCATTCAAATCTCGGGCCCTAATCAACCGGTTTTGACGATTTTAAATAACGAACTTCTAAGGATGTTAGTGAATTTTTTTTTATGTCAACGAGCACCATAGCTTCTCGATTGATGCCGTCATCGTGATTTCCACAGACAGACAGACGGACATCGCTATATCAACTCCGGTCGTTATAAGCATCACAAATATATATATTTTATGAGGTCCAAAATTTTTTTTTCTACTTATTACAAATGGAATGACAAACTTATATATACCCTCTGCACACTGGAGTGGAGGGTATAATCACGATGAGCTCACTTTTATTTTGGAGACTTCACTTTTTTGCCTGTGGAAAATATAAAAATTACAAAACAACTTTTATTTCCGCTTTAAAAAACTATGTGACATTTATGATAATAAATATAACGGGCCCTTCACATTTATAAAAACATAGCACTCCAAAAGTATTCGGAACCATTTTCGTCAACATTTATCTTAAAATAAATATTCTTAGAGCACCCAGAAATACCTTCAAATTTCAGAGATATTTTCAATTTATTCGACTATTAAAAAAAATTAAAATAATTCGATGGTTTTATTTTCTTTATTTTTTTAAACATTTTATTAGTCGAGCGAATAAAGCGTACAATGTGTTCACCCTAGCACCTACCGCCAATTGACCGTTAAATCCGTTCTATCTTTTTATTGTGACATTCATAAAATTTCCCACCATCCTCCAGCCGACTTAGGGCAATATGCTAACTAAACCACTATACTGTTTTAATATGTTTTTTTATGACCAACCAACCACCCCTGCAAATTTCACATTTCATACACATGTGACCGCCATTGAGTCATTTTTGTTATAGCATTGTTATCCTTCAATATTCTCCATATCCTCCATATTCTCATAGTTATTATTCGCATACAATATGTAAATTTCAATTTTTATAAACCATTTTACAATTCTATGACAATTCAGAAATTGTTAGAATGTTTAAAAGAGGATTAGCAATATGCAAAAAGCTGTCTTGTTTTGTCCGTCCATCATGTCTGTCTTTATGTCACATACGACTAAGGGTATGCATGAATACAAAAAAAGTATTTTTTCATTCAATTTTTATTCTATTTTTTTTTTGTTATTGCATTTTTGTTTTTGTTTTTTTTTTTTTGATGGCTTCTCAAACTGGGTGTGAACTTTATTGTTAAACACATTCATTCATACGGTTGCTTTAGATTACAAAAACGAAGTGAAAATAAAAACATTTTCTAACACATCACGGCATGATTACTACAAGTACAAGTACAAAACACACACACACACCACACACAGAGACACAACATCATGAATGGTTGGGTGGCCTTTAATGTTAAGCTAATTATATTGAAGCTTCAGTGAGTTTTTATGCATATCTTTGGTTTCGACAACAATTATTTAAATGATAAATTAAATTTTATGTTCCTGAATAAACGTTATTTTGGATTTTATGATTTTTATGTATTTATTTTTTTAGGTTTAAACTGAAATAATTATTAAAAGAGCACACAACTGATTGAGAAATGTATTCGGATATTCCGCTCTTATAATTATTTGTTTTAATGCAAAACAAAAGCAATAATAATATTGGTTATATCTTATTTAATTCAATTAACAGAAAAAAAAAGTATTTTGACATTAAGTCCATAGTCAAACTTTTAAAGAACATAAAAAGTTTTTTATTAACAAAAAAAAAAAAATAATAAAACAATGGTGTGCATAAAAAAAATAGTGTGCAGAACAATAGAAATAATAATTTAAAAAAAATATGTTGTTTGTAGGAACACGACCAGGAGCCAAAATACCGCATTCGTTATTGAAATTTTTCGATCGAAATCATTTTTTTATTTCCCAAAATAAAATGCTGAGAAAAATTTTTCTTTTTCACAGAATTATGGCCTCTGATTAAGAAGAAAACCGAATCGTGGTCGAGCGTTTGTCCGTCTTCTTCAAATATTAAACCAAAATATGGAATTTCGATTGATTTTACTCGATATGGAATGCGGGGATTTGGCCCCAGATATAGCATATATAAGCACTTTTTATTATAAAAGCTTAGACTTATGCCTTAGAAGGTTGTCGGTTCACATCGACAAAACTAATGCTTCTAAGAGATAACTAACCACATAAACATCAGGTTGGAAAGGGGTTACCCAACTTTTCCTTACAAATATGCTAATGGGAAGCTTCATTTTTATTAGTTTTCTTAATATTTTCCTTATGGCTCTTTATATGTTGTAAGTTCTAAAGATTTATGACATAGATTCGATTAAATTCGAAATTGTGATCTCACTGGGAGCTTGGGCCTACAAACCGTTCATCATTTTAAGAAAGCAGCGCTACATTTTCTTTAAGTTAATCCTTAATCGTTATTCTTTTAAAATTGCCATAATTCACATAGTACGATCCATAATTCTTCCTGTTTTTGGTTAACTTTATTAGTTGACAAGGAAGTTTAGGCCATGAGTTCACCTTCACTATATTGATAATATATATTTTTTTTAACTATGTGCATCAAGGTGAAGAATCATAGTATAAGCTGATCGATTTGTTTTTTTATTCATCACTGAATAAAGCTATTTTCCACTTAAGCAATGGCTTATAGATTTTCGATCTATTGGTACAAATGAACATGTATGTTACATTCGGATTTGCCGAGTCTTTAATACCTCCACACGTGTCTAAATATTTTATTACAACCAAGATTGTCAACACTAAGTGGCAAAAGAGGCTGACATTGTAAGTTCTACTATTTGATTTTTGGACTGTTAGGGGAGGGGCGTGGCAAAATAAAATTTAATATTGTACTACTATTGCCATCTATATACAAAATATATAAAAACGGATGGACCGACTTTAAATTGCAGGGAATTCTCAGAATAGCCTGGCAGGTGACACTGTAAAGAATGATATTTGATTTTTAGTCTATGGTCGGATGGGCACGGCTATCTGCTAAAACTTTCGGGGGAGTTCGCATTTTACTTTTATCGGACATTGGCTAACAACGAAGACCGGGTCCAGCTAGTATCTCTATATGCGTATAAACATTTTCTGTTCTGTCGCGTATAAACATTTTTCACTATTTTTTGGCTTTTTAGATGAACTTTTATTGGAGTATCTTTACATTTCCGTGCGTCATTACTCAGCTGTTAGATCTACAGGCATCAAATTCAATGCCAAACTGCTGCAGATTATGGCGAACAAATTGAACCTAAGTACAGAATAATATTTTCCACAGTGAGGCGGACACGGCCAGATTGGCTTGCGCGGATTGGGTTGTCCGGACTTAATTTTGATGAGTTTCAAAAGGACAGACAAACACATATATACCCTCTGCACAGTGCTGTGATGCATATGTTTTTTGGCTGGGCTCTAAATTCTCAAATTAGATTATCCATGAAAACTTCTTTTTGATGCGTGTGGACCAGCTGAATACGGGAACAATAAAAAGATTGATAAAATTAAAGGAATTTTAAGATGCATAACATAGAGCTCTTGTTTTCAGGAACATTGATTCCCAGGATTTTGCCGCGGCCTGACTATCAGAGTAGATGTTGACTGCGGTTGTAGGCAGAATAATCCGACCCAACCAGTCAGCAACTTCCTTTATTGCCAGTACCTTTGCCTGATAAACACTGCAGTGGTCTGGCAACCTGCGAGCCGGATTTAGTCCAAGCTCCTCTGAATAGACTCCGAAACCAACTTGACCACACAATTTCGATCCGTCAGTATAGAAATCTAACGAACGCCTGCTACCTGGAATCCTCCCTGAACAGGATTCCCTGGTCGGTATCAGAGTTTTGTAGTGTCGTTCGAAAACACTCCTCGGAGTAGTGTAATCCACGTTCAATGGTAAGTTCCTGTTATTCAGGATCACTCCATGGCCTCAATTATGACCACGCCATTGTTTTGTGCTTCTAAGTCGAATGGCCGATGAGGCCGCCGACTGCTGTCCTAATATGTCCAACGGTATTAGGTGTCAGAGGATGTTCAAGGCATCCGTAGGTGTAGTATGAAGGGCACCAGTGATACGTGAGTATGAAGCTATAGTCACCTTCTTCGCCCTTTCCTCCAAGTTCCGTCTGAAGTTCAGCTTCCTGTCCAGGAATACGCCAAGATACATGGCTCCATCAGAGAAGGCGATATCAGCACCGTAAAGAGAAATAGGGTCGAAGGTAGGTATCTTATACTTCCTCGTGAAAAGAAAAAGTTCCGTTTTGGTTGGATTTACCCCCAGACCGCAACTAATTGCCCAGCTAGATAGCATAGTGAGAGCCCTCTGTAGAATGTCTCTAAGTGTGGATAGAAACTTCCCATTTACGGCTATGGCCACGTCATTAGCATAGGCGACCACGTTGCAGCCTTTTCTCTCCAACGAAAGGAGCATTGATTTCAGCGCTAAGTTCCATAGAAGTGGTGACAAAATGCCTCCTTATGGCGTTCCCCTGTTCACGAATCGGGATATTAGAGTCGGTGCCAATTTTGACGTTATCCGCCTGTTGGCAAGCAGATTTCCGATCAGTGAGATGATCACGGAGTTCACTCCTAGACTAGATAGTGCCGCTAATATCGAGTCCGGTGTGACATTATTAAAAGCCCCTTCTATATCCAAAAAGGCTGTCATGGTGTATTCTCCTACCGAGAGCGATTTCTCGATGGTACTCACAAGCTCGTGAGGAGCTGTTTCGTTGACCTTCCCTTGTTGTAAGCGTCTTCTCGCGCCGACAGCAGATTAGGATCAATAACTTTTCGTAAGTAAGAATCTATCATATGCTCCATTGTCTTCAATAAGAACGATGATAGACTTATTGGTCTGAAGTCTTTTTCCAGCTTTTGGAATGAACACCACTTTCGTCTCCCTCCGCTTCAGGGGTATATAAGCTAATTTGATACAGCGAGCGAAAAGCCTGCATAGCTAAGGCTTTGCTGCAAGTCGTGGAGATTTGTAAGGTTTGAAGCTTCTAATCGCCCAGTTCAGTATTGGTATGTCGACTATCTCCGAAGCAATAGCCTTCGCACTAGCGTCTGAGTATTTTGACGCCTG
The DNA here is from genome assembly GCA_963682025.1 of Cordilura impudica. Taxonomy (NCBI): domain Eukaryota; kingdom Metazoa; phylum Arthropoda; class Insecta; order Diptera; family Scathophagidae; genus Cordilura; species Cordilura impudica. Next base: position 20,525,216 of record OY821517.1, read on the forward strand.
AAGCGACGTAGGGGAGTTGCTCGGAAAATGGGTATCCAGTAGCAGGCTAAGTGATTCCCCACTAGAGGTAGTCCACACCCCCAATGGATCTTTCAGATAACCTAATGTGTGAGGGGTAGAAGCCAGAACCTTTCGCAACCTGGATGCTTCGGAAACGTCTTCTATATTATCAGAGAATTTTTTCCAAGAATCACATTTTGCCGTTCTAATCTTCTTCTTGTAGGTCCTAAGCTGCAGCTTGTAGGCCAACCAATCCTTGTCCGCTCTTGAAGACTTTGCCTTGTTAAAGAGTTTCCTGCAGGAGTCTCTGCCCTGTTGCAGCTCGCTAGACCACCATGGTGGTTTCTTCTTGCCCTTCGGCCTTGCCGCGGGGGAAGAAGCATGTAAAGATTTGTTAAAAACCGTCGTAATATGATCCACTAGACCATCTATGTCCTAGGAATTACGCGGTTCGGATAAAGGTATTGTCGCCAATAACCCGGCAAAGGTTTTCCTATACTTAACCCAATTTGTCCTCTTCAGATTTCTGGGGACACTTTCCATTCAATGTATCGATGGTCAGAAAAGGAGTGGTCATCCAACGTCAAGAACCTCCCTACGAATGCTAGTTACAAATGTCGGTTCATTTTCCTTATTACATATATATAGGTTAGTACTAAATAAAAACTCCAAAAGTAACTCACCTCTTTCGGTCAAATTGGTACTTCCCCAGATCGGATGATGTGCATTGACGTCACAGCACAGACATGCAGAACGCCTCAGGGTCTCGCCAAATGACTTCTGTCATAGCTGCATGGATGTGGAGTAGGTGGAGACCTTAGAACACTTCCTTTGCTATTGCCCGGCGCTCTCCAGAACGAGACTTCGAACATTTGGATCGCCGTTTTTTCACGATCTCTCTGATCCCTCAAATGTGGACATTTCACATATCAGGGGCTTCATCAGGAGCTCAAACTGGTTCTACGGTGGGGACTGAGGGGAACACCTATTCGTCCCGTGGTATCACAATGGACGCCAGAGTCTAAGTGTGCTTTTCCTTTGATTTAGCAGCCACTTTCAACCTAACCTAACCTAACATAGAGCTCATTAAATTTTAATATAAAATCTATTATAAGTCAATAAAGCTTTAAAAAAAACATTAACGCAGGTTTTAAGAATTTATATTAAAGTAAAAAAAAATAAATAAAATTATGGTAATTGACAGCTTTACATATAAAGATCTAAAGGTCCCTTTAAAATATTTCCCTTTTTTTGCAATTGCAATACGAATCCGTTGAAGGGTATTCCTGACGTGACACGCTGTATAGAAAGGGTTTTTCAATAAGAGCGCTACAAAAGTTTTTTTAAATAAAACAAAAACGGTTTTGGGTATCAATGAAATTCTTTATTCCTGTGAAAGTACGTTCGATGCCATTATATATGGAAATCGATCTCGTTTGCAAGCCCAGCACGGGCACGCTTGCAGAAGTCCAGACGCTGATACTGCTATGGCTTGTTGCCATAGACCATAGACTTGACGTAGCCTCTCAGGAAATATTCCAACGGCGTCAAATCGCACGACCGCGGCAGCCAATCGACTGGACCATTTCGTGAGATAACAAGTTCTCCAAACTTGTTTTCCAATAAATTGATTGTGACATTCGCTGTGTGGCTTGTGGCGCCGTCCTGTTGGAACCACATATCCTCCAAGTCCATATCATCCAATTGGGGCCAAAGATATTCGGTAATCATTGAACGGTAGCGATTCCCATTCACAGTAACGCGCCGGTCTTGATCATCACGGAAGAAGTACGGCCCAATGACGCCGCCGGACCATAAACCGCACCATACCGTCATTTTTTCGGGATGCAATGATGACTCATGGAGTACGTGTGGATTGCTGTCTGACCAATAATGCATATTTTGTTTATTGACGAAGCCATTCAGCCAGAAATGAGCCTCATCGCTGAAGATGATTTTTCGATGAAAATCCGAATCATTTTCAAGTTGTTGCTCAGCCCAATTCACGAACATACGACGCTTCTGGTGATCAAGCGGCTTCAGTTCTTGTGTCAATTTGATCTTGTAAGGATGTAGGCCAAGATCTTTTCGCAAAATTCGCCACAACGATGTCACATAGATGCCCAACGCGTGAGAACGACGTGTGAGAGACACAGTTGGGCTTTCTTCAACTGAAGCTTCAGTGGCAGCAATATTCTCGACACTACGGACACTCTTTATCTCACTGGCACGGGAACATTTTGTACTGTATCCGTGGATTCAAATTTTTCCACTAGACGCTCAATTGTTGATCTGCTAGGACGATTATGACGACCATAAATTGGACGAAGGCCACTGACTCCGAATTTCGGTAGTAAATTTTAATAATTTCGACTCATTGTTTGCTCGTATATCTTTCCATCTCAAAATGGCAAACCTTACTGAAGAGAAATGTCAAAAGAGAGGCAAGAAATATGGCGTCGTTTGCTGTCCCTGTCTTTCCACTTTTGTAGCGTCCCTGTTGAAAAACCCTTTACAATGGCCATCTAAATTAAAATTTAAATAATTCACAACCTCAATAATTTTTGCAGATTTTCTTTTGAATAATTATAAAAACTAAATCAACGGAAAATATAATTATTTAGACCTCACCCTCCTTAAATTTGAAAAAATATGGCATGACTGTTCCATTTTAATAAATGGAGAAATATTAACAGTTTTGGAGCATTAGCTCTAACCATATACTTCGCTTTGAGGTTTATGTATAACTTAGGAACCACTAGGCAGTCACTAATGAAATTGGGCACAATCCGTATCCACGTATATTTTTCTAAAAGTGATAAAATTATAACCATTTAAAATGTAGATTACCATAAGTTGTGATGTCGTAACGTTATGACATGTCGAAAAAACTTTATGAATTGCTAAAAATCAGAACAAAAGAAACAGCAAAAATAACCTTCATTACATACCGATTCCGGTATTTTTTTTTATTATTCGCTCTGCACCACTATGCAGAGGGTATATATAAGTTTGTCATTCCGTTCTTAATAATTATTGAAAAAAAGTGGACACCATAAAATATACAGTGTGCGACAAAGGATGTCTTTAAATTGCAAACCAATTGCAAGTATATGTTTCAATAAGATCCAACCAAAGACGAGCTGTTGAGCGTGGGTTAAAATCACACCGAAGGTCAAAAAACCATTTATTTCTGCCAAAAATAGTTTAGCTAGAATGAAATTTACAAGGAGCACATAAACTGGAGTACAAACCATCAGAAGACCGTACTTTTCTCCGATGAGTCCAAGTTTAATTTAAAAAGTTCTTATGGATTAAGGCCAGTAAGCAGACATAAAAGACAACAACTTCATCCGCGGTGTACTCAAGGTACGGTAAAACACGGAGGAGGGAATGTTTTATTCTGAAACTGTTCAGTTCATAAAATAAATAAATGGCTTTATTTACATATAAGGATATCCTTAAAAGTGCAATTCTGCCACACGCAGAGGATGAAATGAGAACTAAGTGGAGGTATCAACATGACAACGACCCAAAACACATGGCTAAATACGTGTTAGCATGGTTTATAAACAATAATATTAACATTTTGATATGGCCAGCACAATCACCTGACCTCAATCCCATAAAAAATCAATGGGATATTGTAGATCGTAAAATAAATCGCAAAGATTGCAGAAATACAGATGAAGTGGAATTTGCATGGAATGTAATTTCTGGGGAAATTTTATTTAATCTAATACAGTCCATGCCACGCAGATGTCAAAGAGTGTTAAAAAATATGGGCCACGCAACTAGAAATTAGTAAAATTCTAATTTTAATGTAATAAAACAACAAGTAAGAAAATTATAGTCGGTCTAGACCGACTATACGATACCCTATACCATGCGTTTAGAAACCCTATCTCTTAGGCCCAACTAACTGGACATTGAAAATAAGCAAAAACCAAATTTGAGTGGGATTTTTATTAATTTTTTTGGCTGCAGATATGAAAAAGTTCATATCGGATGCTATATCTATAAAGGGACTAGGTCCAAAAATGGACCGATCCTGATCATGTTTGGTAAAGTCTCTTGTATTTTGCAAAAATATGTACAAACAAAATTTGAGAAGAATCAGTGCAATATTTTTGTTTTTTAATAGATTTAAGTGAAGATCGGGAAGCAGCTCTATATGGGGTCAAAGGGATCATTTTTGGACTAATCATTAGTGGATGTAATGAACGCATACAAACCCAATTTGAGTAAGATCTATATGACAATTTGGATCTTATGGCAATTTATGTCGATTTCATATGGGTAATTTGTATGGGGGCTAGGTCTGAACATGGACCGATTCTCACCAATTTCAATAGCGTTCATCCCATGGCCGATAAAAGCTTATATACCAAATTTCATCAAAATATATTCATATTTGCGACCTGCAGTTTGATTACAAGCTTTACATGGACACACAGACGGACGGACGGACGGACGGACGGACGGACGGACGGACGGACATTGTTAAATCAACTCAGAAAGTGATTCTGATTCGATCGGTATAATTAAAGATGGGTCTAGGTCAAATATTTTTGGTTGTTACAAACAGCAGCACAAAGTCATTATACCCAAACCACATAGTGGTATAGGGTATAATGAGCTATTGTTTTGTCACGTACAAAAAACTGTACCAACCCTCTGCGTGTCAAAAAAACTAAAAAATCCGAAAATCTTTAGCTCGTTATGGTGATAAAGCCGGAAAAAACAATATTTTTACCTGAGATTTCTCACCTAACAGGTTGACTATATATATATATATATATATATATATTGGGGTGGATCAATTATTTTTACCCCATGGGTTCATCGCGATTCCGGTATTATGGGGGCCATAACAAGTATATTTGCCCAAGGAAACATACCTCTAAAATCATTTTCGAGCTTGGAAAAATTGGAGATATTTTCATGATATTTTCCATAATACTCATTCAAATGTCAAAAAAATTATTGAAAATGTGTATAACGTGGGTTTTTTTTGGATCGAAAATTCATTTTTGACATTTATTTTTATTTTTAACAGCAGCCAGGGGCGAATTTTTTTACTTAAATTGAACGAAATCGATACAGGTCGTATATGGGTAAATAATTTTCAGCCGTGAATATTTTGGATTATTTTTAATATGGGAAAGTCAAAGATTCGTCGATTTGTGCAATAATTTCGTAAATTTTCTCCAAAAAGGTGAAAAAATCTACACAAATGTACGAAAACGCCCCCTAGCGGCTGTTAAAAATAAAAATAATTGTTAAAAATGGATTTCCTGACCCAAAAAACCAACGTATACACATTTTCAATAATTTTTTTTCTACATTTGAATGAGGATTATGGAAAATATCATGAATATATTTTAAACGAAATTTTGGCAGGCTCGAAAATTATTTTAGAGGTATGGTGGTTTGGGAAATATACTTGTTATCGCCCATAGTATCAGAATCGCGATGAGCCGGTGGAGACTTTTTCGACCCCCTACAATTTGACCCACACTAATTTATATATATATACATTTTTTAATCATTAGAAATAAGCAAAGCAATACAAAATTTTGAATATGCGTTAACTTTTTCATTTTAATCAACACGAAAGTTTTAATAAGATTTTTTTTTTTTTTTTTGATAACAAATGTTATTCCTTTTTATTATTTTTTTTAGTAAATACAATTAACTTATTTTATTAGCAAAAAATTCATTCGAAACCTAAATGTGTTTGTCATTGTTATTAAGCCATATTGTACATTACATCCTCAATAGGTCAGCTGGGTTGCTCATTTTTAGTGGAGCTGAGCAAGTTGCTTTAAACAAAAATTCCAATCAGTTTAATAGGTCGCGAGATTTCAATGAAAACGTAAAAAATATGATTTTTCTTTATTGTTCTTATTATTAAAATCTACTTATTCATAGTGAGCTGTAAAGTATTACATCGCCATTTTCGAAGAATTTTTACTTTGCCGAATATTTAAAAAATTCGTAGAATTTTTCATGCACGTGCAATAACAAAAAATTTTCAGGTAGAAGTCGCGAGTTTTTGTAGCGACATCTACTCCGACTCCACAACTTCGATGCCAAATCCAAAGCCCTGTTTCTCAATCCTATCGAAAATCTATGGGTGGCAAAAAATTTCAATAGATATCAATAATTAAATTGCTTTCCTTCCTCGGCATTGTGAAGTAATTCTAAACAATAATGGATGCCCAACAAAATATTGAAACCAAAAATTGGGGGAAATGTATAAAAATTAATACTTTTAAGTTTTTTTTTTTTTTAAGTTAAGCTATTTTATATTAACTAGCAGATTTCAGCCCTCGAAATTCGAGTGCAAATTCTAGGAAATGTTATTTTTTCATTAAATAAAGACCCTGAAGGTATGCTAATCAATTATAGCCAAGTCATAAATCAACGCAAAAAACAAACTCATTTTTTATTAAAAACACATTGGCAAATAAACACATATCTACATAGCGTTGTATAATTTTATGTGTAAGTAGCAACTTTGAATGCAATTTACCCAAAATAAAGGAAAAATATTAAAATCTGTAAATCTGCAAGTCGGCTTAAAAGAAATACCTTTCAAATAATATACGTTTGCTCAAAATCGGTATAAAACGGTAGAACAAAATATCGGTCACAAGAAATCGCCTAGCCTATTAATATTATAGATATTTATACCCTATACCACTATGTGGTTTGGGTATAATGACTTTGTGCTGCTGTTTGTAACAACCAAAAATATTTGACCTAGACCCATCTTTAATTATACCGATCGAATCCGTCCGTCCGTCTGTGTGTGTCCATGTAAACCTTGAAATCAAACTGCAGGTCGCAAATATGAATATATTTTGATGAAATTTGGTATAGAAGCTTTTATCGGCCATGGGATGAACACTGTTGAAATTGGTGAGAATCGGTTCATGTTCAGACCTAGCCCCCATACAAATTACCCCTATGAAATCGACATAAATTGTCATAAGATCCAAATTGTCATATAGATCTTACTCAAATTGGGTTTATATGCGTTGATTACATCCATTAATGAGTAGTCCAAAAATGATCCCTTTGGCCCCATATAGAGCTGCTTCCCGATTTTCACTTAAATCTATTAAAAAACAAAAATATTGCACTGATTCTTCTCAAATTTTGTTTGTATATATTTTTGCAAAATACAAGAGACTTTACCAAACATGATCAGGATCGGTCCATTTTTGGACCTAGTCTCCATATAGATATAGCATCCGATATGAACTTTTTCATATCTGCAGCCAAAAAAATTAATAAAAATCCCACTCAAATTTGGTTTTTGCTTATTTTCTATGTCCAGTTAGTTGGGCCTAAGAGATAGGGTTTCTAAACGCATGGTATAGGGTATCGTATAGTCGGTCTAGACCGACTATAATTTTCTTACTTGTTTTTCTTCGATAAAAAAATAAAAATAAAAAAAATTAATAACAAACTTTTTAATTTTATGATTTTGTAATTTTATATTGCTAAAAGTTTCCATTGTATTGTCACTCAGTCTATACGAGATTTTGTCCGGCTGGTGGAAAAAATTATTCGTAAAATCCTTTAAAATATATTTAAGCATTGGCAAAGAACCGTTTTACTAAAGAAATTGTTCTATTTCTAGCATATTTACATATACGAGCAGATTCCAGCGCTCCAAATTCGAGTGCAATTTCTAGGCAACTTTATTTTTCAACTTAGCCAATTCACAAACCAACACTTTTATGGTTTATTATAATTTTTAATGAAGATAACAAACTCATTAACAAACACATTAACAAATTTAGTAAAACGCACATAGCATATGTATAATTCTATGTATGTGTTAGTAACTTTAAATGCAATTTACTCAAAATAAAAGAAAAAATTTAAAAATCTGTAAATCTGCAAAACGGTTAAAAAGAAATACCTTTCAAATAATAAACGTTTGGTCAAAATCGGGATAAAAGGGTAGAGCAAAACATCGGTCGCAAGGAATCGCCTAGCCTATTAATATTATAAATTTTGTTGGTTATGTTTTGCACGTCCTTCTTCTTTTTGGCAATAGTATGAAATTATTGTGTAAAAAAAAAAAAAACAAAAGTATATTATTTATTTAATTTAAATTTTGCTATGCAGATTATTGCATTTAATTTGCCCAATACTGTATGTACTCCCACGTTGTTTTTAAAGGTATTTTTCATAAAATTTCGCTGACATTTAATTTTCTTATATTTTTATCTTCTTGTTATGGCTGTCCATTTGCAATTTTCATTTAAGGATGAAAACAAAAATATTTTTATGAGTATACGAAAAAAAAATTGAGAAATTTCAATTAATTTTCATTCCCATGCTTTTTTTTTTTTCCTAAAAAAGAGCTGAATAAATATTAATGCTCCTTCTCTAGATACGAACAACATGACTTTTATATTCGAAGTTTTGCTTCTTCTGTTTTTTTAACAGCCAGACTTACTTGTCTATAAAGTACTGTTTTTTAAAAGTATTTTTCTTTTTTTGTATCGTTTTTTTTGTCGTTCGGACCATCTTTCGTGCTGGTTTACATTTGTTGTAGTGTATTGGTTTGTATTTGGGTGCCGTTTTGTTTTTTATTTTTTTTTTTCAGATGGGAGATTAAGTCTTTAATATTTTGACATTTTATAACTGTTGACGAGTGTTTTTGTTTTTTCCTTATTTTTCTCACTCCCTTTTATTGTATAATTTTTCTTAACTTCTTTCCTATGGCTGTTATGAAGTACTTTATAAGCCTGTTCTTTTTTTGTTTTGATTTCAAATTGAGTTTTTGGCTTACCAAAAATATTAAATATAAATAAAAAAAAATATTGTTAAATCGTTCTTAAATAATGCCTTCTAGGTCCAAATTATGTTATAATCTAATTTTTGGCTAAAGATTCATCATAAGATTTTTAAATAGAAATGTTCGCCTAATATGATCCTTTGTTTCCAAAAAAAAAAAAAACAACTTCAAAACTAATTATTTAAATCCTTAACAACTCCGTTTCTGTGTAGCTTTGGGCGTTCAGTACACTTTCGCTTTCATTGGGCGAATGACACAAATACATTTTTGTGTAACCCTTAAAAATCGTTTAATTTGCTTCAGGTTCGTCTGCTTCACGTGATGTTTTTTGTTTTTTTTTTTTTTTGTTGCTTATACAGTTTTTGTCAACATGCCAAATGTTTATGTTTAAACATTTGTATGCAACATTTTCATAAGCTAATGTCCTAAAACTCACCACTGCTTTAACTCCGAAATGTTGCTAGAGACAATTCGCTTTAATTTTTAAGAGAACCAATGAAAAGAGAGTGTTGTTTTTTAAACTCTCATCAGCCACAAGAGTTTTTTGGTTTCGTTTTTTACGAAGTTGTGATAGAGAATTCTAAGGCGAATTATTGTTTTTAAATGTTCCACATATTTTACTTGATTAAATTTCAACATCAAGTTATATCTATTTGTATATCCCATATTGTGGCGAGGAGTGAAAATGTTAATACCGCGAAAACTTCCCGACTGATATGCTATGAGTTTTTCTTATTATTTTAAAGTTGAATGTATGTTTTGTGTTTCTATTTTATAGACATACGTTTTGGTTTAATAGTAATAGAATAATATATGTGTATATGTAAATACATACATACCTTAATTTGATGTTTCATGCAAATAAATATATTGTTATAAGTTCACCCAAAATTATTATACTTTAGGAAAAAAGTTAGTAAGCTAACTAACTTGTGTTAATTTCTTTGACCCAATATCATATATAGAGGGGGAAAATTAAGCTTAAAAGTACACAGAAAGTGTCTTTTGAATATGATATGAAACAGAAAGTTAAACATGAGTTTTAGCCTTAAAGCAGTTATAGAAACTTTGGTGAAATTATATTTTTCAATTCAATTTCCACCATATATGATTTGTGATAGAAATTGCCAGCTAAATATACAGTATAATAGTTATTAAAGCTTTTATTTATAAGCAAAGAAGGGGTCTTTGGCACACCCTCAGAATCTATTAGAAATTAGTAGAAATGTTGAACCTTACTCCACTGAATTAGAGCCCTCACTTTTATGTTTGGCGGTGCTAAAAGTAAAAAATTAATTAAAACTCACAAAGATGGGTCAACCTCTAATGATTATCTTTGTAATTAGTCCAACTACTAGTAGTTCTTTGAAGTATCGTTTTAAGATTATTAAAATGACATATGGGTTATTTTTTTATTTTTTAAATATCAAAGGCCATTATTACACAATCAAAGGTCATTACTATCTCGGATACTAATAGAAACTCACTTAGTATATTAATCACAAGTGTAGCGAAGACAATCAGTAACAACATACAGTGGGTGACAATACATTGGAAACTTTATATTGAAATACATTGGAAATTTTTTTGCAAAAATCTAGTTTAAAAATAGAAGAAAGAAAAAAAATATTTTTTTAATGGTGATGAAACAATGGAATTTTTTAAACTTCTGTACCATAGTGGATTAAAACAGAAGATTGTTAAAAAGAAATTGTATAAAATCTTAACCAATATTTAAATACTAGCAGATTCCAGCGCTCGCAATTTGAGTGCAATTTTAAGGCAGCTTTATATTTCAACTTACCCAATTCACAACACCACATTTTTATGGTTCATTATTATTGTGAATGAAGATAACAAACTCATTAACAAACACATTAACAAATTTAATAAAACACACATAGCATATGTATAGTTTTATGTATGTGTTAGTAGCAACTTTAAATGCAATTTACTCAAAATAATGGAAAAAATTTAAGAATTTGTAAATCTGAAAAAAGGCTAAAAATATACATCTTTCAAATAATATACGTTTGGTCAAAATCGGGATAAAACGTTAGAACAAAACATCGGTCACAAGAAATCGCCTAGCCTATTAATATTATAGATTTATAGTGTCTGATGCTTTCTTGCAACTGCTTTTAAAACCCAGTTGTAATTTGAATGTTTTACTTTTATAATTAATTATTAAAAATTATTATCTAAAACCACAATATTAGATGATTTTACTGTGGGTCTTAAGCAAAAGAATATTCGTGAGAAATATTCACTGAATAAATCCATATTTAAAAATATGATCAAGATATATCGTGGAAGAGCTACGGTGACGACTTATTATTTAGGCGGCAGGCGGAGCCAAAAACAGAATAATTAATTGAAAGGAGAATTTACAAAATGTCCAAAAATAATCTTTGGATATAAACTGAAATTAGAGATATGTGCTCAAGCATTCTGTGAAGAAACCACTGATATCAGGGAAAAATCATCTGGCTCGCTTACATTTTTTTAAGATGGAATTGGAATATTGTACCCTCTTCAGGTACAATCAAGTTCGATTGAAGACGATATGTTAAAAGCACATTTATACGATGACCACAGGGTCTATAATATACAAAAAATATTGCATAATTTGGCACTACCATGTTGTGCGGTTGGTTTTCGGGACAATAAATGGGCCAATTCATGTAATAAAAGATGCTTTAACTGGAATTGGATGGAGGCAAATTCTAAATGATATAATTTATCCATACGCTGAGCAATATATGCCCCTTGTCTCAAAGTTCCGACATGATAATTTTATAACCAAATGGCTGCAATCTAATATAGTTATTTTTTTTGGAATAGCCAGCCTAATCACCAGATTTCAGTTCCATAGAATCGTAAAGTAGACATACAAAATATCAAAAGCAAGAGAGATATCATAGAGGCAGTCAATTTAGAGTGGAAACAAATTTTAATGGATATCATCAACAATTTAATTGACTTCATACCTCGACGTTATAAAGCAATACTAATTATGGATACTCAACAAATGCAGGGGAAAAGTTTCCAAATATTGTACAGCAAAGGTTTCCATCGTTTTGTTGGCAGCATATAAATAATTACTTTAAAGTTTTTTTTATTTTTTCATTTTTTATTTTTTTTAAATGAATAAAATATTAAAATTTTGAAATTAATAAAAGAGTTTTTAATTATATGATGTAATTTTTTTTTTAGTTTAAAAGTACTGATTATTTTAAGTATGGCATCACCAATGTCAGCTGTGTTATAACAAGAATTTAGTATACCATATGCGGCTTATGAAATGAGTCGAATTACGTTTGAACAACATTGGAAAATATATATAAAATATAAATGTATATATTGATAAAAATTATAAAAATGTGGCCTTTTGTGAAGTTTCATCACTAAATTTTGATCGTATGGGCTTTGACTTTTCGCTTATATATTTTAGGCAGAATGATGTCTTAAAACCTTTGAATTAAGACTTTAGTTAGAGTTGTAGATTAACTAGTTCTGAATATATATACAATTAATTTAGACCAACAAATAGAGTTTTTTTTTAAAATAAATTTTTAACTTTTCGCCCCATTAGACGTCCATTATTTATAATATTTAATAACTTGATATGATAGAACGTTCAAGTCATTTTTTTTTTTATAAAATTTTTTATAGGGTACGTTCGAAAATGATTTTTTTTTTTCATTGATTATAAATAGAAGTGTCCATTGCCATTGCCATAAAAACTAAGGCCAAATGAGGACAAACTTCGACCAAGGCTTTTTCATCGGGACTTGAGGCTTGATAATCTAGGGTACTGTAACAAGATAATTAATATTGCTTTAAAATTGTGTTTTTGAATATCATATAGAAAACTTGTTCGATTTCATTTTTTCTCCTCATTGATTCAGCTCTTATTAGAATAATCGTTTGCATTTGGAATTTGGAGCTGCATATGATACTCTTATATTTGTACCACCCGTACAATATACAACAGCTGGGGCCAAATCACCGCATTCGTTATCGAAATTTTTCGATCGAAATCATTTTTTATTTTCCAAAATAAAATGATAACAATAATTCTTCTTTCTCAAATATTAAACCAAAATATGGAACTTCGATTGATTTTACTCGATATCAAATGCGGTGATTTGGCCCCTGGTATTGTAAATGAAGAAATAGCTTTAAGAAATAAGAAATAGCTTTTGGAAAAGTTAAAAATTTATTTTCAGCAAGAAATATTGTCTTTCTTACTTCTCATAATTTTGGTATCATCGAATCTGAAGATGATGAAAGACTTAAATTGTCTTTTTTCAATTAAAACTTTATATTTGTTGTCAATATTTTTGTTTTTTTAAACAATTTCACACAATTAAATTAATTTATCAATGCACTTTCCGCGAGACAAATTTGTAGTGAATAATAACCGGGAATTCACAATTATTACGAAAAAATGTCAAAAAACAAAACAACTACTTCAGCAATGGTGGATATTTACATCATCAATGACAGTCATATGTTTTTCGAATACAAAGTTATTGAAAGTGTGTTAGTACAAAAATTGTTTATGTGTTAGTTTCGGCCAATCATTTCTTGTAGGAATACATATTTGCTATACTTGACTTGTTGGTATGTAATTATTCTAAGTGTTATCGTAAAAATTACCCTTTAAGTTTACATAATAGAATGTTAAAAAAGTTCTTAAATAAAAAAAATTAATGGAAATCAGCATAACATTTTTAAATAAATTTAGTTTTGTTCAGTTTGGGATCATGTATATAATTCTAATAGGATAAGAGATACATTTTTATAAGATAAAATTTATAGGGAAAATAGAAAGAACAGCGCTAAATGTAGTAGCTACATTTGAATCACACGACTTGTTCATTTATAACAGGCCTCATGCTTGAACTCGTGCTTAGTGAACTATTTTTTTACGACGGCCGGGGGTATCCGACTACTCCCATACAAATTTATGAATATCGCATATTTTTTCTTTCATACTGTACGTAAAATTAAAATAAAACAAGTAAGAAAATTTGAGTCGGTCTAGACCGACTACACGATACCCTATACAATGGTTTAGAGACCCTACATTTTCATTCCAACTAATTGGATATAGAAAATAAGCATAAATTGAGTACCATTGTTATTATTTTTTTGGATGCAGATATGAAAAAGTTCATATCGGGTGCTACATTTATATGAGGACTAGGTCGAAAAATGGACCGATCTTGACCATATTCGGTAAAGTCTCTTATATTTTGAAAAAATATACAAAAACCAAATTTGAGCAAAATCTGTGCAATATTTTTGTATTTTGATAGATTTAAGTGAAGATCGGGAAGCAGCTCTATATGGGGCCTGTGACTAAGAATTGTCCTATAGGGACTTTTCTTGGACTACTGATTAACGGATACAATAAACACATACAAACCCAATTTGACTAAGACCTATGTGTTAGTTTGGATCTTATGGCAATTTATGTCGATTTCATAGGGGTCATTTGTATGGGGACTAGGTCTGAACATGGACCAATTTTCACCAATTGTAATAGCGTTCATCCCGCTAAGAGCTTAAGGGAAAAGCTTATATACCAAATTTCATCAAATATATTCATATTTACGACCTGTAGTTTGATTACAATGTTTACATGGACACACAGACGGACGGACGGACGGACGGACATCGCTAGAACGACTCAGAAAGTGATTCTGAGCTGATCGGTATAATAAAAGATGGGTCTAGGCCAAATATTTTTGGTAGTTACAAATAGTAGCACAAAGCCATTATACCCAAACCACATAGTGGTATAAGGTATAATGATGTTCTCAGGACTCCCCTTGTAATATAATATGCCTTTTTACAGGATTTTAGCACAAAAATTTATTTAACAGCAACGAGCACTAATAAAAAAAATAAAAATGTACACGTGGGAATCCCTATATTTCCACTTTTATGAAATTTTATGAATTTTAAATTATTACTCGCATCATAGTTTTTGAACAAAACTTAATATTATATTTGTCATTCCCGTTTCTGCGAGTTTTTAAATATTCAACAATACATTGTCGTTGTTTTGGGGATTCCTTTTTCTTTGAATTTAAACATATTAAACAATAAATTAACAACAAAATTTCATTCCTAATTATTTTGTGGCCGAGTATAAGTGAATTGATATTAATAAGATCACAGATAAAGTCCGTCCTAAGCGATTTAAATTATCAGAAATTCAAAATATATTAAGAGAATGTGAACGTAATAATCTGGAACTTATCGTTTCTGATTATGAATATATATCTCCACTTGCCTATATTTATTTATTTATTTCTTTATTAATTTCCTGTACAACAAGACATGTCTTATAATTAAAGTACAGGAATTTCATCATTCAAAAATTTGCCACAAAATTAAAATACAATAAAAAATTTATAACTTACTTAAAGTAAAGTAAAATCAATACAAGATATTATTAAAATTCATGAATTTAAAGAAGTGAAAATTAAATATATTTAAACAAAGTAACTAAACAAAAATTCCTTAAAATGTATTGCGTTGCTAACTAATTGTTGGTTGTGTGGAACTGCATTCCAAAGACGTGTGGCGTTTATGAAAAATTGCCATTCTGACAAAAGGCATCGACGCAAAGAGATAATAAGTTTTTTATCCCTTCTGGATCTAGCAAACTGTATTTGATCATAAAGATATAGGGGTTTCTCGCTGTAAATAAGTTTGTGCAAAAACATTAAAACCCTTATATTAACAAGGTTATCGAATGAGACTCCATAAAGACTTTTTGAGGAAGTCGAAACACTATCACGTTTCTTCAGTCCATAAACATATCCAACAATATTGTTGGACAAAATATTTAGTTTTTTTTTCTTGCTGGCGTAGTCGCAGTTGGCAAAAAGTTCACAGCCATAAAGTAGACCAGAAATTAAGTATGCCTTTGCAAGAAGATGTCTCACTCTTAACGGCATAAAATATTGAGTTACCCAAAGCGATCTTACCACAAGTGTATCTACGTGGCTTGACCAAGTCAAGTTGTAATTGAACACTATGCCAAGATTTTTACCTTTTTTACAATCTCGATTTTCTGATTGTTTATTAGTAACGGGTGATTTTTTAAGAGCTTGATAACTTTTTTAAAAAAAAAAACGCATAAAATTTGCAAAATCTCATCGGTTCTTTATTTGAAACGTTAGATTGGTCCATGACATTTACTTTTTGAAGATAATTTCATTTAAATGTTGACCGCGGCTGCGTCTTAGGTGGTCCATTCGGAAAGTCCAATTTTGGGCAACTTTTTCGAGCATTTCGGCCGGAATAGCCCGAATTTCTTCGGAAATGTTGTCTTCCAAAGCTGGAATAGTTGCTGGCTTATTTCTGTAGACTTTAGACTTGACGTAGCCCCACAAAAAATAGTCTAAAGGCGTCAAATCGCATGATCTTGGTGGCCAACTTACCGGTCCATTTCTTGAGATGAATTGTTCTCCGAAGTTTTCCCTCAAAATGGCCATAGAATCGGGAGCTGTGTGGCATGTAGCGCCATCTTGTTGAAACCACATGTCAACCAAGTTCAGTTCTTCCATTTTTGGCAACAAAAAGTTTGTTAGCATCGAACGATAGCGATCGCCATTCACCGTAACGTTGCGTCCAACAGCATCTTTGAAAAAATACGGTCCAATGATTCCACCAGCGTACAAACCACACCAAACAGTGCATTTTTCGGGATGCATGGGCAGTTCTTGAACGGCTTCTGAACGGCTGAACAAAATTTGTCGATAAAAAAGCGGATTTTCTGCCAACTTTTCTAGGGCCCATTCACTGAAAATTAGACGTTGTGGCAGATCGTTCGGCTTCAGTTCTTGCACGAGCTGTATTTTATACGGTTTTACACCAAGATCTTTGCGTAAAATCTTCCATGTGGTCGAATAACACAAACCCAATTGCTGCGAACGGCGACGAATCGACATTTCACGGTCTTCAGTAACACTCTCAGAAACAGACGCAATATTCTCTTCTGTACGCACTGTACGCATTCGTGTGGTTGGTTTAATGTCCAATAAAGTAAACTGAGTGCGAAACTTGGTCACAATCGCATTAATTGTTTGCTCACTTGGTCGATTATGTAGACCATAAATCGGACGTAAAGCGCGAAACACATTTCGAACCGAACACTGATTTTGGTAATAAAATTCAATGATTTGCAAGCGTTGCTCGTTAGTAAGTCTATTCATGATGAAATGTCAAAGCATACTGAGCATCTTTCTCTTTGACACCATGTCTGAAATCCCACGTGATCTGTCAAATACTAATGCATGAAAATCCTAACCTCAAAAAAATCACCCGTTATATCATGTTCAAGAACAGGCTGAAAAGTTTTTTTTTTTATGAATAATCAAACGTTTTGATTTATGCGGGTTGAGACAAAGTCCATTTGCAGTGGCCCAAGAATGTATTTTATTAAGGTCATAGTTTAGCTTTTCAACATTTTCTTCTATGGAGCTTACTGGACTACTCAGATACAGCTGAACGTCGCGTCGTCCGCCTACATGTGTATTTTGCAGTGAGATAGTTGTTGTGGCAATTCATTGGCATAGACGGAAAAAATAAGTGGACCCAGAATCGATCATTGAGGTAAGATGGAAAGGGTCAGATGCTGAGCTAGAGCCATGAGCAGAAACTGACAAGAACTTATACGATTCAGATGACAGCGAAGAATTGTAATTGGATAGTGGTCTTTAGTGTAAAGATGGAAATCGTTTGCGTCTTGATACATTTCCAGAATTTCAGTCAATAATTCGGATTATTTACGACAACGTTGCGATGCAGTACCTGGCTTGAACATTTCTATGCCAAAAGATATATTCAAGAGTATTTTATCCAGCGATATGTATGATATAGTATCACGTTAAACAAATCGAAAGGGAATATGATCGACTGAAGAATACAATAGAAATTTGCAGAATAGGTATCCAAGCCCTAATAGTAAACCACAAAATAAATTATTCATACCATGCTAATTTCGTCTTCAGTAAATAGACGACTTTGTGTTCCTACGTAGTAAAAAAGAAAAAGGCAGTGATTATGATATCTACGATGCATTTAAAGCATGAAACAGAACCAAAGTTGACTGCGTTATTCTACAATGCTATCGATGTAGCAGTTTTGGCAGCATACATTCTTTATATGGAACACAATCCACAATTTACATCAATTGACCGTCGTAGAAATTTTTTGAAAGATTTTATATTAGAGATGTGTATGGAAAATATAGAAAAACGTATACAAAATCGAAAGTTATATGAAAAATTGTTATCATGGTCAACAATACAAGATTTTCTTCGATAAGAATTTGAACGTAATGTAGCAGGAAAAATATACAACGTACAAAACCGCGATGCTAGTGGTCGTATAGCAGAGTTTAGGAAGTTACTATATTTGCCAATAACAAGACCAAAAGAGAAGAAAGGCACAAAAAGCTGGACCATATACAAAAGAGATGACAGCAGGGTATCACCCTCTATCATAAGAACATCGTCGGGATGTGGGTTGTGCAGCATTTTGCTATAGATACCACCATGGAAAATGTTTTTATACCTTATACCACTATGTGGTTTGGGTATAATGACTTTGTGCTGCTGTTTGCAAATACCAAAAATATTTGACCTAGACCCATCTTTAATTATACCGATCGAATCAGAATCACTATCTGATTCGATTTAACGATATCCGTCCGTCCGTCCGTCTGTGTGTCAATGTAAACTTTGTACTCAAACTGCAGGTCGCAAATATGAATATGTTTTGATGAAATTTGGTATATAAGCTGCTATCGGCCATAGGCTAAACGATGTTAAAATTAGTGAGAATCGATCCATGTTCAGACCTAGCCCCCATACAAATGACCCCTATGAAATCGACGTAAATTGCCATATAGATTTAGTCAAATTGGGTTTATATGCGTTTATTACATCTATTAATGAGTAGTCCAAAAATGATGGGACAACTCTTAGTCACAGATCCCATATAGAGCTGCTTCCCGATCTTCAAATAAATCTATCAAAAAACAAAAATATTGCACTGATTCTTCTCAAATTTTGTTTGTATATATTTTTGCAAAATACAAGAGACTTCACCAAACATGGTCAGGATCGGTCCATTTTTGGGCCTAGTCCCCATATAGATATAGCATAAGATGAACTTTTTCATATCTGCAGCCAAAAAAATTAATAAAAATTCCACTCAAATTTTGTTTGTGCTTATTTTCTATATACAGTTAGTTGGGCCCAAGAGATAGGGTCTCTAAACTCATGGTATAGGGTATCGTATAGTCAGTCTAGACCGACTATAACTTTCTTACTTGTTTGAAACTGCAGTACTTTACACCATTTTCAGATCCGTGTCATTAAATTACGACCCATGCTCCTTGCAATTCAGATGTAAGGTAATGTAAGGTATTTTGATTCCTCCAATTTCACTTCGGCTCTGAGCAGAATCTGTCCAAATTGATGAAGTGAAGTGAAAATTTTGGATGATCGGGATTCATTTGCTGTCATTAAAAAAGCTGATTTTAAAAAAGTTGTGCAAATAGCATTATTATGAATATACGGTTTCTTTATTTGAGTTCATAATAAGAGTATATAGACTAACTAATAATTTAGTTATAATTTTCTAACTCGGGAGTTTCATAATTGGCATGATCAGTAGCTTGAGTGTGTGAATCTCAGCGTTATGCCTTATTTCTTCATTTATGATGCTTATTTTTAAGTCAGTATGAATGTCGGCATTTTTAATGTGTCACGGAACAGTAACGATATTCCTTAAAGCTTTATTTTGGAATTTTTGTACCATATACCAGTACGTGGTTACGGTATAATGACGTGCTGATGTTTGTAACTATAAAATTTGTTTAACCTAGACGCATCTTCCAATATACCGACCGATTCAGAATCACTTTCTAAGTCGATTTAGCGATGTTGGTTCGTCCGTCCGTCCGACCAACAGGTCGCAAATATGAATATATTTTAATGAAGTTTGGTATATAAGCTTCTATCAGCCATAGAACGACCGCTGTAGAAATTGGTGCATACATACAACCCCATACAATCTTGATTAAATTGGGTTTGTGTGTGTATATTACATCAATTAATAAGTAGTCCAAAAATAAACTCAATAGTATAATTCTTAGTCATAGCCCCCATAGCTTCCCGACCTTCACTTAAACCTATGAGAAACAAAAATATTGCATAGATTTTTCTCAAATTTGGTTTTTATATGTTTTTGCAAAAAATAAATGACTTCAACAAATATGTTCAGGATCGGTTAGTTTTTTGACTTCGGCCCCATATAAATATAGCATTCAATATGAACTTTTTTAAATCTGCAGGAAAAAAAAGTTTAATAAAAATTGCACTCCAATTTGGTTTACGCTTATTTTTTATATCCAATTAATTGAACCTAAGACCAATTCTCGAAACGCATGGCATAGAGTATGGCAAAGTCGGTTTAGGCCGACTAATTTTTTAAGTGGTCATTTCAATGAAGTTTTGCATCTAAAGTCATACCATATTTGGAAGAGCTTACAAAAGGAACTTGTATGTCATCAATACCAAGTGGTATTTAGTTAGCTTTTTTTGTGATGTGTGATGATTTTAACAAAATCTAAAGCTGTCTATAGTTGATCGGTTGTAAGTAAATTATACCGTTTCTCAAGAAATCTAAATCAGAAGACTTTAATCTTTTACATATTAATTTCTCGAACACTTTACCTATTAATGGCAGTAACGAAATTGGACTATAGGAGATAATGCTTATACTTATTCCATATGAATTTTTAATTTTTTACGATATTGTTAACTGTACTTAAAATAAAAATAATAATGGAATATTTAATCAAAGAAAACCTACAATAGTTAAATATTCTAAAAAATGGTTATGAACTAAATGACTCGTAAACATACGACCAATATTACTAAACATAGTTTAAGAACATAATAAAAGTTTTATTGAGTCTATTTCCATTACTGTTCAGTCTTGACATTTTCTTATACAACTCCTATTAAAAATTTAAATTACGCTTCACTTTATTGTCCAACAAAACTGCAATACAAAACATCAGAACTTTAAACTTAATTCTGAGAAGCAAAAATCATTGGCAGCTTAGTTCAAATAGTCCAGTATAGCAGTGGAATAAGAAACACAATATTAAGAGAACAAAAAGCTCTTAACATTCATTAAGAAAAAGACGGCGAATTCAAACCCTGTAACTGTATATGCATGCAACTCTTAGTTATTAAACGACAGCAGTGAACGATCAAAAAATGTTAGGAAACGCACACGTATACACACGCCAATACAAATAAAAAGCAAGGCAACCTCAAATATAAACGAGCGCCTAACGATACAAACACAAAACGAAAGCAACTTGTAGTGTTTGTTGCAGAAAGTCTAATGAGTTCAAAATACAAATAGCAAAAATTTAAGGAGCATAAAATTAAACACTCGTATACACACACACATCTCTATACACATGTATTATACAGGCGGCGGCGAATCGTATAGTTTGAAAACGATGTCAGTGAGTACTAATACGGATGACTTTAATTTAGCAGAGCAAAAACGTTTAGTTGAAAGTAGACTTTTCGGCTAAGTTGACGTGTTTCTTAATAACGGTCGGAGAAAACGGAGGTGTGGAAATAGTGAAATGAACTTTTTTGGAATATTAATTAAAAAAAAAATATATATATAATAAAAAAAAAATTACAATAATAATTTATTATAAAAACAAAATTATCGTACGTTCGTTAAATAAAACAATATTTTGTTGTATCTACTAAAACAGTGGCATACTTACAGGCTCAAAATAAAACTAACAAATAGAGCATACTTTTTCGTGATACTATTGAAATAAAATATTAAAGAAAAAAAATCTTAATTAAAAAAACTAAAAGCATAATTTTAGGTGTGTAAAAAAAATTTAAATAACGCCGTTTTTAGGTGTTGATTCTAAGCTTGTGTAAGACAAATTTACAATTAAGATTTCGTGTTGCCATAAAACGCCTTAACATAGGCCATTAAAACGTAAATCCCTAAAAATAAAACCAAACAAATGTAAAAATATATAAATTCACCTGTGCAAAAAACATAGCGTAACAAACGGCAATTTATTGTTAAAACCTTATAGTGTAAACATCATCGCCAAAATATAAAAAAAGAATTCCAAGAACAAAACAAAGCGAAACATAATCTTCACAATATAAAACCAACAAAAAATATCTAAACTAAATGGACGAAATTTTCGTTTGTGGTTTTGGTAACAGCGTGAGTAAGTGTGTTTAGTTTGGTACACGAACGCCACAACTCTTATCGGATATTTTCCTGTATTGGACTAATATCATAGAATACAGCAGGCAAACAAATTTTGTTTTTTATAAATTTCACACAAGTAAGCATGAACTTTTAGTTTGGTATATTATAATATTTAATAAGACTTTAATAGCGCTTAAAAATTTCTATCTTAAGGCAAATTCTTAAAGAGAAAACATTGAATTGAAATAATATTCGAAGAAATGTGAGGTTGAGAGTTTTTATGTAACGTTTAAATTTTATAAGAATTATTTTACTTTATTTTAATTCTTCAATTTGTGGATTTTTGTCATAACCATGGTATAATTTTCACGATTGTATGTCACTCATACTCCCACTATGTGGGATGACATGCAGGTTTCTTTTCACAGTTGTTTGAAATATAATATCTAGTAAAATATGCCCAGGGCATATAGTGTTTATTAGTAACTAAAGAAATAACCTAGTTATGAATTTGATATGGTTGTTTATTAGTTTTTTGATTGTCATTGGAAGGAATCAGTTTAATTAGAAGAAAATGTTATTTATTTTTTTTTAGCAAGAAAAAGTAATTTCTTTTGGTTAATTTCTATGAACTGTCAACTTATCAAAATAACGAAATTGTTAATGCTTAGAAGTGGTATTGAACTTAGGTTTTGAAGACCATTTAATAAGCAACATTACTACTGTTTATAGTTACCGTTGTCAAATATCGAGTTTAGCTCAAGCGTAGAAATACCTTAGTAGTTTAAGTGCAACGTCTACAGAATCGTATCAGTAAAAAAAATTTATAACTTTTTTTTTTACGAAAGTTAACGAAACAATTTGTTATGATAAAAAAAAAAAATACTTTTGGTTTTTTATACCCTATACCACTATCTGGATTGGGTATAATGGCTTTGTGCTGCTGTTTGTAACTACCAAAAATATTTCACCTACACCCATCTTTTATTATACCGATCGACTCAGAATCACTTTCTAAGTCGATTTAGCGTCCGTCTGTCCGTCTGTGTGTCCATGTAAACCTTGTAATCAAACTACAGGTCGTCAATATGAATATATTTCGTGAAGTTTGGTATATATGTAAGATTTTATGGGCCATAGGTTGAACGCTATTGAAATTAGTCAAATTCGGTCCATGTTCAGACCTGGTCCCCATACAAATGGTCCCTATGAAATCGACATAAATTGCCATAAGATCCAAATTATCATATAGATATCAGAAATTGGGTTTGTATGTGTTTATTATATCCAGTAATCAGTAGTCCAAAAATAATCACTATAGGAGAATTCTTAGCCATAGGCCCCATATAAAGCTGCTCGATCTTCACTTAAATCTATCAAAAAACAAAAATATTGCACAGATTTTTTTCAAATTTGGTTTGTATAAATTTTTTCAAAATATAAGTGACTTTACCAAATATGGTCAGGATCGGTCCATTTTTCGACCCAGTCCCCATATAAATATAGCACCCGATATGAACTTTTTCATATCTGCAGCCAAAAAAATTAATAACAATCGCACTTAAATATCGTTTATACTTATTTTCTATATCCAAGTTGGACCGAATAGACAGGATCTCTAAACCATGGTATAGGGTATCGTACAGTTGGTCTAGACCGACTATAATTTTCTTACTTGTTTTAGATTGACTTAGGACTCTTTAAGTCAATTTCTATAGGCTTACTTTAGGGCGTAATTGTATTTTGAATAAGCAAGAAATCTTCGAATGTAAATTGTAAACATTTAGAAAAATTACAATTACGTCGATGTTCCACCGGATTTTTTTTTTAATTCTTACTTCTAAAATATGAGGTTTGCTGTCATAAAAGCGGTCTTCATTTTTTGCGCAATATGACGATGCCTTTTGGTGCCTAGTTGGGCCCAAATAACCCGAAGTGTGTTTATGTGGGGAAAATATGACTTTTTTTTTCAGATTTTTCCAAAATTTCGTTCCACAGCTTAAGTTGTTATATGCATCAATAGCTTCAAAATGCAATAAAAACTAGTCAAGAAATAGCAAATGCCCCAGACCACTTTTGTGCCAAAAAAAAAAAAAAAATACACTAAGTCGTGAAATTTAAATATTAAAATTATAATTGATAATCAATTGACAGTAGAGAATAGTAGATTTAGCAGACATATTTTCTCTAAAGATAAAAATTTACTTTCATATGTAGATATTGATAAATTTTGGTGGCTTACCGAGTAAGGCCATTCGTTTTCTTTTTTACTTAGACTACAAATTTGAAATAAATTTATTTAAGCAATGTTGTTTATATAATTTTTCATGGCACAATTTTATAGTCATAACTAGTAGCAATATTATTAGAACAGTATTATATTGAACATATCCATATTTAAAAATAAAAATAATTAACTAAATTATGCTAAGTATTATAGCATCCTACATGGGACAGTTTAAATTAATTAATTTATATTAACAATTTGTTTAATTATAGGATACATTTTATATATAATTATAAATAAATAAACATTTCGAAAAAAAATCAGCACTAAATTATCTCTTCAAAAAGCTATATAGCTTCAAAATCGAATAAAAACACGCCAAGAAATAAAAATTGCCTCAGACCACTTTTGTGCCAAACAACACTAGGTCGTGTAATTTGTCGGAAATTTTTTCAATTTTTAGAAATCGATTAAAGCCATCAAATTTTTTATCTCTATACCTGTAAGTACTCAGATATGAAGTACTGTTTTATTACCACGTTGGTAACCTATTGCGCCATGAGACCAAAGATGAAAATTTTTTTGATAAAATTTTGAAAACTCTTTTTTTAATTTTTGAAAATATTTTCTTAAACAAAATTTAAAAAAATGGATCTGGCACTTTAAGGTTTTATTAAATACATATATGCAAGAGATTAACTGTGTGAATTTTTAAGTAAATTCCTCTACCTTAATTTTTTTACAAGAATTTTTGAACCAATTTCGAGAAAAATTTCATTTTTGTGAAGTACTCAGTAAAATTAATCTTTCTAAATACTTTGTATCAAATATTTATGAGTTTTTAACTTTTAAATGGTATATCTATAATATTAATAGGCGAAGCGATTTCTTGTGACCTATGTAAATTTCACAGATTTACCCCGATTTTGACAAAAAATTTATCATTTGAAAGGTATTTCTTTTTAGCTGTTACCCAGATTTACAGATTTTCATCGTCTGGAATACTTTTTTGGAGTTATGATCGTTTAAAGTTGCTACTAACACATACATAAAATTATACAATGGTATGTGTGTGTTTATTAAATTTGTTAATGTGTTTGTGTTAATGTGTTGAGTTTGTTTTCTTCATTTAAAATGAGTCGAAATGTGAAGCATACCTTTAGAGTCTTTATTAAATGAAAAAATAAAATTTCCTAGAATTTGGACTCGAATTTCGAGTGCTGGAATCTGCCAGTTTTATCTTAATAGCCTATGGTTTCAGAAAAAAATAATATGATCTCATTAACCCTTTTGAACTTGGGGTCACATATGACCTCCAAGCTAATAAAAGACAATTTATTCTGTTGAATTTTTAAAAGCGTTACTTAAAATATTGTTACCAAATGTGTAGATCTTCCGCTCCCAAAATTTCGGATAAATCCGTAAACGCTAACCCATTATTAATTTAAGAACTCTGTTGTCAATTTAAAAATTTGTGTGTTTTCTTTATTAAAAAAGGAGAAAAAAAAGTAACAAAAGTTAAATTTATTTATTTTTATGCTTTAGACAAAACAATGGAAACCTTTGCTATGCAGTAATTGAAAACTTTCACTTTATTATTGTGTTCAATATTTGGTTATATATCCACTATTTTCTAGTACTGTTTCATAGCGCTGAGATATGGAGTCAATTTAATTGCTGATGATATCAAATGAATTTTGTTGCCACTCTCAGTTATTTGACTCTATGAAATCTGTCGTCTTCCTGTCCATATTCTTTGATCTACAATTTTCGTTATTTTACACTAATTGTATTAGCTTCTAGCCATACGTTTACAACTGTGGAGGTTTATTTTGGATCATTGTCATGTTGGAACTTCCAGACCAGGGGCACATTTTCCTCTTCATATGGATACATTACGTCATTTAGGATTTGCCTGTCTTTAATTCTTATTAAAGTAACTGTTTACTACACCACCAGTTGGACGCAATCCATGGCACGAAACATAGTATTGCCACCGCCATACTTAACAGCTTTATTTAAATATTTTCGGTTTACTCGTCTTGCCTTTGCTCATCGAACAAACGTTCTTCCATCATGGCCTCTTTAATTAAACTTGGAATCATTGGAAAATACCATAGTACTCCAATTCCATTTTGACCACCATATGTGTTATTTAGCAAAATTTATTCGAGCCAGACGATTTTTATTTGATATCAGTTGTTTCTTCACAGGACGATAATAACCAAGATCAGTTTTAATTGCTCACCGGGAAGCAGTTTTATATTGTTAATGATATTTTTAAAAAGCATGCTTGCATATTTTTTAAACTCTTATGCTATTAAGTGATGGTGTGTTTGACTCTGTTTAGAGGACCTGGCGCCTAAAAGTTGAGTCGCCAACACACAGTGGCTGAAAATCGTTTTTCAAATTCTGTAACTTTTGAAATGATCAAAATATTGTTGTAATTTTTTTAATGGATAGATATTTCGTTGAGCTTCACTTAGTTTTAATTTCATTAAAATTTATTGAGTACTTTTTAATGGGGTTTTAAAAGTTAAAAAAAAGTCGTATTTTCATAATCCTTTTTTGAAGATATTGATAATGTTGAATTATTTATTTCATATGCACGTTATAGTATAACATTTGAAGAATCTTTGAAAAAATTTTCAAATAAAAAATTTTAATAAATAAGTTCGTGACAGCGGAGGCATTGATGTTTTGCGGTGAACATCATAACTCGTTACCGGATCATGTGAAATAAAAAAAATTTAAATGCGTTTAAAAGGTGACATGTTTTCTGAGGTATTGACGATGAGTTTTTTAAATTTAATTTTTTTTTTTTGGCAGCATTTTGAAGTGGAAAACACGATTCTCGGTATAAAATTTCGGGAATTTGTTGTTAAAAAATGGGGAAGAAAATGGAAGAAATAGTCTTCGTGGTTACCTGATGATTCATGTGTAGATATAGTGTGTAAACTTTCAAAAGAATCGGTCAAGTAGATTTTGAGTTTGATGTTCACGGTCTTCGAACATTTATTTGCGAGAAAATCGATTTAAAGTTTTTTACAAACTGATTTATATACGATATACCGTATGAGGCTGGTCGCTGGAAATGCTGTATCTTCTTAGGCTTTGCTCCGATTTACTTAAAATTTTGACACAACGCTCTCGACATGTTGCAGAGATACAAAAAAGGTTTTAAAACCTTACCCCCTCCTTAAGGAATTCTAGGTCAAAGCTGTACTTTTTATTTTTTTTTTAACTTTTTGCGTGATGTATGGGTTTTTTATTTTTTTTTTATTTATTAAAAAATGTTATATTTGGATTTTAATAATAATTATAAACATTTTTTGTAATAATGGGATTTTTTTAATGTTTACATTGAAATATATTTTTACACTAAAAAAAAAAATTTTTGCTGTCAAATTTGCAAATTTGTTCACACTCAAAGGATATTTACATTTAAAAAAACCTTAGTAATTTCATCTCAAAATCTTGCTATTACAACAGAGAAATTTATCATTGTTTGCTGTCAAATTTGTTAGTTTTAGCAAAATAGATCTGCTGAACATTAGCGCAATGATTCTGATTTCTTTTTTAAATTATGTGGGTACAAGCAGTTTTACAAATAAAAACTGTAATAGATTTTAATAATTCTTTTTCTAGTGGCTAGATATTTAGTTACTCTTGAGTCTGTTTTAATTTCATTAAAATTGATTGAGTACTTTTTAAGAAATTCTAGGTCAAAGTTGAACTTTTCATTTATTTTTAACATTTAGCGTGAAATATGGTGTTTTTTTTTTTATTTATACAACAATTTTATATATTGATTTTAATAATAATTATAATGTTTACCCTCAATGTTTTAATGTTTACCCTCAAAAAATTAATACACTCAAACAAAAAAAAAAAAAGTAAAATTAATTAGAAATTTTTCTATTACTACTGAAAAATTTAAAATTTTTTGCTGTCAAATTTGCAAAGTTGTTTACACTCAATGAATATTAACACTTAAAAAAACCTTAGTAATATTATCTAAAAATCTTGCTATTACTACAGAAAAATTTATCACTGTTTGCTGTTAATTTTAGCAAAATAAATCTGCTGAATATTAGCGCAATGATTCTGATTTCTTTTTTAAATTTTGATATGAAAATATGGGTTCTAATTTTTTGAGTTTTTCTTATTCATTAAATACGTTTAAGAATAAAAACTGCAATAGATTTTCCTAGCTTTTGTAACAATGGAAGGTTCTCGTAACAATGGGAGGTTTGAGTTTTTCTTATTCATTAAATACTTTTAAAAATAAAAACTGCAATAGATTTTCCTAGCTTTTGTAACAATGGAAGGTTCTCGTAACAATGGGAGGTTCGTAGTTGAAGAACAATGAAAGGCAATTCTAATGAACTAGTGCTCCAGCGCTCGAAATTCGAGTGCAATTTCTAGGCAGCCTTATTTTTCAACTTAGCCAATTTATAAACCAACACTTTTTTGGTTTATTATTATTGTTAATGAAGAACAAACTCATTAACAACCACATTAACAAATTTTATAAAACACACATAGCATATCGCACCTGTACCTGTAACGTGAGTCAACTCAAAATTTAAAACTTTTCAGTAGAGGCAAAAAACGGTTTTTTTTGCTAATATTAACTATAAAACTTAAAAACAGTTGTTTCATTATAAAGAATTGCGAATAATATGTATACAATTGTAGTTATTTTTCCGATTTTTTCAGTTTTTGAGTGGATTCTAAAGAAACTACTCTTACAACACAAAAAGGGTTACTACTGTATTTTTTTTTTTTTTTGCGAAAGATTAGAAAAGCCAATGTAATATTTTTACAGTGGATAGATATGACCACTGTGTATCGTTTTCTTGCAAAAATTGAAAATTGAAAAATTTTGAGTTGAATCACTTTAAACGTAAAGGTGCGATATGTATATTTTTGTGTTTGTAGCAACTTTAAATGCAATTTACTCATGGTTAAGGAAAAAATTTTAAAATCTGTAAATCTGCAAAACGGCTAAAAAGAAATACCTTTCCCATTATATACGTTTGGTCAAAATCGGGATAAAACGGTAAAACAAAACATCGGTCACAAGAAATCGCCTAGCCTATTAATATTAGTTACTTCATTTGATTAATATATTGGTTGCAAATATTCCTTATTCTGTTCTGTGTTATTTCTGTTCTTAAGTAGTTTTTTACTTCTTCATCTAAATCCCGATGTTCCACTTTCCATTGATTTCGAATACTGGAGATGATAGGATTTGACGTTGCCATTTGTGGAATTTCGTGAAATTTTTGTAGTATTGTGCTAACTATAAAATCTGTAATCCTTATTTCGTTTTTCCTGAGCCTCCTCTGATAGATATCCAACTGGCACCAAATGATATTGAATGATATCTTCTGCATGATAAGGAATTTTGTGAACTGATGCAGACATATCTCTCCATATATACATTTGCAGTCTCCTTAGCAAAACCTCTAAATTTTTTACAGTCAATTTCTTCATTGCACGCAAGTACTTCTACAATTATATTATAAGCTATAAAATACCTAAAGAACAAATTTAAAACACCTTTGTATACTTATAGGGCTGCTTAAATTACCTTAATATGATTTTTTTTTTTTTTTGAGTAATTTCATTAAAATAAAAAAAAAGTGTTCTACCAACGGGTCGTCATGAATGCAGATCATTATCGATGATAACTTCTGAGTAGTAACCATCTATTTTTGGTACAAAATGGCGTTAAAATTTTCAAAATGGGTGACAAAAAAATTAAACTTTTGGCCAATGAAATTAAAACTTCAGCCACTGCACCGTTTTTTTCACTATATTTCTTGATATTTTTGAAATTATCGATTTATGGGTTTTGCTTGAAAATTTTCTCTTGTTTAAGACCAGCAATAAAATCAACTATAATTCTGGTTTTTAAAGCTTCACAAACTTATTTTTTCCTTTATATTATAATAGTTAATGATAAGATTAAAACATTGAAAAATACAATTGTGTTAAAAGAAACAGTTGATGGAAAACGTCAGTAACTATAAATATTAATCCGATCTGGTTCAGAAATTTAACATAATTTTAGAACTACATATGAAATTATTAAAAACAAAGTTGGCAAATTCAGAATTTATGAAAGTTTCCGACCAATCAAAATGTTCTTTTGTCCGCAATAAGCTAACTGGGCTGCATAACTTAGGCCTAAAATGCTTCTCATAATCTGCAGCAGTTTGGTATGGAATTTGGAGCCCCTAGCCGAAAAATGTGAGGAATAACATACAAAAATGTAAAAATACACTAATAAAATTTTATATAAAAAAGTAGGAACAGTGAAAAATGTTCGTACGTAATAGAATATGTGAATATAGATATGTATCAGCGATGTATACACCCACATTTTTGTTTGCTTATTGTTTTTTCTTTTTTGTGGTTGTGAAAACAGTAGAAACAAACAAAAATGTGTATATAATTATATGTAATTATATTTATGCTTATTGCTTTTAATCATTACTTTCAACTAAAAAGGCACGAAAGTACCTAAACACTTTGTTAATTATCTTATTAGTTTTAAAAGGCATTGGTTATAATATTGTATTTAGAAAACGGATGGAGGATATCAAAAATTCGGCACAGTCGAATTTATGCTCTTACTTGTTTTTTTTACACAGAATTATAATGTTTTTTTTAAACAAATATTTAACAGTACTTATAAAAAATAATATTCACTAGCAGATTCCAGCCCGCGAAATTAGAGTTGAAATTCTAGCAAATTTTATTTTTTTTATTAAATAAAGACCCTAAAAGTATGCTAACCAATTATAGCCAATTCACAAATCAACACAAAAAACAAACTCATTCTTATTACAAACCCATTAACAAATTTAATAAACACACACATAGCATTGTATAATTTTATTTATGTGTTTGTAGCAACTTTAAATGCAATTTACTCAAAACGAAGGAAAAAAAATTAAAAATCTATAAATCTGCAAAACGGCTAAAAAGAAATACCTTTCAAATAATATACGTTTGGTCAAAATCGGGCTAAACGGTAGAACAAAGAACATCGATCACAAGAAATCGCCTAGCCTATTAATATTATAGATGTTTCTTTGACAAATATTGTTAAATATTTGTTTAAATAAATCAAAGATAAAAAGTTCAATATTTCGCTAAACTTGATAATCAAGATTGGGTTCGGGAACTAATTATACCGATTATTGTATTATAAAATATTTTTCTAACAATAACATGACTTGATTTTTTTAAAATTAATTTCTTAAAATTAAATTTCTTTTTTCGATTGAAATAAAAATTCATAATGAATACTGGGTCATACCATACATAGCTTGCCGCATTAAAACTATTTCACAATGTGGACAATTTTATTATTTAAAAGATTTAAAAGATTAAGAAATCTTTTTAACATTCCAAATAAATGAAAATAAATGACTATAAATATAAGAACATAAAAATAGCAATGAGATTTTTAAGCAAAACGTTTATTAATATCAAGATGTATTTGAAAAATATATTTGAGAACTAGCCAGTGATGTCTATAACAAATTCTATATATATCTCCACTATTTGTCGGTTGATTAAACCCTAAAATAAACCAAGAAAAAATTATTTTTATCAGAAATCGCAAATAGTAATGAAATGCATAGTTTGAAATAAATTTCAATGTTGCACAGTGGCTTGAATGAAATTCGAAATTCGAGGGCCGGGCTTTGCTAGTTTTTTTTAATAGAGACCGGTATGCTATGCGACTTTTTCGCAATTTTTTAGTCAAGTTATTCGAATTTACAGATAAAGCAACTTCAGTCCAGCTAATTTTACAAATGCCGACATATTCTGAAAAAATTAAAAAAAAAATAAGTTGAAATAAATTTTTACTCGCCATTTTACAAAAAAAAAAAAAAAAAAGAAAACCAATTTTATTATTTTTTATAAAAATAAAAATCTTATTTGCGATCTTAATCATTTTAATGATTGAGTTTGAAATTTTTCAGGCTCAAGATCAAATAGTT
Source organism: Cordilura impudica (assembly GCA_963682025.1). Lineage (NCBI taxonomy): Eukaryota > Metazoa > Arthropoda > Insecta > Diptera > Scathophagidae > Cordilura > Cordilura impudica. The sequence continues at coordinate 20,557,605 of OY821517.1, forward strand.
TCAAACTCAATCATTAAAAAAAACTTTAATTGAAAATTTTAAATGATTAATTCTTATTAGATTCTTGGTTCTTTTTTCACTAGCTAAACCAATTTTTATATATTGGAAGAAATGTTTATAAACAACTAGTCACAATTGCAGAAAAAAAACAAGAAAGAAAATTATAGTCGGTCTAGACCGACTATACGATATCCTATACAATGCGTTTAGAGCCCCATCTCTTAGGCCGCACAAATCTGAGTGGCATTGTTATTAATTTTTTTTTTCTTTGAATATGAAAAAGTTCACATCGGATGCTATATATATGTGGGGAGGGGGGGGGGGGTGGGGTGCTATGACTAACAATTGTCCTATAGAGTTTATCTATAATATCAACAGGCAAGGCGATGTCTTATGACCGAAGTAAGTTTCACTGTTTTACCCCGATTTTGACAAAAAAATTATCATTTGAAAGGTAGTTCCTTTTTGCTGTTACCCAGATTAAGAGATGTTCATCGTGAGAAATATATGCAGGCGGCGTTGCTATTTATGTGAAAAAGGGCATAGTATTTAATATTTTATGCTATTCAGGTTCTGATGATTTGATCGAATATTTGTTCATTGAGATCATTTTTGAGAAAAGTAATTTACTACTTGGCTGCGTATATCGGCCTGATAAAAATATATGCATGAAATCATTTTTAACAGTTGTTGAGAATCAAATATTAATGTATGATGATATTGTCATCGCTGGCGGTTTCAACTGCAATATCTTGACCGATTTTAGCCTTATAACTAGCATGACATTGCTAGGACTTACATCTCCTAATACAACTACACCCACTCTTTTTACAACTAATAGCAGTACCTTGCTGGACCTGTTCTTTGTAAGTGATACACACAATCCTATCCTCTACGATCAAATTTCTGCACCCTGTTTTTCCAAACATGATCTAGTTTTTATGACGTATAACTTTAAGTTGCATGCTCCCACTCAGTCAATTACATATCGTGATTTCAAGAATTTAAACTACTCATTTCTTAAAGATGAATTTTCTTAAATTGATTGGCAACAAATATATTACATGATTTCGGTGAATGATCAACTATCATTCCTTGAAAGCAATATACTAAATTTGTTTAATCAATCGGTACCACTAAAAACTAATATAATACGTTTAACGAAAAATCCATGGTTCTCATATAGAATACAACAATCCATTAATCGAAGAGACCTCGCTTACTCTCGCTGGCAAAAGTTTAAAACGACCAATTTACATACTGAATACTGTGCTGCAAGAAATGAAACTCGCGATTTCTACGCCGATAAATTCTCATCAGCCTTAGGATCCAGAAAAACGTGGCAAACGATTAAAGAAATTGGCATCGGCAAAGATATGAAAAACGAACCGGTGTCCTTTGATCCTGACGTTGTAAATGAACAGTTCGTTAATATTCCTACGGTGGTAGCAGACATGAGTTACTACAAGAATTACTTTTTTAATCACTTTGATCCCTCAATTAACCAATTTAGTTTTGATTGTGTAAATGAGATTGTTGTTTTGAAAAGTTGTATGTCTATTAAATCAAATGCTGTTGGAGCGGATGAAATTCATCATAAATTTCTCAAAATTCTTCTCCCTCAAATTTTGCCATTCATAACACATATATTTTATAGCATTATAACTACTAGCTGCTATCCTACTAAATGGAAAAATTCAAAAATTATCCCAATACCCAAAACGAAATCCGATTATAGACCAATTGCAATATTACCATTTTTTTCTAAAGCTTTTGAAAGAATCATTCACGAACAAATATCACTTTATCAAAATACATACAATGTATTAACAGATCGTCAGTCCGGTTTTCGAAGAAAACATAGCTGTATTACTGCTTTGGTAGATGTAGCGGAGGATATAAGGAAAGAGATTGATACAGGGAAGACAAATTTTTTAATGCTGTTAGATCACTCGAAAGCTTTTGATACTTAAAAACATGTTCAATTTCTCAACTACTGCCACACGTTTAATATCGACCTATCTTGATAATAGATATCAGTTTGTTCAAAGTATTTCAACCCGATCTAAATTACTGCCAGTTAGAAGAGGTGTTCCGCAAGGATCAATTGTAGGCCTCTTCTGGTTTCTCTTTATGCGAATGATCTTCCGAACCAACTGCAGTATTGTAAAGTAAGAATGTACGCCGACGATGTACAACTTTACATCAGCTGTAATATGATTCAACAATGTATCACAATTTTGAATGAGGAACTTCTGAGGGTTAATAACTGGGTTACAGCAAATGGACTTAGCATAAATCCAAGGAAGTCTAAGTGCCTTGTTATTCAAACACGATTTAATAGAAATGTTTATATACCTGACCTAAATCTTAATAATGAACGTATAGAAATTGTAAATTCAGCAAAAAATCTAGGAATCTTCTTCAACAATACTCTTACATGGTCCGACCACATTAACTATGCATGTGGTAGAACTTTTTCGATGCTAAGAACACTTTGGTCAACGCAGCATTGCACACCCATCAATATTAGATCACTTATTGCAAAAACCTATTTAATGCCTATTCTGATGTATGGATGTGATTTGTTTGCTGAATGTGATGCTGCTAGCAGAGATAAACTCAACTCTGCATTTAAAAATATAACACGTTACGTGTACGGCAAGAGAAGGTATGATTCCATTTCACCAATTACAACAGCTAAGCTCTATGGTTTTCAGTATGATGAATTACTCAAAACCAGAGTTTTAATATTTTTACATAAGGTAATCTACACTAAGGAGCCGGAACATCTATACAAACGTTTAACTTTTTCCAATTCTAATAGAGAAAACAGAATTATACCTCTCAAACGTCGTTATTTGATTTCCAGCTGGCAGTTCTTCATTAGTGCTGTCCGTCTTTGGAATTCAATCCCATACCATATACAAACTATAAGTAACGCACAAATTTTCAAAAAAAAGCATTGTTAGTCTGTTCTCGATTTAACTATTTTGAACTTTATTGTTTGATTAGATAAAAATTCTTTTTTCTCTTTTGTCATTTGATCATTTCGAAAACTTTGATTTGTAAAACTTTAAAACTTTATTATTACTAAGTATTTTAATTTAGTACTTTTTTTTTATTTTTTTTTTTGAGTCAAAATTAAACTTATGTCTAATACTTTTACATTTAAGTTAATATTGTAACTATTTGTAATTTGTTTTTTCTTTCTTTTTATAAATTATTTGTAATGTATAACTTTTTTTTTCAACAAATTAATAATTCTATACTGTAATAAGAGACATTAGTCTTGTATATAGAATTCCAAATTTATAAATAAATAAATAAAATAAATATTTTTTTTAGAGTTATAATCGTTTAAAGTTGGTATTAACACATACATAAAATTATACAATGCTATGTGTGTGGTTATTAAATTTGTTAATGTGTTGGTGTTATTGAGTTGAATTTGTTTTCTTCATTTAAAATGAGTTGAATTGTGAATTGTGAATGAAAAAATTAAATTTCCTAGAATTTGCACTCGAATTTCATCTGCTAGTTTTAAAATATATACAAACCCAATTTGACCTGGACCTATATGATAATTTGGATCATATGGCAATTTAAGTCGATTTCATAGGTGTCATTTGTATGGGGACTATATCTGAACATGCACCGATCTTCGCCAATTTCAATAACGTCGGTGCTATGGCTGATTGAATTTGACATACCAAATTCCATGAAAATATATATTTGCGACCTGTAGTTTGATTACAAGGTTTATATAGACACACAGAAGTATAAACGGACAGACGGACGGACGGACATCGCTAACTCGATATAGAATGTGATTCTGAGTCGATCGGTGGAATATAAAGTGGGTCTATGGTAAATATTTTTGGTAGTTACTTGCATCAGCACAAAGTCATTATACCCTGACCACATAGTGGTATGGGGTATAAAAATAAGTTTGTTATGAGAAGAAATGTACTTTCTTGAAGTGTACAGAATTCTCTTTCGAACACAAGGAAAATAACATAAACATAAATAAATACTAATTCTCTTCTTGAAGCCTTGCAGGAATCACTTGATTCAATAGAACAAATTTTATCCCATAAGCAAAGAAACATTTTCAAAGAATTTTTATTTCCGCGATTGTGTTTTTTTGTTTTAAAATTGTTTTCCTAATTGAGGGATTACACTGCGGAACATTTTCGGATTCATTATCTGGGGGTGGGAAACTTCAAATCAGGGTAAAAGTATTAAGACAGTATATTAAAGTGTTCGGCGTTCTCAGGCATTCAGCTATAACTTAAGAACCATTGATGATTTCTCATTGAATTCTTCACCAGAATTGTAGCTAAAGCTTAAGTAAATAATTTTTGCTAATACATCCTATACAAATCTATAATATTAATAGGCTAGGCAATTTTTTGTTACCGATGTAAGTTTCACACTTTTACCCCGATTTTGACAAAAAATTTATCATTTGAAAGGTATTTCAAATTAGCTGTTACCAAGATGTACAGATTTTCATCGTCTGGAATATTTTTTTGAAGTTATGATTGGTTAAAGTTGCTACGAACAGATACATAAAATTATACAATGCTATGTGTGTGTTTATTAAATTTGTTAATGTGTTTGTGTTAATGTGTTGACTTTGTTTTTTTCATTTAACATGTTTTGAATTGTGAAGCATTCCTTTAGGTCTTTATTAAATGAAACAAGTAAGAAATTATAGTCGGTCTAGACAGACTATACGATACCCTATACCATGGATTAGAGACCCTATCTCTTCGGTCCAACTAATAAGATAAAGAAAATGGGCAGAAACCAAATTTGAGTGACATTTTTATTAATTTTTTTTGGCTGCAGATATGAAAAAGTTCATATGGGGACTAGGTCGAAAAATGGACCGATCCTGACCATATTTGGTGAAGTCACTTATATTTTGAAAAAATTTATATACAAACCAAAATTGAGAAAAATCTGTTCAATATTTTTGTTTTTTGATAGATTTAAGTGAAGATCGGGAAGCAGCTCTAAATGGGGCGTCTGACCAAGGTTTGTCATATAGGGATTATTTTTGGACCACTGATTAGTTGATATAACAAACACATACAAACCCAATTTGACTGAGATCTATATGACATTTTGGATCTTATGGCAATTTATGTCGATTTCATAGGGGTCATTTGTATGGGGACTAGGTCTCAACATGGACCGAATTTCACCAATTTCTACAGCGTTCATCCTATGGTAGATAGAAGTTTACATACCAAATTTTATTAAAATATATTCATATTTAAGACCTGTAGTTTGATTACAAGCTTTGCATGGGCACACAGACGGACGGCCGGACGGACATCGCTAAAACGGCTCAGTAAGTGATTCTGAATCGATCGGTATAATAAAATATGGATCTAGGTCAAATATTTTTGGTAGTTACAAACAGCAGCACAAAGTCATTATACCCAAACCACATAGTGGTATAGGGTGTAAAAATAAAATTTCCTAGAATTTGCACTCGAATTTCGAGTGCTGGAATCTGCTAGTTATAATTAAAATACTACTGCGTGTTTGACTTAATATTAAAAATATCTACATGTACATCTCTTTTACTCAACTAATAAATATTAATAATAAAACCTGATTTCAGTAGTCACAAGCATTAACCGCATTTACTTTTACTAGCAGATACCAGCTATCGAAATTCGAGCGCAAATTCTAGAAAATTTTAATTCTTCATTAAATAAAGACCCTAAAGGTATGCTAACCGATTATAGCCACTTCACAAATCATCACAAAAAAACAAACTCATTTTTATTATAAACCCATTAACAAATTTAGTAAACACACACATAGCGTTGTGTCATATTATGTATGTGTTAGTAACAAATTGAAATGCAATTTACTCAAAATGAAGGAAAAAAATTTTAAAATCTGTAAATCTGCAAAACGGCTAAAAAGAAATACCTTTCAAATAATATACGTTTGGTCAGATTCGGGATAAAACGGTAGAACAAAACATCGGTCACCAGAAATCGCCTAGCCTATTAATATTATAGATATAATTGTAATGGGGCTTCATTACGACTTAGGTCAGTATATTTTTATTAATAAATTTTTAAGAACCAATGTTAGAGAAATGTGGATTTCACGGAAATATAAAGTTTTTATAGTAGAATATGATAGCATACATAACTCAAATCATTTTTAAGTCGACTTAGGCGATTATTGCTTGTGACCGCAGATTTAAAAAGGGGCAAAAATTAAGATTTCATTTTTAAAATTTGTCCAAATTGATTTACTAAAGCTATTTGCTGATGAATAAAATAAGAAATCACCAATGGTTCTTGAGTTCAGGCTGAAAAACAAACATCAATATTTGGAAAACATATAAAAGGTCATAAAACCCTTTTAACTTTTTGCTATACTGGCCTATTTATTACTTTCATCCTCACTTGGTATGTCTCATCCCCCCCCCCCCCTCCCTTGATTGGCTGCTACTTCTTTATAATTTTACTTTTTATAAAATTTATTTAAAAATGTTATTAATTTCTTAAGAATGTTTTTTGTTTTACTATTTACGCTGAATTTTTGGGATTCCAGTTAAACTTAGTTCAATTAAACATTAATAATAACTTGCAAACTGTTTGTTTAAATCGTTAAAAATCGTGAGATGATATGTAATTGACATCCAAAAAGCTTGACTTTAGTGCGCCTTAACTAAAGTATTTCTCAATACAAATATTCAAATTTGAAACAAAATTTATATTAAGTGAAATATAACTAATTATTTTGTCTTCAGAGAGATTCTATTGTATACAAACATACATAAACTATGGACATTAATCTCTGAAATACTTTAGCGTAATATATAGTAATTTATTAATTAGAAAAACGAACAATAAAGGCAAGTTTGTCTATCCTAATAGCAATTTGTTGGTTGCAATTTTTTTTTCTACCTGATTTGTTCGTAATAGAACCATATACAAACATACAAATTGGGCTAGACCATCTTATTCCTTAGAGAGTTAACAAAACCATAGTAAGCAAAATAAGATTTCTTAATGAAAACGTGTTTGTATAAAGTTATTTATTTATTTATTTATTTATGTTTAACACCTTTACAATAGTTATAACAGCTTTCGGGTGCGGGTTCCTTACTCGTAACAAGTAGCAGGGTGTTTCTCGTTGGAATTTTTTTTTTTTCATTAATGTAGTAAATGTGTCTGAGATGTTTACCTTTTGTTATGGTTTTTAAAATGTTTTTTCTAGTCTGTTTGTTTTTCTTAATATTCCTTGCCATGGTATATACAGACATACATATGTGATTAAATATATTCCTCCTCATCGTCATCATCATCATCATCGTCATTTGTTTATTTTTGTTTTCTTTAGATAAATGCCTTCAGTGCATGAGTTCCTATTTATGTTAATGGCTGATAATTTTATTTCAAGTTTTACTTTTGAAGGATGAAATAAATTTTTTAAGAAATTTTCTTTGTTTAGAATAAAATAATATTAAATTGGCTCGGCATGATTTTTTTTATTCATTGAATTAAAAGCATTGTGTTGCTTTTGAAATGATTAAAAGGAATTCTTGAAATTTTTTTCATTATAAGTATGCTAAATATTGTTGAATAGTCATGCATATTCATGTTCTAGATATATAACTCTGAAACTCTGTGTTATGCTTGTCATAAACATAACTGAAAAGAATTTTTTTATATGAGTCACTCCACGCCATATCAACTAATCACCTAATGATAATGTCAGGAAAATTTAGAATACTTTTATCTCCTTGGATGTTTTGAAAAGCAATTAACATTTTAAATCTTAAATTTCTGTATTTTCATTTCTCAGTTCATCACTATTTGCCAAATGATGCCTAAATTTAATTTTCTCTTATTTCTTGTTTTAAATTTTAAACAAATAATTTTTTTGCTCAATAGTAACTTACAAATTATATCCATTTTGAAGAAATCAAGTGTGGACCAATGGTAAGCTCATATCAGATTTATTGGTTATGATCCAAGTTTTCAAAATATCGGGCTGTAGGTATCACATATTTTTTCTTTACTTCTATGCAGGCTCATTCTTGTTGAGTTTTAAATTGTTAGCCAAAAATATATTAAAGTAGGCAGAAATATAAAAAAAAAGTATTTTCGTCAATTTAAAGTCATCATCTTTTTTCATTTTAATAAATTATTATAATTTTTGTCCCTGTTGTAAATGTCAGAGACAAATCTATAATGTGAAAGTAGTGATATAGTTTCAAAGGAAATTTCCCCAATGCGTGGACAAAAAAAGCGCTATGAAAAATGCTTTGTTGACAACACTATTATCTGTAATTATTTACTTATTATTATTTTTTTTTATTTAGTTATAAATTCAAAATATGTATATATTTTTTTCTGATCAACAAATATATAAAATATCACTCACATAATTTGTAAATTTTTTAAGGAAAATCCGTCAAGAACTATATTGTTCGCGATTTTGAGATTTAAACAACTACGAAAATTATAGTCGATCTAGACCGAATCTACGATACCCTATACCATGATTTAGAGACCCTATCTCCTCGGTCCAACTAATTGGATATAGAAAATAAGCTTAAACCAAATTTGAGTGGCAGTGTTATTAATTTTTTTTTTTTTTTTGCTGCAGATATGAAAAAGTTCATATCGGGTGCTATATTTATATGGGGACTGGGCCGAAAACTGGACCGATCCTGACCATATTTGGTAAAGTCATTTATATTTTGAAAAAATATATATAGAAATCAAATTTGAGATAAATCTGTGCAATATTTTTGGTTTTTGATAGATTTAAGTGAAGATCGGGAAGCAGCTCTATATGGGGCCTATGACTAAGAATTGTCCTACAGGGATAATTTTTGAATTACTGATTAATAGATATAATAAACACATACAAACCCAATTTGACAAAGATCTATATGATAATTTGTATCTTATGGCAATTTATGTCGATTTAATAGGGGTCATTTGTATGGGAACTAGGTCTGAAAAGGGACCGAATTTCATCAATTTCAATAGCGTTCATCCTATGGCCGACCAAAGCTTCCATATCAAATTTTACAAAATATATTCATATTTGCGACCTGTAGTTCGCTTACAAAGTTAACATGGACACACAGACGGACGGACGGACGGACGGACGGACATCGCTAAATCGACTCGGAAAGTGATTCTGAGTCAATCGGTATAATAAAATATGGGTCTATGTCAAATATTTTTGGTAGTTACAAACAGCAGCACAAAGTCATTATACCCAAACCACATAGTGGTATAGGGAATAAAAAATTTTAATAATTGAGAACAATTTGAAAAGCCAGAAGAGAACTCGAAAGTTCGAAATAGTTTGAAAGCTAGAATTGTAAGCCATTGTGGAAAATCGTGCCATGAGTTTGTTGAAAAATTCGGAAGCCATAAAAACACCATCAATAGATATACAGAACCCCTGTAAGAAGAAATGACTGCCCACAACTATCACTGAAAGACAGAAAAGAGTGGTCAAATGCAGGTTCCATCATCTTATGTCTACGCTTTCCATCAATTTAAGTGTGGAATGGATGACCATTTCAACCATGAAGGCACCAAATGTTTCAAATATTTTATTTTAATATTTTGCCCCAATTCAGCGTCTACCCATTAATCTAAGGCTGCCAGAGAAAAGTTGGAAAAACAAAATTCGAATTTTGGCCAAAATATATCAACCCCCTAATAGTCCCTACTCAAGATTAATTGAAAGTTTGTGGATAAATTTGAAAGGATAAGTATATAGGAACCGCTAAAATTTAAAAAGTGTTAACTGCTTAATACATAATAAAAAAATAGCTAAAAACTATTGATACAAAGGGAGTTCTAGAGTCCTTGGTTGAAGTTTCGAAAAAAGTTTGGAAAGCAAAACGCTTGGAGGTCAATTATACTCTATATCACTACGTGGTCACGATATAATGAAAGGTTCAGAAAATTCACACATGAAACACACAATGTTCTGTTCTAAAGCTGCCAACACATATTTTTATTTTAATATCAATTATGTGTGTTTCGAACACAATCATGATTGTGTTTCGTTTTAATATTTCGTTATCTACACTATCATTTTTCTATCACTTATTTTTTGATTCAAACACACATAAATCACACAGATTCGAGTGCAGCTTTATTTTAAGTTCGTTTTCTTGCACGTGTACTGCTAAAAAAAAACAGAACATGTTCTTCCGCGTACATCTAAAAATTAAAACAATACCCACTCGCGATCGAAAAAAAAATGAAATTAAGTCATAAACAACATATAAAATTTATCTGTTTTCTATTTTATTACAATCTTTTTATTTTTATTTTTTATTTTTTATTATTATATTTTTATTTTTTTATAACTGCTAATGAATTATTTAAAAATTTTGTTAATAAATTTGATGAATTATTTTAGATTTTTTTAATAAATTTGATTGAAACAATTGTTGTCGTTATTATAGGGGGTTTCAGATTTTTCCGATCGTGAATGGATAATGTTTTAATTTTTAAATGTATGCATTGAAGAACATGTTCTGTTTTTTTTTTAGCAGTACACGTGCAAGAAAACGAATTTAAAATAAAGCTACACTCGAATCTGTGTGATTTATGTGTGTTTGAATCAAAAAATAAGTGATAGAAAAATGATAGTGTAGATAACGAAATATTAAAACGAAACACAATCATGATTGTGTTGGGCGCGGTACAAAATTTAGAAACACACATAATTGATATGAAAATAAAGATATGTGTTTGTTGGTCTGAGCTATGCTTGTTTACATATATGTACGAGTTTTCTTTTTCAGTGCGTATTTTTTTCTGAACTCTGGTATAATGCCCTTGTACTGATGTTTGTAACTTACCAAAAATATTTGCCATAAACCTATCTGTTAATATTCTGATCGACTCACTTTCTGAGTCGATTAAGTGAAGTCCGTCCATCCGTCCGTCCGTCTGTGTGTCCACATAAACTTTGTAATAAAATTAAAGGTCGCAAATATCAAATTTGTTTTGATTAAATATATTGTATAAGCTTCTATTGGTCATAGAATGAAATTCGTGAAAAATCGGTTCATGTTCAGACATATTCCCCATACAAAAGACCAAATTATAGATTTCGGTCAAATTGGGTTTGTGTATGTTTATCAGTAGTCCAAAATGAGCCCTATAGGAAAATTCTTGGTCTTAGCCCCTATATGAAGCTAATTTCCGATCTCTACTTAAATCTATCAAAAAACAAAAATATTGCACAAATTTTTCTCAAATTTGATTTGCAAAAAAAAAAATGACCTTGCCGAATATGGTCAGTATCGGTCGCTATATAATTATAGCATCCGATATAAACTTTTTCATATCGGAAGGCAAAAGAAAATTTGACATTCAAACCTGGTTTATGTTTATTTTCTGTATCAAAATGGTTGGACCGAAGAAAGATTATCTTTAAACGCATGGTATAGGGTACCGTATAGTCGATCTAGGCCGACTGTAATTTTCCTACTTGTTTTTTTTTTCGCTCATGATTATGACAGCAAAAATATGGTTTAAAAAGTTTAATACATTGAAGTTACAGTTAATTTGAATTAAATAAAACTTAAAAATAAAAACTAAAAAAAGAAAATCAATCAACAAAACGCAATTTAAATAAAAAAATAGTAAAAAAAAGGTTTTCTTCTGAAATTGTCGAACAAGAAAAATAATGTTAAAGTAAACATGAACAAATCTTGAATTTCAGCACAAAAATTTCAGTGTATGATACGGATGAAAACTGAAAAGAGAATCAGGAGCTGCGACAGACAGTTTATTATACAGAATTTTATCAAAAACTTTGACCAAAGCACTATGTTCAACAATGGGCCTATAGTTCAAAATAATTGATTTAAAATCAGATTTGGATATAGGAACCACACAACAATTTTTTCAGTGATGCGAAAATTTGCCATTTTTTATGCATGCATTAAAAAGTAATGTTATACGGCGAACCAAAATCTTATAAATTTTTTTTTAAATAAAGGTGGAACTGAATAAATAATACATCAAAGACAATCTTTTAAAGATAGAACAGATAAAGGCACATAATCTTTGGATATTTCTATGACAAAGTTGCTTAGAAATGAAGCACCTGACTGATCTACACGTGTATAGTTACTATGTGCAGTAAAAGTTGTCTGGAATAACGACGCACACAAATTTCAAGACTAAATATTATTGTTTGAAACAATATTGCCATAAAACTTATTGCTTGGATAACCAGAATTCTTACTATTTGTATATATAAAATTCCAAGATGCAATAGGATCACAGTTAAGGTTATTTTCTGTTTTTAATATATTGTTATGTAAAAATTCGAATTCACGTCAAATTTGTAACAAATAATTTAAATCAGCAATTATCTTTAGTTTCTTTATATATTTTAAGAGTCCTGGTTTTTAAATTGTTTGAATTATAGACAGGGGGTAAGGTTTTAAAAGCGAAAAAAGTGTGTTTTCATAATTTTTTTTGAAGATGTGAATAATTTTAGCATAACATTTGAAGTATCTTGGAAAAAATTTCCATTTAAAAATATTAATAAGTCCGTGACAGCGAACGTCCGGAGGCGCTTTAAAAAAAAGTTGTTTTGTGGTGAACATCATAACTCATTACGGATCATGTGAAATAAAACAAGTAAGAAAATTATAGTCGGTCTAGACCGACTATACGATACCATGCGTTTAGAAACCCTATCTCTTAGGCCCTTCTAACTGGACATAGAAAATAAGCAAAAACCAAATTTGAGTGGGATTTGTATTAATTTTTTTGGCTGCAGATATGAAAAAGTTCATATCGGATGCTATATCTATATAGGGACGAGGTCCAAAAATGGACCGATCCTGATCATGTTTGGTAAAGTCTCTTGTATTTTGCAAAAATATATACAAACAAAATTTGAGAAGAATCAGTGCAATATTTTTGTTTTTTAATAGATTTAAGTGAAGATCGGGAAGCAGCTCTATATGGGGTCAAAGGGATCATTTTTGGACTACTCATTAATGGATGTAATGAACGCATACAAACCCAATTTGAGTAAGATCTATATGACAATTTGGATCTTATGGCAATTTATTTCGATTTCATTTGGGTAATTTGTATGGGGGCTAGGTCTGAACATGAACCGATTCTCACCAATTTCAATCGTTTATCGCATGGCCGAGAAAAGCTTATATGCCAAATTTCATCAAAATATATTCATATTTGCGACCTGCAGTTTGATTACAAGGTTTACATGGACACACAGACGGACGGACGGACGGACGGACATTGTTAAATCAACTCAGAAAGTGATTCTGATTCGATCGGTGTAATTAAAGATGGGTCTAGGTCAAATATTTTTGGTTGTTACAAACAGCAGCACAAAGTCATTATACCCAAACCACATAGTGGTATAGGGTATAAAAATCAAAATGCGTTTAAAAGGTGATATGTTTCCCGCGGTAATTTCGAAGATTTTTTTTATTCTTTTTTATTTTTGGCAACATTTTGAAGTGTAAAATACGATTTTTGTTATAAAATTTCGGTGAATTTGTTGTTAAAAATGTGGAAAAAATTGTCAAAAGAATATTTCGTGATTAGCTGGTGATTTATGTGTAGAAATGGTGTATAAAATTTAAAAAGAAAGGGGGTTTTTGCCTCAGCTGGTGTCATATAAGGCACCAACACGGAAACAGCATAATCAATTTTATCATATAAAAATTTAAGTATTTCATCAGAATCACTGCAGTGCAAAATTGTTGACCAGCCAATAGATGCAAAAAAATCATTTAGTACGGGATAATCATCTTTTAAGAAGATTTGGTGCCACCTTCTTAATATACCAGTATCATTTCTAAAGTAGTACATTGTATTGAAATCGTAGTACATTGTATTGAAGTAGTACATGAATATTGAAAAGCAAACTAGTATCTATGTATTAATACGTGAAGGTTAATTTTTAGTTCCCTTTTTAAACAATATGCGGGCACGGAGGAGTGTGAAAATTGGCATAGTTATAGCTCATATGGAGGAGAAGCTGAGAATGATAAAATTTATGTTAATTTGTCTTAAAAATATATTTAAATAAAATAAAATATTTCTAATAATTGGTTATACCCTGTTAATGCGAATGATTTAAATTGTATATGACACGTCCTGTGTTGAATTGTGAATTGCTTAAATTAATTAGCATACCTTTAGGCTCATTTAAATATTCATAAATTTTTAAATTGAATGAAAAATAATATTTTCTAGAATTTTCACTCGAATTACGGGTATGGGCTACACTAGTTATCTTCAAATATCCAAGTGAAATTTTTTGGACTAAATTTATAGCAATTTGAACATAAATGTACAATATAATAAATATTATATAAATGTTTTTGATAGATATCATTAGTGTATTGGTTCAATATCGCCAATATAATTTAAAGACACTGAACGGATGGAAATATCATCTCTAACTGCCAACAATATCCTGTCTCCCTTTTTGGATCCATCAGGCAAAAAACTAAATCTACCACAACGGTAGATTTATCAAAATCATCAAAGAATTCAATCAATCAATTTATTTCACTAGATAACCAGGTTTCAGTTACGGCATTAATGTCATATTCTCTTAATGATGAAGCAAGGTTAAATTATTTAATATTTAATTTAAGTCTTACTTTAATACAATACTAGCAGATTCCAGCTTTCGAAATTCGAGTGCAAATTCTAGGAAATTTTATTTTTTCATTATATAAAGACCCGAAAGGTATGCTAATCAATTATAGCCAATTCACAAATCAACACAAAAAACAAACTCGTTTTTATTACAAACACATTAGCAAATTTAATAAACACACACATAGCATTATATAATTTTATGTATGTGTTAGTAGCATCTTTAAATGCAATTTACTCATAATAACGAACAAAAATGTAAAAATCTGTAAATCTGCGAAACGGTTAAAAAGAAATATCTTTCAAATATTATACGTTTGGTCAAAATCGGGTTAAAATGGTAGAACAAAACATCGGTCACAAGAAATCGCCTAGCCTTATTATAGATATTTTAAATCCAATTTAGAGAGAATTTTCTTTAAATGCATGCTATGTAATTAGATAATCTATCATAAGCCTTCTTTCATAGGGCTTTCTAAAGCTCTTATTCTTCTGTTCTATGGTCATTAATTCATTTCTGCTATCAAGAATACTTGACAATGTTCTTGAAAGTTCTTTTTAACATATTGAAGAATACTATTCTCATATTGATGATTACTAACTCTTTATCCACAGACCAGAGATTGTCAATGTAGCTACATATTACACTATAAGGTCCAATTCTAAGTACCCTGTATTCAAGAAAATCATGGTCCTGTATACAAAACACAGTTATTCTTTAAAAATAATTATAAGTAATATTTAAACAATTTATTTAAAAGTATTCCAAGGTTTGATAGTTTCCAAACTTTATATTGAAGTTCATTATTCTAATTTTTAGTCCAAAATGCTATAATTAACTAATTTATAAAATTCAAAGTGAGACAGTTTTTGGTTTTATTGGGACTTTAAAAACATATATACTTATGTATATATGTACATGATACATGATTAAGGCGATTATAAGTTTATAAGTGGCAGCACAACCACAGCTGGATTTTCTTATTTCCCATCATAACTTTCCTATTGTCATAAAATATTCATAGGTGAAAATTCGTTATATAATGCAACACACACCAGCAGGAATTTTTAATCGATTAAGCACCTCGACTGCCTGTGGTACGTGTTTTTTTTTTATTACTACTAAATAAGAACACCATGAAAATGAGTAGGTACTTTTATGCAATTAAATCAAAGTTGTTGAAAAATAGTTCATATATATATGGAATATATATACGGTTAAAGGTCTCATAATAATACGTTTACCGTTTTCTTTTCAAAAGTCTTTTATTTATTTAATACTAGTAGAGCCCAGCACTCGAAATTCGAGTGCAAATTCTAAGAAATATTTTTTTTTCATTAAATTTTTGTCTTCTAATATTTTTTTAATTTATACATATAAAAAATGTTTGAATATTTAAATGAGCCTAAAGATATGTTAATCAATTTTAGAAATTCAAAATTCAACACAGAGCGTTTGATATATAATTTAAATTATTCACATTAACAGGATGTAACGAATTATATATTATAAATATTTTATTTTATTTAATTAAATATATTTTGGAAACAGATTAAACATAAGTGTTATCATTCTCAGCTTCTCCTCCATATCAGCTATAACTGTGGCAATTTTCACACTCCTCGGTGCCCGCATATTGCTTAAAAAAGGAACTATACGTATTAGTATATACATAGATTTATAGCATGAGTTCTTTGAAAATTTAAATAATTCAGCTAAAAATTCCATAATAGTGCCTAAATAATAAACCGAACTTATAAATCGAATATAATAATACCTAGGCCCACGTTTTAATCATTTTATAGCCTTTGCACCATTACAGAGATGGTGTATATAAGTTCGTCATTCTTTTTGTAACGTATCGAAAAATCAATTTCCGTCTGCCTGTCTGTCCGTCTGTCCATCTATCTGCGTGCCTACCAATTGTAATCACGCTGATTCACATAATAAACCATTTACCTGGGTAAACTTGGTATAATATTATTTTCCATTATTTTGAGTAGACTGCTGTTTAAAATGGGACAAATCGGGCATCACTATGCGAAAATATGACCCAAAATATGGAAGAACCTTTTAAAAAATGCTAACAGTTCAGTTTGTTTGTTGCAATACCTTATCACAAAGTTTATAAAATATTCTATTTAAATTTGTTTTGAATAAGGCATTAAGTCGAGTTGTTAATGTAATCATTAGTCCCAGTTGTAGGGTATCAAAGATCGGCATGGCCGAATATTAGAGATAATCTCTATTTCTAAAAAACAACGTAAAATGTTTTCATATCAATTTCAAGTGATTCCATTTATAAAATGAGCACATTGTATCAAGTACTTAGTACAGTAAAGGTCATAAATAGAAACAGATTGCATATACGTATGTATATGGATATATTGTGGCATTTTTTTTTTATTGTACAGGTCCTCATATTTCATAAATACATATGTATACTCAAATATAAAGTAATACATATAAGAAAAATTGGTCGCGTGTTTTCACTTAATATAAAATTGTATTAAACTTAAATTAGCTTTTTTTTCTACTACCTGTTTCACACACTCACATTCATATACCTGAACCCAAAATAATTAAAGCAGTATGTGACTTTATTGGATATGAAAAAAAAAAATCCCATCAGTTGATTATCAATCAGCCATTCAATACATTCATTATACATTTATGTACAAAACAAGTGCTATAACTTATAGTATAAAGGGCAGACTTTTTACTTATACTCACTCGAACCACACAACATCAAACTACAACATAAACCAGTAAAATGTACAAGATAAAAAATAAAAATAAATATGAGGACAAAAAAAAAAAAGAACGAGGAAAAAATATTCAATAAAGAAGCAGCAAATATTTTGAGGAAGTGTTGGGGCACTAAAGCGACAGGCAAGTGCATAACAGTTATAAATAGACGTTAACGTTTCAAACGCTAATGGTATTAAAACTGTCAACAGTTAAGTATTAAATGTTTAACCATTTAAGTAAAACGTCAACGAGTGAAGCGACGACTTAAAAAAGAGAAAATAAAAAGATTCGATAAGGATTTATTTTAAAGGAAAAGTTTTTACAAAAAAAAACTCTGGTTTCTATTTTAACGCAGATGGAGAAATTATTTATTAAAATAAGCCTTAAAATAGGCAAACATTGTTGGTAAAACACTGTCGGCTAAGAAAAGACAACACGATATTATTATTTCGTTACTTTAATAAGTCAATAAGTTTCAATTTGAACAGAGATAAAAAATTTGATTTAAAATTGGATTTCTAGCTAAAGATTAAATTATATTTAAAAAAATATATATATAAGAAAGTCATACTGATAGATATCAAATATTAACTCATAGGGTATATAAAGATAAAATTAGATGTTTT
Organism: Cordilura impudica; assembly: GCA_963682025.1. NCBI lineage: Eukaryota > Metazoa > Arthropoda > Insecta > Diptera > Scathophagidae > Cordilura > Cordilura impudica. The sequence goes on from OY821517.1 coordinate 20,575,682, forward strand.
TTGTCAGAATAATAAGTCAGCAGTATTATAAAGACGTGGGGTAATTTCGGGTTATGTTGACCCTCTTTGTTATTTTTTAAGAGTTTTACCGATGTATATATTTATATCCTCAATCAATTGTCTTCCCCACCTTAGATTAAATATTTATATCTTAATATTTAGAAAAGTTATATACGAAAATGCGTAGAAGACCTATAAAAAAATCATTTTCATTATTGGAATACACTAATTAAGAAATTCCGAAAACTGGCTGGCGTCATTTTTTATTTTGTTTCTTGATTTTTTTCTTGAAATCGCTCTAGACTGGGCTGAAAATTTTTGGCTTAGAGTAAAATATTCGTCCCAAATCTATAATATTAATAGGCTAGGCGATTTCTTGTGATTGATGTTTTGTTCTAACGTTTTATCCCGATTTTGACCAAACGTATTTTATTTGAAAGGTATTTCTTTTTAGCCGATTTGCATATTTACAGATTTTTAAATTTTTTCCTTTATTTTGAGTAAATTGCATTTAAATTTGCTACTAATACATACATAAAATTATACAATGCTATGTATGTGTTTATTAAATTTGTTAATGCGTTTGTAATAAAAATGAGTTTGTTTTTTGTGTTTATTTGTGAATTGGCTATAATTGATTAGCATACTTTTAGGATCTTTATTTAATGAAAAAAAAAATTTCCCACAATTTGCGCTCGAATTTCGAGGGCTGGAATCTGCTAGTATTTATTGTTCTCTAAAATTTTCAAAAACTTCTACCTTGTTGTTAGGTCTTGTTTTGAAGAAAAGTTGGATATGAATGCAGCGAAGTATATTGAACCCGTTAAAAAAAACTACCTTAAAGTTTGTGCATTAGCAAAAAATTAATTGACGGTTACAGCAAAGGTACATGCGGTTTTTTATCATGTTATTAAATATTGTACTAAAACCCATTCCAGTTTAGGACCGTGGAGTGAACAGACATCTGAATCTGTGCACTCAGATTTCAAGACAACATGGATCAGATTCAAAATAACACCTGATGATTCATTTTGTATGGAAATGTTGAAAAGAGCTAATTATGAATACAATTTACTACATATCTATAATATTAAGAAGCAAGGCGATTTCTTGTGAGCGATGTAGTTATGTCAGTTTTAACCCTATTTTGATCGAACATCGCACATTTGAACGGTATGTCTTTTTAGCTGTCCACCAGATTTACAGATTTTTACATTTTTACATTTTCTTTTTTTGACTTAAATGAATTTAAAGTTACTACTTACACATACATAAAATTATACAGTGCTGTGTGTTTGCAAAAAGCCCTGTGTTGAATTGAAAAATAATTTTGGACATAAACCAATAACGAAAATAAAAAGTGTTGAATTGAATTGTCAATTTGCTAAAATTGATTAGCATATATTTAGGGTCTTATAAAATAATTTATTAAATAAAAAAAAATTTCAGAATTTGCACTCGAATTTCCAGGGCTGGGATCTGCTTAATTTATAATTTATTTAGTATTTTTATTTATTATTAATATAAATATAAAATTAACTAGAAATAATCTAACCCATAAAAAAAAAGTTTTTATTAAAACTCTTTCTTTCCTTATGCATATGAGCTTTGAATCTCTCCGTGACAGTGTGTGACTATGCGTGATTGTCTTAGAATTAATCTTTGGCCACAACAAGTCTATGGGCAAAGTTTCAAATCGATCGGATGAGGGGAAGTGAGGTTTTAATCTCTCCGTGACTGTGCGTGACTATGCGTGACTGTGCATGATTATGTCGAAGTAAATCTTTCTTTACAGCAAGTATATCGAGCAAGTTTCAGATTGATTGGATGAGGGGAAATCCGTTTAAACCCTCTCACGTACAGGTGACCATGCGTGACTGTGCGTGACTAAGTCAAATTTAATCTTTTTTCACAGCAAGTGTATGGACCAAGTTTCAGATCGACCGGATGAGTGGAAATGACATTTAGATCTCTCCGTGACTGTGCATGACTACCCCAAAATTAATTTATAATCACAACAGAACAATGGGCGAAGTTATAGGTCAATTGGATAAGGGGGCATGGGGTTGACCCACCACAGATAGGCAGACAGAGAGTATGAATTAAAAGAAAGAGTTAAAAAAACAGAAACTTCATATTATACAGAAAAGATTATATAAAAACAAAGTAACTTTTTAGTTTTATCATTTTTATTAAGACTTCATGCAGATTTCTTTCAAAGCTGTATTAACAACCTATAATAATATAGGAAATTTAAGACTATGTTAATTGTACTATTTTAACAACATGGTAATTAAGTTAATGCTAAAAAAAAGCAACTAAATTGTTAAAAATTTATTGAAAGAAGATAAACAGTTTGTGTTAAAAAATTATTTCAAAAAATCAAAAATGAACATAAAGCTAACAAAACAACAAAGTATAAAAGAAACAAGTAAGAAAATTATAGTCGGTGTAGACCGACTATATGATACCCTATACCATTCGTTTAGAGACCCTATCTCTCAGACCCAACTAACTGGATATAGAAAATAAGCATAAACCAAATTTGAGTGGGATTTTTCTTAATTTTTTTGGCTGCAGATATGAAAAATTTCATATCGGATGCTATATCTTTATGGGGACTTGGCCCAAAAATGTACCGATCCTGACCATGTTTGGTAAGTTCTCTTGTATTTTGCAAAAATATATACAAACAAAATTTGAGAAGAATCAGTGCAATATTTTTCTTTTTTGATAGATTTAAGTGAAGATCGGGAAGCAGCTCTATATGGGGACTATGACTAAGAGTTGTCCAGTAGGGATTATTTTTGGACTACTGATTAATGGATGTAATATATGCATACAAACCCAATTTGACTAAGATTTGTATGATAATTTGGATCTTATGGCAATATATGTTGATTTCATTTGTATGGGGGCTAGGTCTGAACATGGACCGATTCCCACCAATTTCAATGGCGTTCATCCCATGGCCGATAGAAGATAAAATACCAAATTTCATCAAAATATACTCATAATTGCGACCTGCAGTTTGAGTACAAGCTTTACATGGACACACAGACGGACGGACGGACGGACGGACATCGTTAAATCGTATCAGATAGTGATTCTGATTCGATCGGTATACTTAAAGATGTGTGTAGGTCAAATATTTTTGGTTGTTACAAACAGCAGGACAAAGTCATTATACCCAAACCACATAGTGGTATAGGGTATAAAAAGTGGCCGTTAATTGAAAACTGATCCAAATGTTTTTACCCCTTATTTCTTATGGACCACAAATGAAGAGATTTGTAAAAAATTCCCTGGTTTGTTATAAGAATAAAAAAAAGCGTTTGCATAGTGTATAACCGTACATATGAGATTTCATGTTGTCATTTTGAAAAATGTTTACATAAAAGAAAAATTAATCCAGATAGTAGAATCATACAAAAAACAACATTTTTCCTGTACAAAGTCAAGTTTATTGAACAATGTTGAGTTACAGCTGAAAAATGTTCTTGTTTTATTTGGACACATATAGATAATATTTAAAGATAATATAATTTTATAATAAAATTGGTTAAAAGTTGTTTAATTTTATACTCGCGAGCAATAAGCAGACAATTGCACCAGAGATATATCACAATGAATAATTACGATTCCAGTAGCTCTGAAGGGTTAAAAAAAAGAAAGATTCACTGAATTATATTTCTTACATTCCGAAAAGTGGTTTCATCGAGTTTAATAGAAAAACTCGTTTTTGGTAATCTTTATTTAGAAATATCTTAAAAACAAAAGCTGGCCTTGGCAAATAATGGTTTAACGTTTTCGGATTTATCCCAAATTTTAGGAACGGAAGACATACATATTTGTTTATAAGATTTTAAGTGACGCTTTTAAAAATTCAACAGTATTTGCAAAATATTTGAATTTTTTGAATAAATTGTCTTTCATTAGCTTGGGGTCAAAAGTGACCCCAATTCCAAAAAGGTTTAATAGGGTCATATTATTTTTTTCCGAAAGCTTAGGCTATTAATAGGCTTTTCAACTTACTGCGGTTTCAGGAAACGCCAGCGTTTTGTTCTCTTTCATGATATGCATGCTAAATCACACTATAAATCACACATAATTCCATATAAAAAGAACGGAGACATTTTGCTCATTTTACAGTGATTTGTTTGAAATCACAGTAAACACAAAAATAAGAAGCATTAAAATGAAAAAATTTGCATTGCTTATGTCAGAAAAATAATGGAAAAAAAATGTGTTTGTTTATATTTCGTGATTGCTTTGTGCTGGTAAGTTCTTATTTATTATTTATTTATTTATTGTTATTAATGCAAAACATTTAATTTTAACTAATTACAGAAGGAAAAATGGCTTAAGTCTCGTTTAGGTGCACCTCTCCGATCCGTTCCGAATTTTCACCACTCGTTCCACTTTTTAATGCGATTCAGCAAAATATTTTTTTTGTCGGAAGCCCATATTTCCCGAGTTATGGACCTACAAAATTTTGACATTGATTTCGATATAACTTGAACAATTCTAATCGGACTTTAGCATTATATATATCATATGAAAGCTTATTAAAGTGTAAAAAAGTTCGAAATCCACTAACCCATTATGCACCAAAATAATTTTATTTCATTTTAAGATGCAGTTTTTTGTAAATAATTCATTTTATTTCAATAGAACGCTTTTACAACAACAAAATATATGTTAATTAATACATTCTTAGGATTAACAGCTTTTATTTAAGATATAGTTTGACCTTTTAACCCTTTGTAATCCGGAGATATTAAGAGTATATTTTTGTTTTTTTTTATTGCACAAATAACAAAAACCCCTAAACCCTAAAAACAACAAAAAAAATTCAATACTAACACTTCAAAAAAACAACAACAATAAAAAAAATTACTAAAAAAAACAAACAAAAAACAACAACAATAAAAAATAACTACTGATAAAAAAAATTAAAAAACAACAACAATAAAAAAAATTATGGACTAGGATCATCATCATCCTCATCATCGACCGACAACAAAGATAAATCGCCCTCAGATTCAATATCTTCCTCAGCTAAACTCTGAATTTCTTCGGGAATTTAGGGATTCATCGGATCGTACAATTTTCCGGCAAACTTTAAAAATTGTGTGAAGGCGTGGGTGTTATTCGCCTTACACCACCTCAAAAAAATAAATTTTTGAACATATCCATTAAAAAATGAGGGGTACAACTGTGTTTTTCTTTTTTTTTTATTCCACAAATAACAAAAACCCATAACACTAAAAACAACACTTTCTTAAAAAATACGACTTAACAATTCTAACTAGATATGAAAAATTTTTAAAAAAATAATATCCAACTTTAACTCCTAATATGTCCGGCACTTTAAGAGTAAAAAAGTCATAATATACACCACAAAATAGCTTGTGACCCCTACTTTTATTGCAAATATGTAAATATTTTCTTTATCAAAAATGCACAATCTTGAATAGGTTCACAATGGGTTAAAGGATTTCGAACTTTTTTTATACCGAAATAAAGGCACTTAAATAAGCTTTCAAATGATATGTAATTGCTAAAATCCGACAAGAATTGTTCAAGTTATATCGAAAACAATGTCAAAATTTTGGAGGTCCATAACTCGGAACATATGGGTTTCCGACAAAAAAAATTTTTTTTCTAAATCACCGCAAATACCCCTATTTCCAAAAAAAACGGGGTGGTGCACCTAAACGAGACTTGTTCCTTTTATTTAAATAGAAACCAAAGAAAGAAGTACAAAAAACGAAGCCAATGGACGGATACGGCAGAGCAAACTCTGCTTGAGCTGTGGGAAGACAAGATTCTGCAGCTCCGCGGTAACAGGAAATAATATAATATAAAAATACAATGATATAAACTCATATATTATTAAAATTAAATTAATTTTCTGATTTTGTTTATTATATTTGTTTATTTACGCGCTTGTGTTGTTTACAATCAAAACAAACTTGCTGCAGAAATGAGAAATGTCAAATGAAACCGCAGTAAATAACAAAAACATAATGTGAACACTATGATTTCGAAACCATCTCAACAGAGCGAATTTCTGGGGTTTCGCTGAAACGCAGTAAGTGTAAAAAGCCTATAAGATAAAACAAGAATTTAGAAAGATTAAGGTGCCAGATCCATTTTTTAAAATTATGTTTTAGAAAAATTTTTAAAACTTGAAATAGGAGTTTTCAAAATTTTTTCAAAAAAATTTCCGATTTTCGGGCTCATGCGCCATAGGTTAACAACGTGGTAATAAAACAATACTTCATATCTGATAACTTGTAAGTATATGATTAAGTATGGCTTTAAGCAATTTCTCAAAGTTGAAAAAAATGCTATAAAATTTCATGGACTGGGGCATTTGCTATTTCTTGGCGAATTTTTATTCGATTTTGAATTTGTATAGCTTCTTGAAAAGATAATTTAATACTGATCCCAATTCTTGTAACAAGTTGTTGGAGAAATTAAACTATAGAACGAAATTTTCGTAAAATCTCTAAAAAGTCATATTTTCCCCATATAAACACACTTGAAATTTTCAATCGATTTCCGGTGCGGCTTTTCTTGAAACGATTATACCCAAACTTCACATTTATTAGTTTTATATTTAAAGGATACAAACTGGACCTAGCCTATCCCCAAAATCGTATTTTCATTTTTAAGGACCACTCTAGTATACATGTTATCAAGATAATGACTCAAACATAAAACAGATATGGTAAATTCTTGCCTTCTCTACAACTGCAGCAGATTGTTGGTTAGAGCTGCCCAGAGTCCAGACCTAAACCACTTAATAAATTAGTAACAAACAGACGGACATTGCTAAATCGACGCAGAAACTGATTCTGAGGCGATCAATTTAATAAAAGATGAGTCTAAAATTCCGTAACAATATATTCTGTGTTGCTAATTCTTGAATAGGTAAAAAACGAAACTACCATGAAAAAATTACAATCACCGTTCATGTGTAGTCTCATAATGGCTGTTTATATAATTTCTATATTATTTTGAAACCATTACATTTCCATATGATATTTTTATTGCTGTTTTTTATATTTAGTTTTCCAAAAATGGCATTTATATTATATAATTCGGTGTTTGATTCATGCAATTTCCTTTCGGCTAAAACTACAAGACCCAGTTTATTGTTTTCGTAATAATTAACAAGACTAGGTGGCCAAAAATTTTTGGTTTCAAATGAATTTTGTAATAGAGTTATATATTGTAACCAAGAATTCTTAAAGACGAGTCATGTTATAATAGCTCTCATTCAGTTATCTCAATGGAATTAATACAACTAGCAGATTCGAGCCATGGAAATTCGGGTGCAAATTCTAGGATATTTTATTTTTTCATTAAATAAAGACCCTAAAGGTATGCTAATCAGTTATATCCAATTCGCAAATCAACACAAAAAACAAACTCGTTTTTAGTGCAAACGCATTAACTAATTTATTAGACACACGCATAGCATTGTATAATTTTATGTATGTGTTAGTAGCAACTTTAAATACAATTAACTCAAAATAAAGGAAAAAATTTAAAAATCTGTAAATATGCAAACCAGCTAAAAAGAAATGCATTTCAAATAATATTCATTTAGTCAAAATCGGGATAAAACAGTAGAACAAAACATCGGTCACAAGAAATCGCCTAGCCTATTAATATTATAGATAATTTGGATAAAAACGTTGATTGGTAAATGTAGCTTTTTTTTTCTTTTGAAGGTATATTCATTTTATGAGAATTATGTTTATACCCTATACCTCCATGTGGTTTGGGTATAATGATTTTGTGCTGCTGTTTGTGACTACCAAAAATATTTGACCTAGATCCATCTTTTGTTATACCGCTCGACCCAGAATCACTTTCTGAGTCGATTTAGCGATGTCCGTCCGTCCGACCGTCTGTGTGTCCATGTAAACCTTGTAATCAAACTAGGGGGCGAAAATATCAATATATTTTGATGATATCAATATATTTTGGTACATAAGCTTTTACCGGCCATCGGATGAACGCTATTGAAATTGGTGAAATTCGGTCTGTGTTCCGACCTAGTCCCCATACGAATGACCCCTATGAAATCGACATAAATTGCCATAAGATCCAAATTATCATATAGATCTCAATCAAATTGGGTTTATGTGTGTTTATTATATCCATTAATTAGTAGTCCAAAAAGAATCCCTATTGGACAATTCTTAGTCATAGGCCCCATATAGAACTGCTTCACGATCTTCACTTAAATCTATCAAAAAACAAAAATATTGCACTGATTTTTCTCAAATTTGGTTTGTATATATTTTTTCAAAATATAAGTGACTTTACCAAATATGGACATGATCGGTCCGTTTTTCGGCCAAGTCCCCATATAAATATAGCAACCGATATGAACTTTTTCATATCTGCAGCCAAAAAAATTAATAAAAATGCCACTCAAATTTGGTTTTAGCTTATTTTCTATATCCACTTAGTTGGACCGAAGAGATAGGGTCTCTAAACCATGGTCGGTCTAGACCGACTAAAATTTTCTTACTTGTTTATATTTAATTTTCCAAAACTGACAAATAAATTAAATTATTCGTTTGGGCTAATCATTCTATTATATTTTTTGTTACCTAAAACAGAATTTGATTCATGCAATTTCCTTTCGCCTAAAACTATCAAACCCGATTTATTGTTTTTATTAACATTTAGCAACAATTTGTTACAATATCTGTTAAAAAATTTTTGGTTTCAAATAAATTTTGGTAATAGAATGAAATGTTGTAATCAAGAATTCCGAAAGACGAATCATGTTATAGCTGGGGTCATTGAGTTATCTCAATGGGATTGATCTAATAATTTGTACTAGCAGATTCCAGCACTCGAAATTCGAGTGCAAATTCTAGGAAATTTTATTTTTTCATTTAATAAAGACCCTAAAGATATGCTTCACAATTCAACTCATTTTAAATGAAGAAAACAAACTCAACACATTAACACAAACACATCAACAAATTCAATAAACACACACATAGCATTGTATAGTTTGATGTATGTGTTAGTAGCAACTTTAAACTATCATAACTCCAAAAGATATTCCAGGTGATGAAAATCTGTAAATCTGGGTAACAGCTAAAAAGAAATACCTTTCAAATGATAAATTTTTTGTCAAAATCGAGGTAAAACTGTGACACTTACATCGGTCACAAAAAAATCCCCTAGCCTATTAATATTATAGATAGAAATGTTGATTGGTAAATGTTGTTTTTTTTTCTATTGAAAGTATATTCGTTTTATTAGAATTATGTTTTTATGATACGTAAAGAATAAATCATATTGCGTTTGAAAATTTTTATTATTTATAGTAAAAATGATTATTAGTTGATTAAATTTTTTCTAGTGGCAACGAAGTTACTACCAGTTCAGCAAATACCTGAAAATCTCCCACAAATATGGTTTATTCTTCGGTTTTGTGTCTAGATATATTCTCCTTATCCTGAAAATTATATTTCAGGGTATCGTATAGTTGGCCTAGAGCCACATGAAATTTCTTTCCTGTTGTTTTCTTATAAATTTAATTTGAAAAAGTTTCGTGCTGAGTACAACAAACTCGGATTATAAGCAAAAGTAAAACCATAGGTAACAAACACTCTCACTTGTTACTTGTTGTTATTCGTTAGCTTTTTTCGTCATTAACTATGACAACTTATTTTTAATTGTAATAGTCTGCTACAAATATTAGATATGAGAAGGAAACACAACAGCAACAACAACAAAAGTGATAATAGAAAATAGACCACGTCAATATCTGGAGCACTCATGTCTGGCACACATCATGCTTGTGTATGAAAAAGTATACATACATACATACATATGTGTACTTCATACATACAAAAGCTACAAGTATTGCTGTGTTTCCTTATTGGATCTTTTATTTGACTTCATCATTATTATCATCATCATCGTTCTCATGGTGTAATAATTAAATTGTCTTACTAATTTCTTTAGATTCTATACATATTCTATAATACATACAAAAAAACTCACACATATATGATGTTCATGTATATACACACACACACACACACAGTAAGCGCGTGTGTTTAGGCTTTACTTTTATTACAAAAGAAAAAAAAGCGGCTGTTTTTGACATTTTGTCGTTTATAAATTGTTTTATTTATTTATTTTTTCTTTTTTGTTTATATGTGTCCTTCTTTCCGCTGCATGTGCCTGTATGCCAGTTTAACAATTTATTTGATATAATTTTTCTTTCCGAGTTTTCCATTATATAGCCTTTACTTTTCCCCCCTTTTTTGGGTTATTTAAGTAAAGTGTTGTTGTTCCCAAAAATAGGATTAAGTTGTTAGCATTGATTGATTTTTATATTGTTCTTTGTCCTTTTCTAGTTTCTATGAAATAACTTTAGCAATGGTTGTTGGTTGGGGGGAGATATAATTTGCAAGTGATTGTTTAATCTATTGATGTTTCTTGTGTTGTAATAGGCATTATTAACATAAGTATATTAAGCAAAGAAATACTCAAATTGTGTACTTATGCTACTTCTGCTTTGTCTGTTTGTAAGTTTTTCTATAACAATTTGATAAGGAAGATTATAAACTTGTTGAAAGGGATAAAAGGCTTAAACAAATTTATAGTTATGTTTATATTGTAATAATTTACTTAGGCATCTTTAAGATATGTTGTTGATTTATGTTGAAATGAAATGTTTCAAAGTAGGACAAGATTTATCAATAACAGAAAATTTGTTTATCTAGAAGACTTTAAAGATGAACATTAAGGCGTTTCACCAAAAACTATTTTTTTCGATTTTTTAATAGCCCAAAAAATTTTGGTGGCCGGCTTGGGTTCACTGAAATCGATTTTATCTAAAAACAATGAGTGTCAAACTAAAATTCTTTTTTTTAATCTTTTTTCCTATTGTATTTTTTTCACAAAATCAGACATATCTCTTCTGACGAGTACGAGTCTAGCAATAAAAATTATTTGCGAAAAAAATATTATTTATTTGAGGTACCCCTAATTAAGTGTAAAAATTATATATTTTCCAAGTTCTAAATTCAATTACTCAATTAACTGAAGTATTTGGGCTTAGTAATGAATGTAATTAGTCTACGAAATACATTTCATTTGAACCCCATTATCATATTTTTATATATTGGTACAAAATTCATCTAAAGAAGCAATGCAATTGGATAAAACAATGACTATCTTTCTGTTTTTAATATAGTAAGAGACATAATTCTGTCAAATGAAAGGAATTTTGTAGGCCTATCTATTGAGTACGTCAAGTAGTCGAGGTTTGCCACTTGGGAAATACTGAATTTTTAACATTGAGGTTATCAGAGTTTCCCTTAAAATACCAGCTTTTATCGTAGATTGATCTGGACCCAAATTTTATTATACCCATCGCCTCAAAATCACTTTCGGAATCGATTTAGCGATGTCCGTCCGTCCGTCTGTCGGTTCGTCTGTGTGTCCATGTAAATTTTTTAATCAAACTACAGGTCGCAAATATGAATACATTTCGATGAAATTTAGTCACTAAGTTTCAATCGATCATAGCATGATCGCTATTGAAATTGGAGAAAATCGGTTCATGTTCAGACCTAGTCCCCATACAAATGATCCCTATGAGATCGACTTAAATTGCCATAATATCCAAATTATCTTATAGATCTCGGTCAAATTGGGTTTGTATATGTTTATTACTCCTATTAGTCAGTAGTCCAGGAACCAAGCCTATAGGACAGTTGTTAGTCATAGCCCCCATATAAAGCTGATTCCCGATTTTCACTTAATTCTCTCAAAAACACAAAAATTGCACAGATTTTTCTCAAATTTGGTTTGCATATGTTTTTGCAAAAAATAAGTCAGGATCGGTCCGTCTTTCGACCTAGTCCCCATAAAGATATGACATGCGATATGAGCTTTCTCATTTCCGAAGGCAAGAAAATTAATAACAATGTCATTCAAATTTGGTTTATGCTGCTTGTCTTTATCTTATTAGTTGGATCTAAAAGATAGGGTGTATAAGCGCATGGTATACGTTGTCGTTTAGTCTGTTTTTACCGACTATAATTTTCTTAGTTGTCTTGTGTATAAAATTGATTACAGCGACTTCGTAGCGATAAAATTCTCTAAATTCTTTAGGGCATCTGTTTTATTTCTTATTACCGATGTATTGTTCTACCATTTTATCCCGATTTGGACCAAACGTATATTCTTTGAAAGGTATTTCTTTTTAACTGTTCGCCAGATTTACGGATTTTTTAATTTTTCCTTTATTTTGAGTAAATTGCATTTAAAGTTGCTACTAACAAATACATAAATTTATACATATCGCACCTGTACCTCTAAAGTGAGTCAACTTAAAATTTTTCATTAAATGGTGCGTGGTAAAGAAGAAGAAAGCATATATTTCAAAAATTCATAACTGCACTGTATTCTTAATCGGACCGGTTTCTGGCATTTCAGCCTTCATCAGCGATTTATTGAACATTGTGATAATTGTTATGTTTTAATTGAATAGGTTGTTTCTATATGAAAATTTTTTCTACTTAGGGCGGCCGTGAACCGTGAACCTTCACATACACTCGTACTTGCACTTTTTGTTCAGCGCTTTAACACACTCACCTAAAGTCAGGCCTACGAGCAGTTTTCGTACCATACAGCTTTACTTTGTATTAATTTCAGAAGATACAACTCTGTCCAAACAAACAATCGTTATTTTTGAATTTTGAATATTTTTTGCATTTATACTTCCAATTTCCACTATTCTCAGTTTTCGTAAGAGTTGTCATATGTGATGTATGACAATTTTAACTTTTTGCAAGAAAACGATACACAGTGGTCATATATATCTACTGTAAAAATCTTACATCGATTTTTGTGTTATAAGAGTAGAATCCACTAAAAAGACTTATTTTGAGTTGCACCCAAAAAAGTTGTTATTTTTGATGATCACTGAAAAGCTCGCAAAAACAACTACTGTTGTATAATTATTATTCGCAATTCTTTACAACGAAACAACTGTTTTTTAATTTTATAGTGAATATTAAAAAAAAAAAACTTTTTTTGCCTCTACTGAAAATTTGTAAATTTTGGGTTGACAGGTGCGATATGCTATGTGTTTGTTTATTAGATTTGTTAACGTGTTTATTAGTGAGTTTATTATCTTCATTCAAAAAGTGTTGGTTTGTGAACTGGCTAAGTTGAGAAATTAAATTGCTTAGAAAATGCACTCGAATTTCAAGCGCTGAAATCTTCTAGTTAAGAATTTATATTTCACTTTTAGAGTTGCAAAAAACAAAAACACTTATTTATTGAAGCGACCTAATGTACATGCATACAAATATTTAAATAAGAAAATTTTGTTGAATTAAATAGAATATTAAGCTATTTGAAACTCTTGTGCTGAGCTGCCAGCAATCAACAACAGGAAGAAGAAAGTTTCTTTGATACTAAATTATATTTATAGTTGTTGTTTTTGGGCCCACTTATATCTTATCGTTTATATGAAACTAGTTGTAATAGAGGAATACGGTAAAGCACCCTTCTAGATATATTTTCATGTTATCATTTGATAAGTTTATTCTACATTCTTTAAATTTAGTCTTATTTTTGTTATATCTTTTTTTCTTTAGTTCTAAAATTTTTCGGCTCAATTATTATTTTTGGTACAAATTTTGAAATAGCCAAATTTTTTCCATAATTTTTGGTTTACACAAAAAAAAATATTTTCTGCTAATATTAGCATAAAAACCGAAATTTTTTAGCTGTCTTGAAGCTCCTTTAATGTGAATTTGCTGGTCTCCCGTTTACAGCAGGAGAGCAGTATATCTGGAACCAAAAAGGTAGTAGCACACAGCTCCTGCCTTTAGGCTTTAAAACAACTGTCTGTGGCAATTTTTAATTCAATATATAGAAATAAGTGGAGCACACTTTTAAGGCTTATTAAAAACTTAAAAATTTATTGACGATTTCATGAAAGACAGACCAATATCTGACCAGGGGTCTTTCTAATTTCATAATAATTTTCTGATATATATTGGGTCCATTTAAAGATTTCATTTATCAGTATCAAAAAATTAAAATAACGAATCATATCTCTGCCAAAAACTGATCGATCTGAATTGCATGACTGTCTTCTTTTAACAAAAGGAAATAGTATCAACTTTGGGAAAAAATATTTCTCTTTTTATATGATTTTTCGGAGATGGAGACATTAACATTTTATATTTCGGTCTTTTTGGCGTTAGTTTAAAAATTTTTATGATATATTAACTTTTTTGAAGTTCTTAAAAATATATGTTATTTATGTTCTACTAAATTCAATTGTTAGTTAACATAGAAAAAAAGTGACTATTCTATGGCAGCTATTGAATAATGTTTGTCATCTTCTGTTAAGGTCTATGAACTTAACATTTGATGTCTACAAGTCTTAACATTTAACACTTTTTTTATTGCTTAAGATATAAATAAAATTTCATAAGAAAACCATATTTTAGAATTATTTTTAGCCCTATAGTATGCTTTTTTATGCTGCCTAACAGAATATTTTAACTTAACAGATCTTAATATAAAACGACAATAACCAAATATGTATAATTTTTGCTAGTTTCAGTTAAAGGGGCTTAATTTAATACTAGCAGATTCCAGCCCTCGATATTCGACGCAAATTCTAGGAAATTTTATTTTTTCATTATACAATGATCCTAAAATTATGCTAATTATAGCCAACTCACAAATCAACACAAAAAACAAACTCATTTTTATTACAAACACATTAACAAATTTGGTACCAACTTTAAATGCCATTTACTCAAAATAAAGGAAAAAATTTAAAATCTGTAAATCTGCAAATCGGCTAAAAAGGAATACCTTTCAAATAATATACGTCTGTTCAAAATCGGTATAAAACGGTAGAACAAAACATCAGTTACAAGAAATCGCCTAGCCCATTAATATTATAAATAGGTTTGCGATTAATTAGGAAAAATCATTTTTAGGACTCAGCGAAAATTAAAAAAATCCATGAGTTACTTAAGAAAAGTATTAATATTTTTTTTTTATTAATTTATACACTATCCATAATAAGGGGCAAATCGTCGCATTCGAAATCGAGTAAAATCAATCGAAATTCCTTATTTTGGTTTATTATATAATGAAGACGGACAACCGTCAGACCTCGTTTCAGTTTTACTATTAACTGTGGACCATAACTCGTTAGCTGTAACACAGTAATATTACTCTTTGCATTTTATTTTGGAAAATAAAAAAATATTTTTTAGCGAAAAATTTCCACTATGAATGCGAATTGTGTCTGTTAAGTTAACATTTGATATGAAACAGCTTAAACAGAATTATGTGATTATTCCAAAAAATTTTTCCACTTTCTGCTAAGGTCTGTTAACTTAAAATTTGACGTTAATAATTATAAATGATTCAGGGCTTAATAAAAAATAAAAATAAAGAAATCACTACGTACCCGGAATCTCGGAGCGTATTGAGAAATCAGATATATACAACAAAGAGAAATACAAAATAGCACCAAAAGCTGGTAACACTTTAAGACAACTTTTCTCCAACACGAAGAACAAAATAAACAAACTTGATAAATCGAATCTAATTTATAAAATAAAATGCGAAGGTGACAAAAGCAACATATGCAATCAGGTAGATGTTGGAACAAGTAAGAATAAATTAAAAACTAGATTAGCAGGACATAAATCAGACTTGAGAAATAGGAAAAATTTTACGACACAAAAAACAGCACTTGCGGCCCACTGTGCGGAGAGAGGACATACACCAGACTTTGAAAATGTGGAGATTTTACATACCGAAGAGGAATATAAGAGACGCTTTACATTGGAAATGCTACACATAATTACCATACCAAAGGAAAAGAGAATAAATTATAAAACGGACACAGAAAATTGTGCACATAGCTATAGACATATAATAAGAAAAATAAAATAAGATCAATTAGTGCAATATTAGATGTTAACTCGTTGACACGTCATGTATGTTTAATTATTGTTACGCGCCTTTTTTGTGAGTTTAATTTTTATATTTTATATATATCTTTATGTTTGTTATTGTCTCTGTTGAACAGTGGTGTAATTATGTTTTATTATTCTTATAATTTAAGATGTTGAAGATGACAACCGGAGGTTGGCGAAATATTGAAAAATAAATTAATAAAAATAAAATTAATAAAAACAGACCTCGAGCTGGAAGAAATTATTTAATTAATATTATTAAAATTTTTTAAGCCCCAAACTTATTTAAAATTTTTAAACATATTCACATAAAATTTAATTTTAGCAGAACTTAACAGACTCTGGCAAAAGTAATGGAATATTCACATTAAACATTCTTTTAGGGCTTGATAAAAAAAATATAATTTCATAAATTTTTAAATACTAAACTAAGAAAAATATGTGATTTTATATTCTTTCATTAAACGCTAAAGTATTTCTAATTTTAGTCTACTTGAAATCTAACGTTAACTTAACATAATTTAGCAGATAGTGAATTAAGTTATAAAATAACTGCATTATTATATAATATAACTACGTATATTTCTTCTTAAAATATTTGAAAATTTAATTATAATTATTTTAAAATATTTTTCGTTACGAAAAGTTGATATGTAGACTAAGTAGAATTTTCATTGCAATGACCCATTATTGCTTCTTTAATTAGAATTTCGTTATAAAAAATTACCTTCCAATTTTAATTATTTAAAATTTTTTTTTGGTTATTATATAACATACATATGTCTCTTTCTGTTAAGTTTTGTTAAGTTAACATTTTAACCGAAAATTTAAGTTTCAATTTTTATTGAGCCCTAAAAGTATGTTTTATATTATTACTTATTAACATTACATTGTTAGTTATGATAAAATTCATAACAAAAATAAGTAAGTCGGTCTGGACCGACCATGTTTGTTAAAGTCTCTTGTATTTTGCAAAAATATATACAAACAAAATTTGAGAAGAATCAGTGCAATATTTTTATTTTTTGATAGATTGAAGTGAAGATCGGGAAGCAGCTTTATATGGGGCCTATGATCAAGAGTTATCCCATAGGGATCATTTTTGGACTACACATTAGTGGATGTAATAAACGCATACAAACCCAATTTGGCTAAGATCTATGCGACAATTTGGATCTTATGGCAATTTATGTCGATTTCATGGGGGTCATTTGTATGGGGGCTAGGTCTGGACATGAACCGATTCTCACCAATTTCCATACCTTTCATTGTATGGCAGGTGGAGGCTCACATACCAACTTTCATCAAAATGTGTTCATATTTGCGACCTGCAGTTTGATTACAAAGTTTACACATAGACGGACGGACGGACGGACATTGTTAAATCGAATCAGATAGTGATTCTGATTCGATCGGTATAATAAAAGATGGGTCTAGGTCAAATATTTTTGGTAGTTACAAACAGCAGCACGAAGTCATTATACCCAAACCACATAGTGATACAGGGTACACATATTAAGTTTTTTTCTAAGCCCCAAAAATATGTTTTATTTTTATAACGCTTAACATCTAAAGTTAATCAACCTTAACAGAAAGGTGAGAAAATTTCTATACGGTTAACTTTTATATTCTGTTGAGGTCTGTTAAGTTAACATTTGATGCTAAGCTGTATAAAAACAATACATACCTTTAGGGCTACATAAAAAATATAAATATATATATTTATTTTTTTTTAGCACTTAAACTGTCTCATATGAATTGTTAGAAATGTTAATTATATAAATAAATATATAAATGTTAACTTATCAGACCTTAACCGGCGACAAAACTTATAGACTAAGCACAATAGAATATGTATATGTGGTTATCTGTGGTTATAAGGCCTGTTAAGTTGGCAGCTTACTATTAGTACTTCGACAATGTTATGTAATTTTAAGGCTTATCAAGAAATAGATAAACATATATCATACTAAAAGTTTTAAAATTCGTGAAAGATTAATGATTATTCGATCCCAAAATGCGTGATTGAATTTGGATATCTTTTTGAACTGTGAATGTTGATGTACAACTATTATGTGCAACCACTAAAATATTACAACAAACACAGTGGGTTTTTTGTTTTTTTTAGAGGTGTCTACATATCTTTGCTCGTATAAAAGCACAACGACACCCGATTTACCCCATTTGAAACACCGACGTGGTGGGAATAAAGGCGAATGATACTGTCGTAACCCTACACTGGTAGATGGTTCATTTTGTGAATGACCGTGATTTCAACAGACAGACGGACAGACGGACGTCGCTTTATCGACTCGAGCTGTATAAGGATCAAGAATATATATACTTTATGGGGTCGGACATTACTTTTTCGATACGCTACAAATTTAATGACAAACCTATATATACCCTCTGCCATTGAGGTGTGGAGGTTATGAAAATAAATATAAGATGAATTCCAGAATATTTACCTCAGAAAACATAAAAAATGTTTTAACAGGATAAAATTTTGTTTTACAAATACATATATCTTTGGAGCCTAAAAATATACGTAGTTGTTATCTTTTCGATACTTAACGAGTCCTATCATACGCAAATTAAAAACTATCGTTATTCTTTTCGAATCAAAACCTAAGTAGTACATTCATGGATCCCGTATTATGAAAATATTTTTATATATACCTAATATAGTTTAAATTATATTTTCCTTATTAAATTAAAAATCAATAATTTAAATATTCTACAATAGTACATAAACATCCTAACTAAAAGTGAAACAACAAAATAATTTCCTTAATGGAAAACAAATATCTTCTCTAGTTGATAATAATACTTCGCTGGGTACCCAACTAAGATGAGGAGTAGACTATCATTTTATTTTGATAATTTAAAATAATAATACATAAAATATACAAAATACGCATTATACACAATTACTTAAATAGCAACAACAACAATAACAACAATGAAAAGACACTTACACCATCTACCAAAACACGTACAATATTTAAATATTTCATAAAACCCTGCCTTAAAAACTTAAACAATATTATTTGAAACCAAAAACGTTTGCTGTCTCTTGGTATCTAAGCAGTCATAAAGTTACGAAGTACTACAATAAAGCAAAAACAACGAGTTTAATACTAATGATTTCTAAAAGCTGTGGCAGACATATTAACAGAAAAAATAGAATGAGAATCAGAAGTTAACTCTAATTAAACATTAAAAGTATTTACGCGTATTTTGATCCTTATTACATAAGAAGGGGGTTTAAATAATATCTAGTGGCTGTGAACATGAGCATAATTTTATTGAGGAAAATATATGTATTTTTGTATTATGCTGTTGTTTTCTCATCTTTAGTTAATTCAACTGTATTGTTAATGGCAACCGTAGTAATATCTAAAAGTTAAGGAAAAGCACATGAAATTAAACTGCTTTGATATTCAAAACACGATAACAAATTTTCATATCAATTTTAATTTAATTTTTTATTTTTTTTTTCTTGTTTGTTTCTTATAATTAATTAATTAAAACTCAAAATAGAATTGTAACAAGTTTTGCATAATTTAACGTTTGAAGTGATTAATATATTCATTCTGTATATGTTGTCTCTTTTTTTTTTTATAAAAGTTTTAAGTAACAATATTCCCCAGTAACTTTTACAAATGAGAGATATTATGTTTTAAGCTGCTTAGCAAGTCTTATGAAAATCAGTAAGATTTGACAGTTTAGGAAAATTCCATATAAGCTTATGCCAAAATCCATGAAGCAGCTAAAATCCATTTCACTTTTAACAAGTAACAAACAATTCTATATAGTCAAAGCACTTACTTTAAACATGTATACAATATCGTTAGGCAGCAGCTGTCAAAAAAGTTAAATAAAGAAATTAATTGTATATTTTTTGTTTTTAAAATTTAAAATAATTAAAATAATATTTCTTGTTTATACAAAACAATGTCAGTGTGTATATTTGTGCTAACAAACTTTCAACAAAATACGAAATTAAATTTTTTAAAGTTATTTCTTTAAACAATAATTTGTGTGTTTTGCTTTCTATTAAATTGCCAAAATAACATTGTTGCAGTTGTTGCCAGTGTTCATTGTTTTCAATATTGTTTACCATTTCAATATTGCTTGTTTTTGGTAACAAAATCCTTTTATTGAAGTATTTTATATAACCAAATTGCATAAACATGTTTTGTGGTTGCAAACATGTTTAACAGATGGTTAGAATTGAACTAAATTTATTTAAAAATATACGAAAGAATGTTTAGTAGAAATATGTATACAATCGATATTTCTTGAATGGATAGGTTTGTGAGAATGACATATACATATATATTATATTGTTTAAGATGCAAAAGAAAATTTTTGTAAATAAATTACCTTAAAGCTGTGGTTGATATTAATTTGGTATTGAAAACTATTCGAAAATTCGAAAGAAAATTGTTGACCATTTATAGGTATCGATTTTGATGTTCTGGTTTAAAATTTAATGCCAAGCAGAATAAGGTCGGTTAAGTTAACATTTAAATTAAAACACTGTAGATATTAAGCATACTTTTCGGGTTTATCAAAATAAAAAAATATTAAATTATTGTATTGTATAAGAACTCTACTATTGTCTTTATGTGGTTATTCTATAACTTTCATTAGTTTGTATTAAGGTCTGTTAAATTACTGTCAAGCAATACAAACATAAAACATACTTATATATCGAAAAATATATGGGCCACTTTCAATCAAAACGTACACGAATATTTTTTTTTGTTTTGTTTAAAAATTTACGGGAAGAGTGTTAAAGAATACGACTTCGCTTTTAGGCTCTGTAAAAATTCATAATAATTAGATTTTTTTATAAGTTTTGTTAAACAATAACAGAAGTTCTGTCTCGAATGTCACGAAGCAAAAATACATGAAAAATCGTTTTAAATGTAAGGATATTTGAAATAAAGCCTTTCTGCGATGTCGAAGAAATTGTGTTTATAATTATTTAGATAAACTTTCTCTAAAATTGTCATTTGAATAATAAAAAAAAGTTAAAGTTTGTTTTAAGGTTTCATATTTTTCTAAAAGTAATCAGTTACTTTTAAAGTTTTACGTTAAAAATTTTGAAATTTTTCCACGGAAGGGCGTTGCTCTAAAAAATATTAAGAAAAAAATGGTAAAAAATACAATTCTGAGAAAAAGAATACTCGTGTGGCGTTCAAGACATTTTGTGGCGTTCAAAATACTTTGTTATGCTTAACTAAAAAATGTAAACCAAGCTGAAAATGAATCAAAGCCCCGTTTATTCTTTTATAAAAAAATAATAATATTTCTAGTAGTAGTATCAGTATTAATAACAAGTATGCGTATACTCCATTGGAAATGCCTTTAATCCATAGCTGTCCAAAATTGATTTGCGGTTGTGTTAGTGGGCATGAGAGAGCAGTGCACTGGAAGAAAAATTGAGCGAATTAAAAATATATCATTTGCTCATATATCAGAATCCATATTTTTATGCAAAATTAATGAAATTTTCTGCAATATATTTTTATAGGTCTTAAATAAAGACTTGTATATTAATACTTTTAATGCAGTTCCGTATTAATAAAATATTTTTTAAATGTGCTGTAGTTGCGTTGCGTTGCTTTGAACAAATGAATTTATGCGTGGAGAATCAACTTTACTTTTACTGTACGTTAACTTCTCTTGGCATATTTTGGCATTACTGTGCGTTAACTTCTCTTGGCAAATTTTGGTATTATATTATAAAAATTAATATAATATAATATAATGCTGCGGAGCAGCAGGGGTCGTCTAGTTTTAAATTCATTTAAAAAGGTGGTTGTATCTGCCAAATAGGCTAAATCTAAAACAAATTCATTATCTTTTAAAGTCTGTGTTAAACATTGTTTTATATTCTCCGTTTCTAGGAACTGTAACACTTCTTCCCGTAAGTTAAATAATCTATTTAGACAAGCACCGCGGCTTAGCCACCGAACTTGAGTATACATTTTTAGATCATTGTGGACGGTGTTTTTCTTTTTTAAAAAGCTAACAAACTTTCTATGGTGAGTGACTTATGCCCCCACTCGTATTTTATTAATTATTCGTTCCGAAGTCTTGATAGCGGGATAATCGCTTATAAAATTTAATGCAAGAGCAGCCTGATGAATTATACAATGAAAGGTATAATTGAAATTCCACGTTTTTTAATTGGCCTATGAAACCTTCATATTTGCCCGTCATTACATTTGGTCCATCTGTGCAGACTCCAGAAAATTTGTTAGTGTTTACAATATATAGAAGTTTTTCGCTGACAACATCGAACAACAATTTACCTGTTACATTTAAGTAAAAGGTTTCAAGAGAAAACATTGACTCAAAAACATTGTAATCTTTATTTACGCAGCGAATACAAATTACTAGTTGGCATCGATCATTAATGTCAGTGCTTTCATCTAAACAAAAAGAAAAACATTCGCAATTACTTAGTTTCTCCCTGACCGCTAACTATACAGAGGTCCCTACTTGATTAGTACGCCGGGCTATACTCGGATGAGACAATAAAAGAGATTCCATGAAATTAATCTTGTAATTAAGCCTTTCAAAAATTGTTTTAAACATTTCTTTAATAAAAACCCCATCAGAAAATGGTCTGCCCTGCCTGACAATATCCAAGTTTATTAAGCTTGAAATCTCAATTTTGAATTCGTGATCTGACTTCGATTCTTTGATTCTTCTCCTAACGACCATCCTTTTAATTTTACTAAAAATTTTTTTCTATTTCTATTAAACATCTCTCCTCTTTCCTCTTCATTAAATTTATTCATATTACTATGAAAATAATCATAATGTCTTTTAATAACATATTATCTATATTCCTTAAATGTTTTATAACATAAAAGGCATTGGATGTTACCAAAAGCATTTTTTATCATATAATATTTTTGGAATGTCAGCATTTATTTCTTGCTCTGAAAAAAATCGCAATAAATCCCCTAAGTATGTGCACTCGTCGCTATCTCATTGACGACTAAACGAAAGAGCATAAGAATATGTGTGGACGTCGTTGTATATCGTTTTATGAGAAATCATATCTCTGAAGCCTGCGTTCTCGACTTTCGGATCAAGTTTTTGGCAATAACATAGTTTCCCGGTCAGTCAGATGTTTGCATTGCAGAAGCAAGCGATATTTCTGTGTAACGTTTCACCTCTGGATCCTGTAATGATTTGGTGAATATCTCTTGTGCCTGGAACGCTCTTTACATTTTTGGGCAATATCTTTTTCATATTGAAAATTTGTTTTACCTAAAAGCGAGTGGATATAGCATCTGCTATATCTTCTCCATGAGACACAAGAGCGTCTGTTATTTGCTTAATG
The DNA here is from genome assembly GCA_963682025.1 of Cordilura impudica. Taxonomy (NCBI): domain Eukaryota; kingdom Metazoa; phylum Arthropoda; class Insecta; order Diptera; family Scathophagidae; genus Cordilura; species Cordilura impudica. The sequence goes on from OY821517.1 coordinate 20,599,082, forward strand.
ACAGCACCCACACCATCGGCTGCACCCTTTCGAGTTTTAAAATTTTTTTCAAAAATTCGTTTACAAAAAAATAAAAATTTCATCTTTTTCATAAACCAATATGGGATCTAAGTGAGCCCAAATAGGAGCAGGCCCAATGGGTTAAGCTTTTAGAAATTGAGAATTGAATAAAGCTGCTTCACAATTGCACACAATTTATTTCACAAGTCATGCAGTACTCCTTTCAGAAACAGCTTTTTTTGAAATAGTTTTAAAACCTATGAATCAATGTTGGCGTGTTCTATGCGAGTACCGGTATTTCTATACAAAACTGAAAGTTTTTTTTTAAACGTAAACGTTGCGTATGACAAATCGATACTGCTCTTTCCACTTTTAAATACCTCATACAGGTTTTTCATCGTACGACATAGTTATCGTTTGTTTTTTTTCCATAAGTGACAGTTTCCTTCTTTCTAGCATAAATCCTACTTACATCATCCCTAAGGAAGAATACTAACTGCTTTTATATTATATGCGCTTTTACTAGTGGTGAGTTTCGATATACTTCTTCTTTAGTGGTCAGCAGTTTCTTCAACCCACAACGTTTTAGAAGTTTGGAGAACATAAGCGGGCAATCTGACTTCCTTTCTTTATATTTCTCTTTTAACTGAGCCAAAGTTTCTTTCTTTTGCAAGAAGAACTAAGAACTGAGAACTTTCTTCGATTTCCCTTGAATTTGTTTCTTTACTCTTTGACATCTTTTTTTGTACTTTGGTTTGCTTCTTTCAGATTCTTTAAGTTTATGTTTTAAATGCTCGATTTCTAATTGTAGTTCTTGATTTCTTCTTGTGAGCCGATTTCTATACCTCTTTTTTCGGTTTTCAACAAAAATGATTTGGTTTAGTTCGGTTGATCTTCGTAACATTTGTCTTTCATTACTTGAAAATTTTGATAAAACCAGAAAACTACTGGAGTTGTACTTGCGCTATTAGTTGCTTGAAATTTCTCTTTCTTTTTGGATTCACGAACATATTCCCTTTATTTAGCTCATTCCCGCTATAGAACCCTTTAGGGCATGTCACCTCTTTTCATTCTTTTCGTATTTCTATTGAAAGTCGTATTACTAGAAGAAAATAAAAAATCAAGTGAGTCCGATAACAGGGGAGATGTGTAATCATCTAGTAATTAAAGTTTTCTCTATGGCACTTTTTTAAAATTAAACAGAAAACATTATCTATGTATCACATATAGCAATCAACTGCAAGAGCTCTGCTAATATAAAAATAATTGTTATTATTTATTATTTCAACAGGTTAATTTTTAATTTTTCATTTTTTATTTTATATTTATCATTTTTTATTTTTCATTTGTCATTTTTCATTTTTTATTTTTCTTTTTTTATTTTTCATTTTTTATTTTTTATTTTTAATTTTCGTTTTTCATTTTTTATTTTTAATTTTTTATTTTTAATTTTTTTTCATTTTTAGTTTTTCATTTTTTATTTTTCATTTTACATTTTTCATTTTTCATTTTTTATTTTTCATTTTGCATTTTCAAACAGGTTATTGTAATAATTTTTTCACCAATACAATCATAAGTCACACCGAGTTTTTCTTACGCTCACATGCTACGCTGTTTTTTTCTTACGCTCACATGTAACGCTGTTTTTGTGATTGTTTTGTGAAATAGAAATTTAGCCCCCTATGCGTGTAGATGTTTACAGATCAAAATCTGTCTTTTTGGAAATTTTGGCTACTTCATTAAGTTTCTTATCGACCTTTATTTATTTTCTTTACCGTCGAGATCTTTCAGCAACCGTTAATTGTTTAGTTTTAACTACTCTTAAGTAGTTGAAAGAAAAATACAAAATTAATAACTTATATGCTGCTACGACATATCTTAAAAGTAGCGTTCAATATATTTACTACTTCTTAGTTTTTTTTAAGAAGTTTATTTAGCAAATGCACTAAAACGCAAAATAAATGAATCAAAGCCAGCAAAACAATGATTTTGAACTTAAATTTTTCTTAATTTACCCTGCCCTCTAAAAACCGACGTAAAAGAACAATTTAGTTATTGTTTTTTTTTATTTTTTTATTTTGTGTTTCTTAAAGAAAGGATTTCCTTATCCTAATACTCCTCACTTCAATTCGATAATCTAATCAGTAAATTAAAAAAAAATTATGTGATTCCGATCACAGGGAAGATGTGTAAACATCTAGTAATTAAAGATTTTTTATGTAATTTTTTAAAATCAAACAGAAAGCGTCATCTATGTATCACTTATAGCAAAAACTGTTTCAGCTAATTCAACACCCATTTGCTGTAGCACATTAAAAATATACGAATATAAACGTATATAAGTGATAAATAGATGACGCTTTTAAAAAAGTGGCATAAAAAAACAATGTTATATCATAATATTTTCACCAACACAATCATAAGTCACACAGCGTTATGTGTCAGCTCTCACCTATTACGTTTACACTGTTTTTGTGATTGTATTGTGAATTAGAAATTTACCCCCCCCCCCTGCGCGTATAGATGTTTACACATCAAAAACAAGTAAGTAATTATTGTCGGTCTAGACCAACTATACGATACCCTATACCATGGCTTAGACACCCTATCTCTTCGGTCCGACTAATTGGATATAGAAAATAAGCATAAACTGAACTTGAGTGGCATTGTTATTAATTTTTTTTGGCTGCAGATATGAAAAAGTTCATATCGGGTGCTATATTTATATGGAGACTAGGTCGAAAAATGGACCCATCCTGACCATACTTGGTAAAGTCACTTATATTTTGAAAAAATATACACAAACTAAATTTGAGAAAAATCTGTGCAATATTTTTGTATTTTGATAGATTTAAGTGAAGTTCGTTAACCAGCTCTGTATGGGGCCTATGTTAAAAATTGTCTTATAGGGATTTTTTTGGACTACTGATTAGTGGATACAATAAACACATATAAACCCAATTTGACTAAGATCTATGTGATAGTTTGGATCTTATGGCAATTTATGTCGATTTCATAGGGGTCATTTGAATGGGGACTAAGTCTGAACATGGACCGATTTTCACCAATTTCAATGGCGTTCATCCAATGGCCGACAGAAGCCTATATACCAAATTTCATCAAAATATATTCATATTTGCGACCTGTAGTTTGATTACAAAGTTTACATGGACACACAGACGGACGGACGGACGGAGGGACGGACATCGTTAAATCGACTCAGAAACTGATTCTGAGTCGATCGGTATACTAAAAGATGGGTCTAGATCAAATATTTTTGGTAGTTACAAACAGCAGCACAAAGTCATTATACGCAAGTATAAGGTATAAAAATTGAAAGAGCGTTGCGTTCACGACAACGCGCAGGGACAAAATGCTTTCAAAAATTCTAATCAGCACTCACAATTATTTGCGAATGGAAATATAAGAAAATTTAAGAAACAATAACAATATTTAAAAAAAATTATTACGCGTTTTCAATTTACTTTGTTTTACGTTTTTTTCCATATTGTTTATCACAAAGTGCATCTAGAGACCAGGGATTTGTATGGAACGAGTATAAGGGAGCAATAAAATACTGATTTCCAATAATTAAAATTTAGGAATTCCGAGAAATATATTTCTTGTATAATATTCTTAAATGACCCTTGGATCAGTTAAGGTGGGGAGGTAAGGTTTTAAAAGTAAAAAAGTCGTATATTCATAATTTTTGAAGACACATGTGTAGAAAATTTTATTTATGTATAGGTACGTATACAATATTTTTATAATATTAAATTGAGCCGACGGGCTTTTTGGGCAGCAAATAAATCAATGACTTCTTCAGTCGGCACATTTATTCGGCGATGAACCGACATTAATGCCAATCCATTGAGTCTACTCTCGCTAGTCGAATTTCTAAAATACGTCTTTAATCTCTTCATTTTTGAAAATGAACGTTCGGATGAGCACGTAGTAACTGGCAAAGTGACCAAAATTTTTAAAAGAATATGCACGTTTGGAAATATCTCTTTATTGCACTCTCCAAGTGCTTCCATCGCTGAATTAGGCAGGTTCTTTTCGCAAGTTTTGCGCCATTTCGTTTGCCAAAGCGACAATTCAGATTTATTATTATTTTCTTGTAAAAATCTGCCATAAAACGAAAATGTATTTGCTTCAAATTTTGTTTCAGGCTTTACACATTCTGTCGGAATTAATTTATAAAGATCAGTCAGTGTTTTATTGTGTTTTCCAAACCGCAGTGTTAACTGATGTATGAAATCTTCTAAAAGTGGAATTATTATAGTAATGCGGAAGTATTTTTTCGGATCGTGCTCACTAACATTCGCGCGGTGTTGCTGACGTCCAGTTATGCGAGGCATTGCTATTTTTTCACCTAAGAATTCGACCAGGTTCTCAGCATCCAAATATATGTCTGCAAATTCTGTTTCTGAGTTTTCACGCATATTTTTGAAGTGGTTAATAATAAGTTCAACATGTTGAACAGCAGCCGCTAAGTCGCATGAAGTGGACTGTAACATCTTGCATAGTGGTAATGTAGAAGTAAATAAACTATTTAAGCAGCACAAGCTCACAGCGAATTGGCTATTTGATATTGATTTTACAGAAGACGATGCTTTTGATGATGTATCACAATCTCTATCACCAATTAATTCTTCTAAAGCGCCAGCAATTGCTTTATAAATTTCCTTAAACCTTAGCAATCCATCATGATTTTCAACCCATCGGGTTTCACACATTGCGGTTAATGTTTTCCATTTTGTTTCGGGCATAGTGTTTTTTATATATTTTGCTAAACAATTTGTTCGCTTGGCTGATGATTTAAAAAAATTCCCAATTGATTTTATAATGCCTATTGTATTCCTGATGGGTTGAATTTGGCATGAATGACCTAAAGCTAAATTTAGCGAATGCGAGCTACAGTGCACATATATAGCTTCTGGATATTTCTCGCGTATTATTACCTGCACACCATTAAAATTGCCGTTCATACATGCAGCACCATCGTACCCTTGTCCAACTAAATAGTTACAGTCAATTTGCATATTGTTTAAACTTTCGAGAATAATTTGAGCCAAAGAAGCCCTTTTTGTGCTTTTGACAGTAACAAAAGTGAGAAAATCTTCTCGTATGTCGCGAAATATCCGTTGTTTCATCGGCCAGCAAGGAGAAACTCTTAGCATTATTTATAGCTGTTACCAGTTGTTTTTGAATTACTTCACCGCAAACAGAAATCAACTCATTTTGTATGGATGGACTGTAATATGCACAATTTAACTGTAAATTTTCATCGTGCTGCTTTAAATCAATATCTTCACATTTATGACGCATACGCAATATAGCTGGAAAATTACCATCATTAGTCTCTGGTTCAGATTCATTGAATTTTATATTTCCAAAATCGGAAGTTCCCCTTAATGCTAATTCTTGTCATCCACACAGTTTAATGGTTTCAATGATGGGTACCAGTTTCTTCCTATTTTTGGCAATATTAACTGCACGAGCAATGTCTAATTGACTTCTAATGTCTGTTTGTTTTTTGCTATAAACATTCATAAAATTATCAGCTAATAATGTACAGTGTTGGTGGTATTGGCTTTTCTGATGCCGGTCAAAATCCGCGATAGCATTTTTCCACTTATTTAATGGTTTTACTACCAATAAATTGAGTTTTTGATGAGAACCCTTCCCTGCACATTCCGCTGCAAACAAAAGGCAAATCTTGCATAAAGCACCTTGAGGCTCTTTATTGGTATAGACCAGCCAGGAGAATTGATTAAACCATTTGTGTTGGAATTTCAAATGTCTTTTGATATCTGTGACTGGAAATTTAAAAGAATTGTTTGGCATCCAGGGTGTTTTTAATAAATTATATTTAAGGTCATCATCTATTTTTCGCTTTGAGTCTACATAAAAGCCTACATCCAATGTATCGGGCGGGTTTGACGTATTTTCCTCAACGGCAGTAGAACTGGTAGTGGCCACCGGAATAACGTCATTCGTGCTAACAGTCACTGGTGAAAATTGACCATTTTCTGGTCCCTTATCTTGACCATCATCCTTTTTTTGTTTTTTGAACATGTATTTAAAAAGAGTGGAATTGCTTGTGCGCTTCGACATTTAATATTGCAAAACTATAAAATAATTATATATGTAAAATAATAAAAGAAACGTATTTGCTAAAAGCATTACTTACTCAGTTGATAGAATAAAATACGACTTATAAAAACCTTGCACTTGTGAAAAGCAATAACTCACGCACGCTATAATCAACTTGTTACAACTTGACGAATTTGTGAATGACAACGAGAGCCAGACAAAGTAAAAAATAAATACGAAGAATTGTCTGTGTTAAAAAGTACCGTAACTTATCTGCCAACTGCGGCAGAGCCTAAGCAGCGAGATAACAAAAAACATTTCAATTTTGTGCGTCTCGAATTTATTTTTTCTACTATTCCATACTTTGCTTTTGTAAATTCACACTTCGATCAGACCGTCAATCTGCCTGTCTGTCATAAAATAGCAATTGTTTTTACATTGTCGCCGATCATTCATAATCTACATTTTTTTTTTTAACAAAAATTTTACAGTAAGAAGCAAGCAGCGGAAATCAGCTAGACAGTGGTCGCAATGCCATTTGTTCGTTGGTGCCAAAATCGACTGAATAAATTCTCTGCGACTGAGTGTATGTGTATTTATATTCTATGATTTGTGCAAGTTTTACAGGTAAGCGTTTTTCAAAATAAAACCTCCAGCTTTTCTTCAACATCTTTCGATAAGATTTTTCTATGCTGCTAAAAATATATATTTATTTATATAAAAAAAATTCATTCATTTCGGGGGGGGGGGTGCGGTTTGATCCCCCTCATCCCCCCCCCCCTGAATACGGCATTGATCATAACATCTGAAAAATTTTCAATTAAAAATTTTAATAAATAAGTCCGCGACAGTGAATCTCCGGAGGCATTGTTGTTTTGCGGTGAACACCATAAATAAAAAAAAAATCGAAATGCGTTTAAAAGGTGACATGTTTCGTGAGGTAGTGACGAACAGATTTTAAAAAAATTTTTTTTTTGACAGCATTTTGAATTTGTTGTTAAAAAATAGGAAGAAAATGGAAAATAAAAAAAACTCTTCGTAGTTACCTGACGATTTATGTGTAGATATAGTGTGTAAAATTGCAAAAGAATCGGTCAAGTAGATTTTGTGTTACGATATTCACGGACTTCGAGGTTTTTATTTGGGAGAAAATCGATTTAAAGTTTTTTAAAAATAGAATTACATATATACGATATGAGGCCGGTCGCTGAAAATGCTGTATCTTCTTTAGTTTTACTCCGCTTTAATGAAATTTTGACACAACACTCTCGACATGTTGTAAAAAGAAATGTAAAATGGTTTTAAAACTTGAGTCCCCTCCCCTTTACATAACTTCAGGCTCTTATAAAACTATTTATTTAATGAAAAATAAAATTTCCTAGAATTTTCACACGAATTTCGAGGGCTGGGCTCTGCTAATGGCAATTTAATAGACTTTACCAGAAAGTGACAAAAGTTATTAAGTATAATGTTTCTTAATCGTTTAAAGCTCTTTGATTGGCAATTTGATTTGTTTTATCTTAAATGTTATGATGGTTTTGATATAAAATTTTCCCTGTCACCTCTTTATTTACCTTCTTATTTTCATTTTATAAGTAATTTAACCATTCATTTGATTTAATTTCTGTTGACTTTTAAATGTTCAACGACTTTTTTCTAATTTGTAACCCTTCGTTTCTTCCACACCATTAGCAGTTCGTTAAGAAAACTTTTTGTTTAACTCAAACTTTAAAATTTTTTATTTACTTGGTTATTTAACCCGTTTTCTTCTAGTATTTTAATAAAATTTCCTTTTAATATTCTCTTTGCAAATTTGTTGCCCATATTTTGAACTTTTAGTTTTGTTTTATAATTTTTTCCTTCATCTGAAAATTTCTCGATGCCAAAAATAAAACGACGAAGAAAAACTCTTCAACAATTTTCAAAAATGCTTTTGGCATTATGAATGCTAAGGTTGTTGTACAACATTGTTTTGTTACACCCAAGTTAACAACAAAGTAACACAATAACAAATATTCTTAGTTATAAAGTTTTTTTTTTTTGCTTGTTTGGTTTTGCCGAAAAATTCAAGAAGTTTCTGTGGGTGTACTCTAATAGTTTATTTAAGGAATTTTTAAACATGTTTTCTTGTGTTTGAATTTCCCTCTTTATTTAATTTAAGTTAAATAATAAACAAAACATTTTTATAAATTCCAAGAAATATATTATTATATGTTTGTAAAATGTCGCCATCATGACTTATAATTTAATCATTATTTAATAACCTCAATATACTGTCTTTTAATAAGTTTATATAATATATATTTAACATTTCTTAAAAAAAAATAGTTTGTTTCTTAGACATTTTGCCTTTTACTTAAAGGAAAATTAGTTTTTTTTTAAATTCGTGTACATAAAATAATAAATACTTAAAATTCTTCTCACGTCCTCCAGTAGGTCGTTTCGAAATAATTCAACTTGGCTGTACATAAATGCTTAAAAGATGTAATATTTTCGTTTGTGAAACATTAGTTAACTAGAATAATGTTTGAAATTATATCCGGCTAAATGTAATGACGGTTGTTTATTTTTTTAAATAAACTAGAGAACAAATTTGTGTGACTTTTTTTTTTAAACGTATACAAAGTTATTATAACTATCAAGAAAAGTATCTCATTCGAGCATCCAGCGTATGCGCTAAAATTTAATATGCTTTGAAATTAAATTTGGTAATTTTTTCTGGGATCTTTTTCATAAGTCATCCTTTATTAAAAATTGTTAAAATAACACAGAAAAAATTTTTTTCTTTCTATTTAGGCTATATATAACCTTTTTCCATATCTTCTGTGCGAACAATACACAATTTAATTGGATTAAAAAGTATACGCGGGATACGCGTTTTTAAAATTAGCTCGGGCGCCAGTTAATATCTTCTTTGAAAAAAGTTCAAAAAAAAAAATTTTTTTTTTAATCAAAACACCATTCTTTATTTAAATTCAAATTACAACTAAATAACTATAATTAAAATTTCTCTTTTTTTACATTTTTGTGGGAATAATATGTTGCTGATATTTTTGATTAAAATTTTTTGTTAGTTTTAGTGTTCCAATTTTACAAGGGACAAAATATCGCTTATTAGTCAATATTGTTTCTTTTATTCATTTTAAATAAAAAAATATTGCTTATTATTTAATAGTTTATGTTGAAAACAACCACATGAGAAAGCAAATATATATATATGAATTTAACTTTTTACCAAGAAAATTAGCTACTGCTTTTGGTTACTGATGAGGGTTGGTTGTTCTTCCCGAAATAGTTGTATAACCTAGCATGCAGAATATATTTATATCAATTTCTTGAAACAAATGTGCCAATGTTTTTGCTTTATTTAAAGTAGAAACATTTGATCTTGAACCTGAATAATTTGGAACTCAAGCATAATTCCAGCCCTCGAAATTCGATGCAAATTCTAGGAAATTTTATGTTTTCATTAAATAAGGACCCTAAAGGTATGCTAATTAATTATAGCCAGTTCACAAATCAACACAAAAAAAACAAATTGATTTTTATTACAAACGCATTAACAAATTTAATAATCACACACGTAGAATTGTATAATATTATGTATGTGTTAGTAGCAACTTTAAATAGAATTTACTCAAAATAAAGAAAAAATTTCAATATCTTTAAATCTGCAAAACGGCTAAAAGGAAATACCTTTCAAATAATATAGGTGTGGTCAAAATCGGGATAAAACGGTGGAACAAAACATCGGTCACAAGAAATTGCCTAGCCTATTAATATTATAGATATAAAACTATAAAACTATAAAACATCTTTTTTACCATTGATGACCGAATGGACATATATGTCCGTACTGAATTTTGCTGAATAATAAACCGATTCCAAATCTTTTGGTAATTCTGAAAACCGTAAATGCCGTTGCATGTTATATAAAAATTTTAATGTTTCTGGTTCAATAACGTCCGAATTAATGACATCCAAATATGACTAAAAAAACATAATTTTCAGACTTTAGGGTCACCGTCTTTGGTCCTGGGAATACATGAGCCAACTTTTTTTGAAATGTCTGAAAGCTACAGCTATCCTCTGTCGACTCAAGTCAGCTAAAAAAAATCGGTTGAAAAATGTGGAAAATATAAGAAAAAATTAATATGGGGCATATATGTCCCATTGGCCATGAAAGGGTTAAATGTAATTTACTCAAAATAAAGGCAAAAATTCTGGCGAATAGCTAAAAAGAAATACTTTTCAAAAAAAAAAAATACGTTTTGTCAAAATCGTGATAAAACGGTAGAACAAAACATCAGTCACAAGAAATCGCCTAGCCAATTAATATTATAGATTGGGAATTTATTTAAAAATGTATTATTGAGCGTTAAATAAAATTTATTATTCCAAAAGTTGTGTTTGCCTAGACAATTAAATTGTACTTTTTTGTATTAAATAAATCCTCTTTGTAATTAAAAATAAAAAATTAAATTTAAAAAATATTTGTTTATTCATATGAAAGCAAAACGTTTCTACTTTCGTGTTTTTGTTTCTGTTTCTGTTTCTGTTTCTGTTTCTGTTTCTGTTTCTGTTTCTGTTTCTGTTGAAAAGAAAATTTAATTAACTTTGCTGAAATTTAATCATAATTAATAACGCTTAATGAAACCATATACATACAGACACAAAAACAGACACACACAGCCACACGCACAATACGTTATAAGAGAGAGTATATTAAACACTATATATTGGTGGGATAAATAAATAGATGCATACAAAGCACAATGGTTCCAAGGCAAACAAATCTTTGGCCATAAAATTACTCTTAAATAAGATATACCTAAGATAGCTGGGATACAGAAAATGGGTGATTACAGAGAAGAGAACCCTAATTTCTATATTCTAATTTGACTTTTAGTAAGCTCTTTTCAATATTAAATCTATTCAAATATTTCGAAAACGACCATAATTTGTCCAAGGCCCATTGTTCAATATTTATAGAGCCATACAAATGTAAAGTCAAATATTTATTATTTCATTCATGAAATGTAAAAATAATACAATATAATTTCACGTTTAATGTTAAAATAAATATGGATTTTGAATGGATTAAAGCATTTCATTTATAAACTGATTTAATTTATAATTTTATTTATACATTTATAGTTATATACCAAAAGAAAAAAAAATATAACAATTAAAATATCATTTTTAAACCAACCATATAATGAAACAAAAATATATCAGGGAAAAGAATATATTATTGTTTTTTGAATGCAATTAACAAACTTATAATAGAAAAATTACTTAAACTTTAACAAGAGATAATAACACTGTGGGACATATGGTGGGGGTCAGTGATCGGGATTGAATGAAACCACCGGGGAAAGTTATATCAGTCAAAAAAAAGTTATACGTGTCCCGGCGTTTCACGTGTAGGAATCAAGATATATCGATTTGAACTTAGTAAGTATCGAATAGTGGAATTTGCCACGTTTTGGGCTCTTTTTTTTTGACATAACTGAGAACCACTAGCCCGATTTTGTTGAAACAAATTTAGAAAAATTAGGAATTACTATTCCTTTATTTTGTTTATATAACATTACGCTACGTAAGCAACAGTTTCCGAGTTATAAATAAATGTATGAAGAAAAAAAATTTGTTTGCCTAAAAAATTAATTTTTTTTTTTTTAAATTCGTAAAAAATCCAAAACTGAAAGAACATGTCAAGTCCTATTACTTCCATGTAAGGACACATAACCTATGAACGAAATGAGACAGAGATCATGAAAATCGAGATACGCGTTTCGTTTTTTTTTCACAATGAAAGAGCTGTATGCAGCTTGCTAAGGAATCAAAAACTTCATATAAAAAAACGCTTCAGAAATGCTTAAGGAATTTTTCTGTCTAAAAATTTCTGTTGTTAGTCTGCAGCTTTTTAAAAAAGTAGCATTGTTTTTACTACTTTTTTTGACGTAAATTAAGTTAGGCAACCCTGGCTTCGAGCAGGAATATCAAATTTTTCGTTCTTTCTGACAGGAGAGGTAAGCATAAACAAAATGTAATAAGCTTAAAAAAGTTCTTTTTCAGTTGAAAACATGGTTGTTTTCAATTTCAATTTCACAATTCTTAATAATTGACAGAAAACAGCTGATTGCTACTGTTGCACTGAAAGGTACTTTTGTGCTTTTTTTTCTTTAAGAAATATATGAAAATTTTCTGCTAAGATTCCTTAACAAGCTGCATACAGCTCTTAAGTAAAAGTATCTCATTTGAACAAGAATATTGAACAGGCCATTGAACAAAATAATTCCAATATCATTAGCAAGAATGGCCAAGATTGTTGCAGAATTAAACTTGTCTCAACGTGAAGCATTAATTACGTTGCAGATGATTGGCGAATGTTCATCGATTCTTCGAAATCAAGCCTGAAAGTCGTTGTGATACATAAATATGATAAAACACCAAGCATTCCCATTGGCTACAGCACAGATATGAGTGAAACATACGATTCAATGAAAATAATTTTTGGGTAAAGTTTGCTACACTGATCACATGTGGCGAATCAAATGTCTCAAAGGAGGCTATACGAAAAACATGTGTTTCTTGTGTCTGTGGGATACCCGATTTAAAGAAAAACAATACGAAACGCATGATTGGCTTGCTCGGGATTTTCAATAGTCAACAAAAATGTTATAATAATATAGGATATTACGTCAGAGTTCAGTTATGAGAAAATTAAAATACTTTTGAAGAATCTTTATCTAAAAGTTCATGTTTTCTTTGGAGTTGGATGGAAATTAGTAAATACAATCTGTTAGTTGCACAAACACAGACAGATACTAGAGTACATAAAATAAATACAGTTTTCAAAATTGGAGTTTAAGGGAAAGTAAACATTTTACCAAAAATTTTAGTATGCAGTTTAATTGCATCTTATAAAGGCTGAAAAACAAATATAACAAATAAGAAAATTATAGTCGGTCTAGGCCGACTATATGATACCCTATACCATGCGTTTAGAGACCTAACTCATAGGCCCAACTAACTGGACATAGAAAATAAGCATAAACCAAATTTGAGTGGGATTTTTATTAATTTTTTTGGCTGCAGATATGAAAAAGTTCATATCGGATGCTATATCTATATGGGCACTAGGCCTAAAATTGGACCGATCGTGATCATGTTTGGTAAGGTCTCTTGTATTTTGCAAAAATATATACAAACAAAATTTGAAAAGAATCAGTGCAATGTTTTTGTTTTTTGATAGATTTAAGTGCAGATCGGGAAGCAGCTCTACATGGGGCCTATGAGTAAGGGTTGTTCCATATATATAATTTTTGGACTACTCATTAATGGATGTAATAAACGTATACAAACCCAATTTGAGTAAGATCTATATGATAATTTGGATCCTATGGAAATTTGTGTCGACTTCATAGGGGTCATTTGTATGGGGGCTAAGTCTGAACATGAACCGCTTTTCACCAATTTCAATAGCGTTCATCCTATGGCCGATAAAAGCTTATATACCAAATTTCATCAAAATATATTCATATTTGCGACCTGAAGTATGATTACAAAGTTTACATCGACACACAGACGGACGGACGGACACACAGACGGACTTCGTTAAATCGAATCAGATAGTGATTCTGATTCGATCGGTATAATAAAAGATGTGTCTAGGTCAAATATTTTTAGTAGTTACAAACAGCAGCACAAAGTCATTATACCCAAACCACATAGTGGTATAGGGTACAAAAAATATGTACTTCATCGCAAACATAAAAAATCATAGGATAAAATTTTATATAAAGATGAAAAGTTATGTTCACGTTCCATCTATATATTTATTCCAAAGTGAAATACCGTTGTATTTCTTGTATTGGTTAATATTGTTGTTCAACTTTTTCTTTTAACTCATACTCCCTGTCTGTCTGCCATGGGGCAACCCCAGTCCCCCTCATCCTATTAATATGAAACTTGGCCCATAGTCTTGTTGTGACTATAGGTTAAATTTGACATATTCACGCACAGTCACGCATAGTCACGCACAGACACGGAGATATTAAAACCTCACTTCCCCTCATCCAATCAATATGAAACATGATCCATAGACTTTTTGTGACCAAAGACTAATTTAAAAAAAGTCGCGCAAAGTTACGCACAGTCACGGAGAAACTCAAAATTCATATGCATAAGGAAAGAAAGAGTTTTAATAAAAACTTTATTTTTATGGGTTAAACTATTTAGCAGTCTAAATTTGTTATTTGATTCGTTTTGATTGCTACAAGTTAGGCTTAATTTATAATTATGGGCAAAGGGAAAGAAATTTGATTGTAAAATATCTGAAAGAAGGCAAATCATATAAAGAAATATGAAAATTATTAATTTTTCAGTGTACAAAGCACTATTATGAAATATAAACGAAATGATTCAGTCGCAAATTAGCCTAGAAGAGGACGACCAAAAAAATTTTCTCGTTGAGATGTTAGCTTTATCATGAAATGATATATAACAATCACGCATGAGCATACCGAAACTGCAAAGAATATTGCGGGCGAACGGCGAAGTGAAAAAAGTGAAAAAATAGGAGGCTTAGATTAGATTTTGTTAACAAATACATAAACAAAAACGTGTATTGTCGTAAAACCGCCCTAGAAAGAAAAAATTTGATTCCAACTGTGTGGCATGATGGTGGTAGTGTGATGGTTTCGGGAGCAATAGGAGGAGCTTGATGTGGGCCAACATCAATACAAGAGCATATTGTGAATAAAATTACTGGCTTCTATGGATAAATTGGATCTTGGACTTCATTGGATCTTCCAACATTACAACTATCCGATGCAAACTGCTTTTTCGTTGAAAGAATGGCTGCTTTATTTCGCTCCACGGTAGCTTTATGGCCCTCCTCAATCACCAGACTTAAACCCTATAGAGCATGCTTGGGTGTTAATGAAGCGCAAAATGGAAAATATAGCATTAACTAGCAAGAATTCACTAAAAGAAGCTCGAGAGAGGCTGGCCAGAACAAACATCGTCTCAAACAGAGAATTTGGTGCTATTTGGACTGCAAGTATTCACTGCCAACCACCAATAAATCTCCTAGTCAGGATGGTATAAGCTACGAATTTTTAAATATGCTCTCTTAATTTTATTATCTTTACTCTGCAAAACTTCTAACATCATCCCTCTGAATGGCTTGACTTATTGAATTAACAACTATAATATTTTAAATGAATACCAAACTGGATTCGGAAAACACTACTGTACATTTAAACAAACTTAATGATAGAAAGAAATACTTATGAATTTTTCATCGATTATTCCTGCGCTTTTGATATGATTTCAAGGAATTCCTTGTTCTAGTTATAAGCTGTTCAGTATGGGATTGTCGTCCAAAATAATACGTATTCTGCAAAACTCTTATGCAAACAATTCCAGTCAAATATTGTGTGCGAATTCATATGAATTCAATGTAAATTTTGGTGTCAAACAAAGCTGGGTACTCAGCCCAGTTCTGTTTGCTTTATACTTGAACGATTTAGTTGATGCTCTTGCTGGCGGAATAAGTGATGACAATATCTCAGTAAAAACTCTTCTCTATGCAGACGATATTGTCATATTATCTGATTCTCCAAGTGGTCCTTAAAATATTATTAACTCTCTACATACGTACGGAAAATTGTGGCATTTAAAAGTTAATCTTTATAAATCCCAGATATTAGTGTTTTGTAGTGACACTAGAATACCTAGCAACTTAAAGTGGACTATAGATATGCTACAATTTATCATTTAAATAGCACTTAGGAAACAAACTAACAACAGCACAAATGGCTATATCTTCTACTTGGTCCAAATATATAAATAATCGTAACATAACTAATGAAAATAAACTTATAATCTTCCGTGCTGCTTCTTATTATGGGGGTTAAAAAAAGTACGATGTAAGTGAAAAATTATTAAGACTGTTGTGGCTATATTCCAGCAGCTTGATCACCATGGCTATAACCCCAAAACACTACAAAATAAAGACTATAACCTATATGACATTAGCCTTTATTCTCTAAGTCTTAAGACCAAATACCAAGGACTAACCTCACATAAATTTATTAACACAACAACTCCCTATCAGGCCCTAACCGCGGATTTGCCTATTGTGTTTTAGCGCTGGCAGGCGCTGTCAATCGACGCCCAAACGGCGTCAATGTTGCTATAAAAGGAAAGAAAAAAGGATAGGCAAAGACAAGTAGGCTCTCTCATGGTTAAGTCAGATCAGCGCACTTACTTATCTTCATCTGCCACTGTTCTGACTTTTCCCCCTTTATTTATATTAAATCTTAAAACTAATTAAAAATATCTACAACAAAAATTAAAGTAAAAATTGCATTGATAATGTAAGCAAAAAAAATTAATAATAAAAAGAAAACAAACATTAACCATAACTCAATGCAGTTCTGGTCATGGCATACTTAACCAATAACAAAAAGAAAACAAACAATAACATCGCAAATACCGTGGGAAAAACAAAAAGACATACGTTAACATTTAATATACGCGGAAATTAACAAAAGAGAATTAAATCAATGTTATTGCTAAAAATTGCAATAACAGAACATTGCGATACAAAAAAAAACTAAAAAAAAGAATACAAACATAAGTAAGCCAACGCATGGTAACCGAAAAAAAATAAACAGCACAACACCTGTCAATGCGGAACAATATCGTATTGCTCCACATTGAAAGTGACAAAAAATTCAAACATAAGCAAATGAGCCAATGTACGTTACCATGCCAAATTGGGTTGTATGTATGTTTCTTGAAAAAAAAACATTTAATAACTACGCTCGAGAAAAATCGATCGTTATTAATTAAATGAATTTATATTTCAGTTATGGTTACTTGCAGTATTATTATTGTTTCTGTTATGTTATATTTTAATTGTTATTATTATTATTATTATTTTTATTATTATTATTATTATTGTTATTATTATTATTATTATTATTATTATTATTATTATTATTATTATTATTATTATTATTATTATTATCAATAATCTAATCTTATACTAATCTTATACATGTGAAACTCTGTTTCACAACAAGACTTTTCATTAAAAAGATGTTAATACAGCCTAGCAACACTCCAAACTACATGCTATTTTTAGAAACTGGTTTAAGCTCTCAATACTTAGATACGTTAAGATTACATGTTGAATTCATCAATAAAGTCCTTAGCATGCCCGTCAATGGACTACCTCCCAAACTTGCTGAACTTATAAGTGCTAAACAAACATTTTGGGCTGAGGATTAGAGAATCCTGTGTGCTAAGCATAGTTTTATTCCCAGAACTAATTCTGCTCTACTTAGCAAACTCGGCAACTCTATTTTACCGCTCGTAATATCCTACGAAATCGAAAACTTTATCTCCGATGCAAGAAGCTCTCAATTACTTGATTTATACTTACAATTAAAGTATTTTTTACTCCAAAGTACTTCCTCGGAACTCACGCTCGAGCTATCAGTCTAATCCTTAGAACAAGAGGTGATTTTTGGATTTAAATTCTAGATCATTAAAATTAATTCGGTCGGTCTATGTATCGTAATCTAAATGCTTCGTAATCTAGATGCTAAGAAAACACCTTTCACTTCATCGGCATATGTCCTATTTATAATGAATTTAGACTAAAATATTTTAACAAAAGATCCCTTAGCTTAATCGAGGAGTTTAATTTACTTAATAGTCATTAATTTAATTATGGTATTCTTGTTCATTACTTGGAAGCTTGCTTGAAATTAAGAAAACTAAAAAAATAAATGAATTTCTATGCTACTATGTCAGGCCAGACCCACCTTTTATTATACCGACCGACTCTGATAGCTACATATAATTATTGATGTGTAAACATCTATACGCGCAGGGGGGTAAATTTCTATTTCACAATACAATCACAAAAACAGCGTAACTCATATCGGTGTGAGCTGAAGCAGATAACGCTGTGTGACTTATGATTGTATTGGTGAAAAAATTATGATATAAAATTATTTTCTTATGCCACTTTTTTAAAAGCGTCATCTATGTATCACTTATATACGTTTATATTAGGATATTTTTAACGTTTTACAGCAAATGGTTGTTGAATGAGCTGAAACAGTTTTTGCTATAAGTGATACATAGATGACGCTTTCTGTTTGATTTTAAAAAATGACATTAAAAAACCTTTAATTACTAGATGTTTACACATCTTCGCTGTGATCGGACTCACATGATTTTTCATACGTTTTCAAACTTTTGTCCTAGGAATTTTTTGTTTCTGTTTGCGATGAATTAAGTATTTTTTATTCTTTTTTTTTTTTGATCAATTGTGAAATGAAATAAAGCTGTTACGTACACTTTTGAAGGGTGTATTAAAAAAATCATGTGAGTCCGATCACAGGGGAGATGTGTAAACATCTGGTAATAAATAAAATGCAGAAAACAGCGAAAAACGTTATTACATATCATAATTTTTTCACCAAACAATCAAGTCACACCGATTTGTCTTAATGCTCACATGTTATGCGTAGGATTTTACGCTCACATATTACGCTGTTTTTGAGATTGTATTGTGAGTTAGAAATTTACCCCCTGCGCGTATAGATGTTTACACATAAAAAATTTACCTTAAAAATGTCATTGTGTCTCGGACAGTGTGGGAAGTGGCTCCATCCTGCTGAAACCAAATCTCAGCTCCGTTTTCAGGAACAGTACATAAAAAATTTTCTATCATAACCTGATACCGTTGTCAATTTACGGTTACAGCACTTCCATCTTCAATTACGAAGAAGTAAGGCCCAATGATATTTTCAGATGTAATGCCACACCATACTGTATACCTAATGTAGAATTAGTGCTGATGAATGGCTCTTGGATTTTTAGAACCCCAGAAGCTACAGTTCTGCTTTTTAAAAAAGCCATTCAAATGAAAATGAACTTTATCGCTCATAATCAGATTTTCAATAAAGCTGAATTTAATCCTGCCAATTGTTGAAATTCAACTACAAAAATTTTAACGTTGCCGATGTTCTACGGGTTCAAATTTTTGCGCCAATTGCACCTTATATGGTAGTGACAGTAAATCATTTTTTACAACGCGTCGTAGTGAAGAACAAGACATTCATAGCTGAGCAAAAGGCCTTCCGGTCGATGTTTCTGGTGTTTCGTTAATACTTTGCTCTACGCTTTCAATATTTTACGTTATGCGAATTAAACGTGGTCTACCGCATCGAGGCAAATCTCTTATGGTGCCACGTTGGTGGTGATGATCAACTTAGTAACGAATTATTGCTTCAGAGGGCTTAATTCTGACGGTAAAAAGGCTACGATTTGTTCTTTCCGTTGAAATAATTGATCGCTGATATAAATATGTATATATATTGATTCCTATAATTCCAAGTTGGAACAAAGGGCCGTAACGAAATTCTTCCGTCGGGATCTGTCCTGTTTCATTAGTCTTATCTCAGATCAGGTTTTTCCTGTTTCGTTAATTTCGGATTTTAGTTGCCTTCTCCAGGTGTAAGCGGGTCTACCTATTCTTTTGCTGCCTGGATGATTCCAGTCAATTGCAATCTTTGATATATTATCATGGGGTCTTCTTAAAATATGGCCAACCCAGCTCCATTTCCTGTTTGCAATTTCCACTAGAATTGGTGTTTCGCCTGTTCTTTGCCAGAAGTCTCGGTTGGAAACTACGTTCGGCCAGAATATTCGCAATATTTTCCACAAGCAACGGTTAATAAAAACTTGAAGGGATTGTAAGTCAGTTGCAGTAGAGTTCCAGGACTCACATCCATATAACAGAGTAGAGCGAACTTTTGAAGAGAAAAGGCGGAACTTAGTTTTTGTGTGTATTTGTGGTGACTTCCATACTCTTTGTAATGCACCAAAGGACTGTTTTGCCGCCTGTATATGATACTTCCTAAGTAGCAAAACGATTGCACATCCTCCAGTATATACATTCCTGCAGTACTAGGCTTGTTGAGTTGCCATACAAAGCTCTGATAAGGTCAATTAGCTCAGGTGGAATTCCCTTGCACCGAAGTGCGTGCCAAATTGCCTGATGGTGGATAGTAACGAATGCTTTGGCGAAGTCGATAAATAATAGATATAGTGGAGATCACCATTCCACCGACTGCCCCACTATGATCCGTAGACTATTTATGTGATCGGTGCAAGATCGGTGTGGTCTGAACTCAGCCTGCTCCTGTCGAAGATCTGCTGAAATTGATGACGACAGTCTAGCGTGGATTATTTTCGATATCACCTTATTAATCTTGAGTAAGTGAGTGATACCCCGCCAGTGTTTGCATTCACTATAATCCGTAGACTATTTATATGATCGGTGCAAGATCGGTGTGGTCTGAAACCAGCCTGCTCCTTTCGAAGATCTCCTGAAATTGATGATGACAGTCTAGTGTGGATTAATTTCGCTATCACCTTATTAATCATGAGTAAGAGAGTGATACCCCGTCAGTGTTTGCATTCTGTTAAGTCTCGTTTCTTGGGTAGTTTGATTAGCACTCCTTTATTTAGTTCATCAGGAAGAGAGTGGGATGTCCAGAAGTCGTTGATAATAGATCTGATTATTTCAGCGCCAAGAATCGGATCAGCCTTAAGTAGTTCACGAGTGATGTTGTCTACGCCTGGTACCTTGCCAGTCCTCAGCGTGAGTGTAGCATTGGCGATTTCGGTTTCGTCTGGGCAAATTGTACTTATATCGGATCAGATTTGATGTGAAGTACAGTGACATTACCAGACCGTTGTAGGGCGCGGAACTGACAGTATGCCGGCATAATAGTCGGACCATATTGCCAGTTGGCACTCCACGGATGAGGTAGTTCCTCCTATCTGGTCTTTAAGGGGGTATGTGGTTGAACCGGCGTTCCTTGATATCTGCTTTGCAATTTTATAGAAATCTCTACTTCGGTGTGGATATAGATAATAAAATAATGATACAAATAACAAAATTCTATAATTCTGGCTCTTTGTTCAGTTGTGAATCTCTCCATTATTTATTATCAAGGTGTTATTTGTATAATCCAATAAAATAAAAAAAATTGTAAAAGAAAAAGTTTTTGAAAGTTTTAATTTTAAACCATAGTGTCTTTTGGCCCACCCTGTATAATATAATTTATTGCAATTATTCAATCTTGTTTAGAAGAAAATTTTTTTGGAGCGAGAGTTTCGAACATAAAGACAATTAGTATTTCTATTATTAATAGGTGGAGCGATTTCTTGTGACTGATAATTTGTTCAACAGTATTCTCCCAATTTTGACCAAACGTAACTTATTTGCAAGGTATTTCTTCTCAGCTGTCCACCAGATTAACAAATTTATAAATTTTTAAATTCTGTTTGAGTTATACTCATTTTAAGTTGCTACTAACACATACATAAAATTATACAATGCTGTGTGTATAAAATTTGTTAATCTGTTTGCAAAAAAATGAGTTTACATTCTTCATTCCCAATAATAATTGTGTTGAATTGAAAAATTATGTTGGACATGGTATACCTTTAGGGTAATTAATTTATTAAATGGAAAAGTATAATTTCCTGGAATTTTCAATCGAATTTCCTGGGCTGGAATCTGCTAGAAGAGTAATTTATTTATTTTAAACAAAAAAGAAAATATTTTGTTGTTGTTTTTCTATTTCACAAAAATTTAAATTGTCCAATATCAATTGACAAACTGACTGTCGAGTAACTGTCATGGCATTGTCAACGCATAAATGTCTATAAATAAATGTTTCTACAAATTTCAACATATTTACAAATAGAAAAACCACACACATAAATAACTGAAGTTGAAATGAATTTAAACAATGTTTACGGCACAATATTGTACATGTTGATTAAGGCCAGTGAGTTCAAATATGCCTGTCTGTCTGTCTCTCTCTGTATATATGTGTGTGTGTGTAACAGCTGTCATTAGCACAACTCATTAATAAGCGCTGACAGTTAGAATGCCTTTGATAACCATTTTGATGACTTTTTCTACATAAAACTTTCGGTCGTTTGTCGGTGTTGGCAACATTTGCCGCTGAACAAATTGGTACCAATCAAAAAAAAAAAAAAAAAAAAAAACATTAAGCTTAAACTTGTCATTGTACTCGTACTAAAACAATAAAATACATAGAGAAATAAAATTAATATTTGCAAAATCATAAAAAATACGACAAGAGCAAAAACAACAAATGTACTAAATGGAAATAATAATGAATTAAAATAAATACTGGTTGGTTTTCGCTGTCATGCCCCGATGACAGTTGACAAATTGCTTAAGTAAATAAGTAAACAGGATATTAAGGTAAATATTGTGGAAATAGATAATAAAACTCAACAACAAACAACTGCCATTAGGAGGTGGTGTCTTTGACATTAACATACCTTAAACAAATAAAGAGCCAATTGATGATATTGACTTAAAAACAGAAAAAAGAAAAATAAAAAAAATTAATAAATAGATAATTGTTAAGTTGTTAAAATTCAGTTCTCTACATAAATTTGATAAAATTATTATATCCTTTTTAAAAAACAAAAGAAAATTTCTTTCCACCCAACTAATTTTACAAATTTTTTTTTCTTTTATCAGCGAATGTCTGTTAAAGCTCTTGTTGTTCTCCTTCATTTACTTCCTAATGTTGATTATAATTCCGTTGCGTTTCCTTGTGTTGTTTTTTTTTTTTTTTTTATTATTATTCCATATTTTTATTTCGGTAATGGTTCTTAATAGGCTTTTTGTAGTATCACACGCACCAATTATTGTATTATTACGTTCTCAAAATATTCTTGGTTATTTCCTTTTGTATAGGGAGCCAATCATGTTATAATATTACCAAAAAGCTTTGTGTGCTTTCTATATTATTTATAAAATTGACCCAAACAATGTTGTGTGTGGGTGTGTGTGTTTCTTTAGTTCAAATTCTTTTCTTTTTGTGAAAACTATCATCATATCCGTTTCTTGATAGTAGGATTCTAAGCGAGCACAATATCGCTAGAGCGGCTATTAAATGAAATTATCTTATAAAAGCCTACATCCAAAAAATTTTTTATACAATTATTTCGTGGAGACTTATATTCAATTAGGGGTGTTTTTTTTTTTTTTGGAAATCATTTTTCATATTTTTTATATGATTAAGCTAGAAAAAAAAATTAGGTTTCCTAATATAAGTTTGTTTTGGATTTGAAGTGTAGGTCGTTAAGAACAAAGTGTTTTATTTTGCAATTTAATAAACTTGGCATAGTTCAGTGAATTGAGAAAACAGTACAACATGAACAAACCATAAATTTTTTTTTAGTTTTCAGAAAGCCTTCAACTCTATAAAAATAATCACAATGTGGGAAATACTAAAAACCACAATTTTTGTAAACTTTATCAAGGTCATGTACAACAACACCATACTTCAGTTCGCCATAATGGTATGATCAGGAAATCCATCAAGACAAGTAGAGTTCGCCACCATTTTAAAGGGTTTATACAGGGCCCGCCCTAGGGTTGAGCCAGTAAGGCCATGACTCGGGGCGACTGGCAGATTGGGACGCAATATATGTAATATGTAAAAGAAATTGGTAAATAATGATGAAATTGCAAAAAAAAAAAATATTTTCTTTTTTGTTCGTTATTTAAAGCAAATTCATATTTATCACAAAGTAGGCTTTGCATTGTTCAATATTTGAAACTTTTTTTGGAATTCAATGGAATAACTAAATAAACAATGACCACTTTTGATGTGTAAACATCTAAATTTCTATTTCAAAATACAATCACAAAAACAGCGTAACATGTGGCACGTAAGACAAAATCGGTGCGACTTATGGTTGTAGTGTTGAAAAAATTTTAATATGCAAATACCTGTTTGAAAACGAAAAATGAAAAAAGAAAAATAAAAAATGAAAAATGAAAAAGAAAAATGAAAAATAAAAAATTAAAAATTAAAAATAAAAAATGAAAAATGAAGAATATAAAATGAAAAATAAAAACAAGTAAGAAAATTATAGTCGGTCTAGACCGACCATACTATACCCTATACCATGGTTTAGAAACCCTATCTCTTCGGTCCAACTAACTGGATTTAGAAAATAAGCACAAACCAAATTTGAGTGGCATTGTTAATAATTTTTTTGGCTGCAGATATGAAAAAGTTCATATCGGATGCTATATTTATATGTAGACTAAGTCAAAAAATGGACCATATTTGGTAAGGTCACTTATATTTTGAAAATATTTACACAAATCAAATTTGAGAAAAATCTGTTTTTGGTTTTTTTGATAGATTTAAGTGAAGATCGGGAAGCAGCTCTATATGGGGCCTATGACTAAGAATTGTCTAAAGGGGATTATTTTTGGACTACTGATTAATGGATACAATAAACACATACAATCCCAATTTTACTAAGATCTATCTTATGTCAATTTATGTCGATTTCATAGGGGTCATTTGTATGGGGACTAGGTCTGAGCATGGACCGATTTTCACCAATTTCTACAGTGTTTATTCTATGGCTGATAAAAGCTTACATACCAAATTTCATCGAAATATGTTCATATTTGCGACCTGTAGTTTGATTACAAACTTTACATGGACACACAGACGGACGGACGGACATCGTTGAAACGACTCAGAAAGTGATTCTGAGCCGATCGGTATAATAAAAGATGGGTCTAGGTCAAATATTTTTGGTAGTTACAAACAGCAGCGCTAAGTCATTATACCTAAACCACATAGTGGTATGGGGTATTATGACAAATTAAAATGGAAAATAAAAAATGAGAAATGAAAAATGAATAATGAAAAATAAAAAATTAAAAATTAAAAATTAAAAATTAAAAATTAAAAATTAAAAATTAAAAATTAAAAATTAAAAATTAAAAATTAAAAATTAAAAATTAAAAATTAAAAATTAAAAATTAAAAATTAAAAATTAAAAATTAAAAATTAAAAATTAAAAATTAAAAATTAAAAATTAAAAATTAAAAATTAAAAATTAAAAATTAAAAATTAAAAATTAAAAATTAAAAATTAAAAATTAAAAATTAAAAATTAAAAATTAAAAATTAAAAATTAAAAATTAAAAATTAAAAATTAAAAATTAAAAATTAAAAATTAAAAATTAAAAATTAAAAATTAAAAATTAAAAATTAAAAATTAAAAATTAAAAATTAAAAATTAAAAATTAAAAATTAAAAATTAAAAATTAAAAATTAAAAATTAAAAATTAAAAATTAAAATTAAAAATTAAAAATTAAAAATTAAAAATTAAAAATTAAAAATTAAAAATTAAAAATTAAAAATTAAAAATTAAAAATTAAAAATTAAAAATTAAAAATTAAAAATTAAAAATTAAAAATTAAAAATTAAAAATTAAAAATTAAAAATTAAAAATTAAAAATTAAAAATTAAAAATTAAAAATTAAAAAATTAAAAATTAAAAATTAAAAATTAAAAATTAAAAATTAAAAATTAAAAATTAAAAATTAAAAATTAAAAATTAAAAATTAAAAATTAAAAATTAAAATTAAAAATTAAAAATTAAAAATTAAAAATTAAAAATTAAAAATTAAAAATTAAAAATTAAAAATTAAAAATTAAAAATTAAAAATTAAAAATTAAAAATTAAAAATTAAAAATTAAAAATTAAAAATTAAAAATTAAAAATTAAAAATTAAAAATTAAAAATTAAAAATTAAAAATTAAAAATTAAAAATTAAAAATTAAAAATTAAAAATTAAAAATTAAAAATTAAAAATTAAAAATTAAAAATTAAAAATTAAAAATTAAAAATTAAAAATTAAAAATTAAAAATTAAAAATTAAAAATTAAAAATTAAAAATTAAAAATTAAAAATTAAAAATTAAAAATTAAAAATTAAAAATTAAAAATTAAAAATTAAAATTAAAAATTAAAAATTAAAAATTAAAAATTAAAAATTAAAAATTAAAAATTAAAAATTAAAAATTAAAAATTAAAAATTAAAAAATTAAAAATTAAAAATTAAAAATTAAAAATTAAAAATTAAAAATTAAAAATTAAAAATTAAAAATTAAAAATTAAAAATTAAAAATTAAAAATTAAAAATTAAAAATTAAAAATTAAAAATTAAAAATTAAAAATTAAAAATTAAAAATTAAAAATTAAAAATTAAAAATTAAAAATTAAAAATTAAAAATTAAAAATTAAAAATTAAAAATTAAAAATTAAAAATTAAAATTAAAAATTAAAAATTAAAAATTAAAAATTAAAAATTAAAAATTAAAAATTAAAAATTAAAAATTAAAAATTAAAAATTAAAAATTAAAAATTAAAAATTAAAAATTAAAAATTAAAAATTAAAAATTAAAAATGAAAAATGAAAAATTAAAAATGATATATGAAATATGAAAAATTAAAAATGAAATGAAAAATGAAAAATGCACAATAAAAAAATTAAAAATAAAAAATAAAGAATGAAAAATAAAAAATGAAAAATGAAGAAGGAAAAGTTAAATATTAAAAATAAAAAATGAGAAATAAATTTTTTTTTTTTTAGTAGTCTTTATTTACAATCTATCCATTCAAGGATAATAAGCAAATCTGATGAAATACAAATTAACATTAATTGATGCCCTCCAGTGAGAACATCAATATATTACAATTAATAGATTTGACATTTTTAACAAAGGGAAAATTATAACTATATTTACAAAAAAATTTTTTTTTTTTTTGTTTATTATATGACTTTGTGCTGCTGTTTGTAACAACCAAAAATATTTGACCTAGACCCATCTTTAATTATACCGATCGAATCAGAATCACTTTCTGAGTTGATTTAACAATGTCCGTCCGTCCGTCCGTCCGTCCGTCTGTGTGTCCATGTAAACCTTGTAATCAAACTGCAGGTCGCAAATATGAATATATTTTGATGAAATTTGGTATATAAGCTTTCATCGGCCATGGCATGAACGCTGTTGAAATTGGTGAGAATCGGTCCATGTTCAGACCTAGCCCCCATACAAATTACCCCTATGAAATCGACATAAATTGCCATAAGATCCAAATTGTCATATAGATCTTACTCAAATTGGGTTTTGTATACGTTCATTACGTCCATTATTGAGTAGTCCAAAAATGATCCCTTTGGCCGCATATAGGGCTGCTTCCCGATCTTCACTTAAATCTATTAAAAAGCAAAAATATTGCACTGATTCTTCTCAGATATGGTTTGTATATATTTTTGCAAAATACAAGAGACTTTTCCAAACATTATCAGGATCGGTCCATTTTTGGACCTAGTCCCCATATAGATATAGCATCCGATATGAACTTTTTCATATCTGCAGCCAAAAATATTAATAAAAATCCCACTCAAATTTGGTTTTTGCTTATTTTCTATGTCCAGTTAGTTGGGCCTAAGAGATAGGGTTTCTAAACGCATGGTATAGGGTATCGTATAGTCGGTCTAGACCGACTATAATTTTCTTGCTTGTTTTTTTTTTTTGTTTTGTTTTATTTTTCGCATTAGTTTAATTTTAATATATCCATTTTTTATTAATTAGTTTCGAAACGGTAGATCAAGAATATGTTTCCGCTTCAGTCTTCGAATTTCTTCTGTATTATCAAGGAGGAAAATAGCTAAATAGTTTGCGCTGAATCTATTTATTTCTTGTTTTACGTTTGGGATATATAGATCATTATGTATTGTTTTATTAGATACAAACCATTGTGCATTTATTATTGATCTTAGTGTTTTTGTTTGGTATCGTTGTAATATCTCAATGTTCGAATTACTTGTTGTTCCCCACAGCTGTATGCCATACGTCCAAACTGGTTTCAGAATAATTTTATATATATTGACCTTATTTTCAAGACTTAGCTGAGATTTTGGACCCAATAACGAATAGAGACGTCTGGTTTTTATTTTAAGATGTTCTTTTTTTGCTTTAATGTGGGGGATCCATGTTAACCGCTTGTCAATATGTAAACCTAAATATTTAACGCTGTCTTTTTTGGAATTTCACTATTATTGATAAAAATGTTTGGACAGATACTTCTACTTAGAGTGAATGCTACATGTACTGATTTTTCTGTATTGACTTTTATGTTCCATTTTTTCAACCAAATTTCAATTTCATTAACTTCTTTTTGCATGCGATTAGACACTTCGACTGGACATGTGCTTGATGCTAATATTGCTGTGTCATCAGCATAGGTTGCAACTAAAATGCTACCAGTTATAGGCATATCTGAAGTGAAAATTGTGTAAAGAATTGGGCCTAGAACACTGCCCTGGGGTACCCCTGCTTGAATGTTATATAATTCCGAAGTTTCACTATTGACTTTTACATAAAAATATCGATGGTTTAAGTATGATTTGAGCAATAGATAGAATGGAGTTGGAAGTAATTTTTTAAGTTTATACATTAAGCCGTTATGCCAAACTTTATCAAAGGCTTGTTGCACATCTAGAAAGGCTGCCGAACAATATTTTTTATTTTCCAATGTATCACTGATATAAGCAACGATACGATGACATTGCTCAGGGGTGCAATGTTTATGCCTGAAACCGAATTGGTACTCAGGAATGATGTTGTATTTTTCTAGTATTGGTGACAATCTACTCGTAATTATTCTCTCGAATATTTTGGAGAACGTAACCAATAAACTTATAGGTCTGTAAGATGATACAACGTTCTCTGGCTTATTTGGTTTAAAAAACGAAAAATAAAAAATAAAAAATAAAAAATTAAAAATTAAAAATAAAAAATACAAAATAAAAAATAAAAAATGAAAGATAAAAAATGAAAATAAAAATAATAAAAAACGAAAAATTAAAAATGATAAAAAACGAAAAATTAAAAATTAACCGGTTCAAATAATAAATAAAAATAAATATTTTTACATTAGCGGAGCCCCTGCAGTTGATAAGTGATACATAGATGACGCTTTCTGTTTGATTTTAAAAAAAGTGCCGTAAAAAATCTTTAATTACTAGATGTTTACTCATCTCCCCTGTAATCGGACCCACATGCTTTTTTTTATTAAATTGTTCTGATGACGAGAAATTAATTGTAACACAAATGTAGGTGCCGATGTCCCATACGTGACGCTTAATTCACGCAGACTTTAGGTCTTTTCTTTGCGTATGTTTTGGGCAAATACGCTTTTCAGCATAAAACTTTGGATGAAAACAAAGAAAGAGCAGATAACTCGGTAAATAACTAGATGTAAGTGATATTAAGAAGAACAGATGGCAGCATTACATGGACTGCTTTTGAACGCAACTTCTCAGAGCTAATCCTCTGCCCGACCAAAGAAACAGTAGCGTAGAACCGTCTTGCCAGACCCAAATTTGAATCTCTCCGTGACTGTGCGAGACTGCGTGACTATATTAAAATTACAGAAAAGTATATGGACCAAGTTTCAGATTGATTGAATGAGGGGAAATGGGTTTCAAATCACTCCGTGACTGTGCGTGACTATGCGTGACTGTGCGTGACTACCCCAAAATTAATCTATAGTCACAACAAGACTATGGACCAGGTTTCAGATCAATTGGATAAGGGTGAGAGGGGTTGCCCCACGACAGACAGACAGATTGTTTTAAAAGAAAGAGTTTAAAAATAATTTTATGTTATTAAAGTTATATCTAACTATAGCATAAGTTTTGACCACATAGTGGTATAGGGTATAATGACTGTGTGCTGATATTTGTTATTACCAAAAATAGTTGACATTTTTTTTTATTATATCTATCGGCTCAGAATCAATCTCTGAGTCAATTTAGCGATATCCGTTGTGTTCCTCTGTCCGTCCGTCCGGCCGTGTGTCCAAATAAACCTTGCAAACGAACCACAAATCGCAAATATGAGTATATTTTGATGAAATTTAATGTATAGGCTTCTATTGGCCATATGATGAACACTGTTAAAACTGATGAAAAATCGGTTCAATTTCCGACCTAGTTCCCATAAAAAAGTCGCCTGCGAGATCAATTTAAATTGCCATTTGATTCAAATTGGGTTTCTGTATACTTATTACATCTATTTATCATTAGCCCAAAAATAAACCCTATGGGACCATTCTTAGTATAAATGTTACTTCCCGATCTTCAATTAACACCATATAAAAGAAAAATATTGCACAGATTTTTCTCAAATTTGGTTTGTATATATTTTTGTAAAAAAGAAGTGACTTTACCAAATATGGTCAGGATCAGTCCATTTTTCGACCTGGTCCCCATATAAATATTATATCCGACATGAGCTCATTCAAATCTGCAGGCAAAAAAATTAATAAAAATTCCACCCAAATTTGGTTTATTTTTATTTTCTATAGCAAATACTCTTAATGCGTAACTCAGGGATGGAATATAGCAATTTCGATTTGGTATCAAAAATGATTTTAAATTGTACTTTTTTGACCATCAAGGTACTTTTTATACCCTATACCACTATGTGGTTTGGGTATAATGACTTTGTGCTGCTGTTTGTAACAACCAAAAATATTTGACCTAGACCCATCTTTAATTATACCGATCGAATCAGAATCACTTTCTGAGTTGATTTAACAATGTCCGTCCGTCCGTCTGTCCGTCCGTCCGTCTGTGTGTCCATGTAAAGCTTGTAATCAAACTGCAGGTCGCAAATATGAATATATTTTGACGAAATTTGGTATATAAGCTTTTATCGGCCATGGGATGAACGCTATTGAAATTGGTGAGAATCGGTCCATGTTCAGACCTAGCCCCCATACAAATTACCCCTATGAAATCGACATAAATTGCCATAAGATCCAAATTGTCATATAGATCTTACTCAAATTGGGTTTTGTATACGTTCATTACGTCCATTATTGAGTAGTCCAAAAATGATCCCTTTGGCCGCATATAGGGCTGCTTCCCGATCTTCACTTAAATCTATTAAAAAGCAAAAATATTGCACTGATTCTTCTCAGATATGGTTTGTATATATTTTTGCAAAATACAAGAGACTTTTCCAAACATTATCAGGATCGGTCCATTTTTGGACCTAGTCCCTTTATAGATATAGCATTCGATATGAACTTTTTCATATCTGCAGCCAAAAAAATTAATAAAAATCCCACTCAAATTTGGTTTTTGCTTATTTTCAATGTCCAGTTAGTTGGGCCTAACAGATAGGGTTTCTAAACGCATGGTATAGGGTATCGTATAGTCGGTCTAGACCGACTATAATTTTCTTACTTGTTTTTATTTAATTTAAAAAAAAAATAATAATAATTATAAACAAAACAGGTACATAAAAATTCATTAATGTATTTTAAAAACACAAAATAAAAAAAATTAAATAAAGTAAAAAAATATACATAAAATTATATATAAAAAAGAACACAAATATTTTTTTCGAGATCAAAAAATTATGTTTTTAAGAAAGATGTAAAAAAAATATTACTAACATCTTTAAAGTAAAGATATTGTACGACTTTAAAATTTAAAGTTTAATTCAATTTAAACTATTTTTTATAAATTTTTTAATTCCATGTTGTTAGAAATTTTAAAATTATAACAACAAGCATTTGGTTTGAATATGATTTGATACTGTTGGAACATGAAGCCGGTTTCTTTCTTTTGTTTTTGTAAGATTTTGATAAGAAAAAATCCTCTCCACCTTTGCAGAGGAATGAGGTATCGACAAAATTCCACGACAATTCTGAAAATATCAGGGAACATCTTTTCATCTAATTCATTTTTAATTTCAGACACTTTTGACCAGAAACCACACATATTTTCTTTTATTAATGGTTTGAATTCATCCAAATCGGCTCTATATTGTGAGTTAATGTTCTCAAAATTTTTGCTTTCATTGGGAAACATTTTGATCAAAAAAGGCACAATGCTGTTGATTTTTCCTGACAAAACATTTTCGGGTGAAAATTTACTAAACCAATTTAGGGTCTCGTCATCAAAATTTACTTTTGTCTTCAAAACTTCACAAAATTTTATATAGAAACTTTTTGCGTTTTGTTTAAATTGATTTACAACACTACTGTCGATTTGATTTTCGATTATGTATAAATCAACTTCAGTGCCACAAAATATATCGTTCAATGGAATATGATTCTCATTTAGGTTTAGTTTTGAAATTTTAGAGTTGTCTAAAAAACTCTTTTTAATAAAGTTTCGTGCAATTTGGCGAAATAAAAATATTAATCTTGGCAAAAAAATATGCATACGAGCATCTTCTGACTGCATTTCAACATTCACTGCATTAACAAATTTAAGAACATATTGAAGGAATAAAAATTTCATTTTGTATATTGGATTTGCAAATCCTAACATTATAAACTTTATTCTCTCATTTTTTGAATCAACATCAAAATTATCAAAATAATATTGTAAGGGTTCCCACTGTTCTAGAATTCGATTAACTACTTCTTGTCTTGAAAGTCATCTTGTTGTAGCTTATTTAAAGATTATATGTATTTCGGCTCCAAAGTATTCCTGTAATTTAATGAATTCTTCTCTTCTGCTCGCACTGTTACAAAAATGAAAATTTTATTTCTTTTATAAACTTATCAAATTCCTCAGGAATTCCAAATTTAGAGGCAGCTGATGAAACCAAATTTTAAATGTGACATATGCAGCCATTGGAAAATAAATGAGGAATAATATTTTTAAACTTGGATTGCACACCATTTGAAGAACCCATCATTACAGCACAAGTATCTGTGGTCATACCGACCGTATTTTTTAAGGGTATATTATTTTCCTTTAATACATGCAGTGTGCTATTGAAGATTCCATTAGATGTGCTGTCTTCAATTTGTACCAAACTCAAAAAACGGTCACGAGATATTCCATCGAAAATTCGTATTACAATTGCAAGGTTTTTGGAAATACTGCAATCAGTACTTTCGTTGATTACTAACGAAAAGTAATGGTTGTTACAAAAGCTTTGTATGTCTTTAGAATTTTCAGGGCCAAGCAAGTTTGTCACAATTTCTTTACCTTTTCTTCTGTGAATGTTAAATTTCTTAGCAATCTGGGAATCATGAACTCCTTCCTTTATAATAAAATTTAGATGATCGAGTACCGTGAATGCAAGATTATGCTCTGCAACAAAAGCACTCAGCATTATTTCTAATTTTTTTGCAGATTCCGTTATTGTACATTTTGTGGAACTTGTTAAGAAATTGTCAATTTTGGGTGTTGTTTTGGCGGCATTAACTTTCTTTTTGTGATTTTCGCTCAGGTCATGACGATTTAAATGTGTTAAGCCTCCAGTAATATAAGAATTACAAACAGTAAATTTTTTCCGGTTTCATCCTTTTTCAACCATGTAAACTTTTTTGTCCAATCATCTCTAAATGGAACTAAATATGGCTTGTTTGACTTGCTGGTTCTAAGAAAAAAAAAATTAGAATTAAGTTTAATTTATTTTAAAACCTATTGCAAAACTTACCCAGGTTCATCATATTCCATGATTAAGGTAAATAGAATTAATTGTTAAAAACTATTTTATTTATTGAATCACAGTTAATTGCTGACTTTTTTAGTATTTGTCGAGAACAAACAAATCTTCCGATTTTTTATTTTTTTTTTGCGTAAAGAAGAAAAAACAATGATTAATCAGAATTAAAGCATCACCGTGCTGTTCGGCGTTATTTTCTTTTCATGTAAAATGTTAGGAGAAAAATGTTACTTTGCTGCTTGTAGTCTGATTGCGTTTGGCATTTGTTTTGGGAAAAACCAAATTTTATAAACAAAAGTCAGCTAATATTTGTTAGACCATCATCACATAAATGAATGAAGTGTTGCCAGTGTGGTTAAATTTAAAAGAGTTTCTCAACGAGTTACCATATTTCAATAAGTAGAAAATGGGGGAAAAATTAATGCAAGAAAATAATTTCAATAAAAAAATTAGTTAAAATTCGTTCAATTTTGAAAATGTATCAAATGAGTCGCGGGCGTATCAACGTATTTTTCAACATCAAATAGTATCAAAAAAAGTACAATTGTATCAACAATTCCATCCCTGGCGTAACTCAAGGTATCGCATATCGGTCTAGACCTACTATAATTCTGTTGCTTTTTTATTGAAAAATAATTATAAACATTTTATAACATATTTTCTTTTATATTACAGGTAAGCATCCTTGAAGCCATTGCCGTGAGTACAAACTCATATTAAAATATATAAAGAAAATTTAAACTAAAATAAGCCTTGGACAGATATTATAAACGACATTGACATATGTCTTTAATAATATTTTTATACCTTAATAAAGTGGATATGTAGCTGGCGCTGGTTTTCCTTTAATGTGTAGTAATAATTATTATCTGAAACACAGCTGACTGTAGGTCAATACAGTAAGCGGATGACTAAAGGCTTATTCCATAGTGACAGACATGACATTCATAGATCTTTCTAATCCAATATTATACAGCAAAAGTTTTTCATAAAAATATACAAAATTATGCAGACGGACCTGAACAACATATTTACCATTAGCAAAAGTATGATAGCATTACTGTTGTTAACAATTGGGAGCAAAAAACAGTCGTGACAGACATGACAACAAACAGACACCATTTAAGAGTATATTTGTAAAACACATAAAAGCTCTGAAGTTATTTGTTTGACAAATAACAAACAAGACATTAATTCTAAAATAAATTATAGTAAAACGAAGTATTTTTTAAAGTGACAGACATGATACTGACTTTATTTTCAAAATTACTTAATAGGGGCTATAAAAATATTCAAAAATACATCTAACAAACTATTGTCATATCTCCATCCCATTTTCTTTGAAATGTTATCAATAAAAATTATTAAATTAAAATTTTAAAATTAAACGTTAGTCTTACCTTTGCATTGAATTACCCTAAAGCTTAGTGTGAGTTAATGTTTGGTGTTTCATAGGTTTCAATACCTTTAATTCCAACGATTTTTTGTACAAAATCAATTATTATAATTGGTGTTACCATAGAAATAGTAACACATTTCGAATCTGGAGCAAATGTTTTTTGTAAATCCGATTCTTCTGTATATGTAAATAATATTTATTGGTTTTTAGAAAATTTCATTAAACAAATAACCAAGGCTTGGGCAGTCCATACGAAACTCTATACTGTGAATATAGGGAAATGGTCAAAGGTCCAATCATGTAAATGAACATAAGAAAAAAAAGAACAAATAACATCGAATTTCTCACATAGGTTTTTTTGCCAGAATGTATTTAACGCTCCATATGTGACACCGTTTTTACTTGGGGTTAGGCCTTAAAATTATGCAATAGAGGCAATTTAATGAGGTCACCTACTTTAGCAGTGAACAAATACATGATCAATAAATAAGACATGTTATTTATTGAAAGCCTTAAGATAGATTAATATAAACTAGCACAGCACAGCACTTTGAATTGGAGTGCAAATCATGGGAAATTTTATTTTTTCATAAATTTTTTTCTGCAATGCTTTTTTTATTCTATATATGTACATATATAAAATGTTTGAATATTTAAATAAAATTGATTACACTGTCAATTTTTAAATAAAATCAATTAAATCTTATTATAAATATTTGATGAACACACAGAAGAAATATATATGGAATTTTTTATATAAAAATTTATAAGAGCCTAAAGGTATGCTAATCAATTTTAAGCAATTCACAATTCAACACAGGGTGATTCAAATGTACTCTTTTTTGGAACCATAAATAATAAATGCACAGACGATGAATTGTGTATTGCGTAAAATGGTTAGCATGCTTATAGGTTCTGAAAAAATTATTTATATTTTGTCTTCTTAAATATATTATATATTTAACACAATATGATCATTCTGCACTTATCACTATGCCAAATTTCCCACAGCTCCGTGCTTGCATTTTGCTTAAAAACTGATCGAAAAAATTACCTTCAAATATTATTATATACAATTTGGAAGGCTGCTTTATATGGGGTCCGTGACTTAAATTAGTTTTACGCTGTTTGTTCCCAAAAAAAAAAAGATTTTGATATTTAAAAACACACATAAAAATTTTCATGAAGAGCACGGCAGCGAAAGTGGCTCTCCGTTTAAGAGAGTCATATAACCTGGAACAAAGTTCTTGGGGACACGGCACAATACTGCGGACAATGTGCGGGACACAAATTGATCGGGAAACCGATTACGTGTCACCGGTGATGAACTTTGGGGGTAATTTTACGATCCAAATACCGACTAGGGAAGAGAGAGCAGCAAACTTTGTCATAGACAGGACTGCGATCTCAGTGCATAACGACGGTTCGAAGATGAAAGTTCAGGTTCAGGGGTCTACTCCGAGCAACTTGACTTTCAGGTAACTCGGAGAATCCCTGACAAATGTACTGTTTTTCAGGCCAAGATTCACGCAATTCTCATTGCAACGAAAATAATTCTGGAACGGGATATGGATCGAACGACCATTAATGTTTTCGTGCACGGTCTTGCTGCTCTCGAAGCTCTGAAATCGAGGACAGTTAGATCGAAGTGTGTGAGGGAATGTATCGAGTCGCTCGACTGGATCCGGCATCACAACGTGAGGCTTATATGGGTTCCAGGACACAGTGGGGTCAAGGGAAACGAGCTGGCTGACGAGTGCGCGCGGAAAGGCTCAGCTTTTCTGAGGGGAACGATGGAAACTGATATTAGAATCCCTCTATCAGAGCTGTCTTATCTGATTCAAGAGGCAGTAGATCTCGAAATATAGACAAGGTGGACGCAACTAACCTCTTGCAGAATATCCTAAATCCTATGGCCCTTGACTAATCCAAGGAGAACGAAATCACTCCTTGGTTTTGGCAAAGGGACAATCAGCCTACTTATAGGAGTACTCACTGGACACTGTATATAGGGGGATGGCTGAACGCATAGGTGTCCCGAGAGCTAACTTCTATAGGAGCTGTAGGGATGTGGACAAGGAGGAGTCACTGCAACATTTGCTGTGTGAATGTCCAGGACTGAAGGAGCTGCGCTTTAGATATCTACGGCAAAGATTTTTCGATAACCTGGGCTGCATAGTAGACGTTCCACTTGGCGACCTTGCGGACTTCTTGAGAAAATTTGGCTGGTTCAGAGGGACGCATAATGGACGAAAAGGGTCTTTTTCACTTGTTCTTTTTCTTTTCTTTTTCATTTTCATTTTCCATACCCTTACATTATATATCTGTATTCTTTAATCTCTATTCCTATCACTACATTCCGGCACTTTCTAAAGGGTATCACAATGGGCTATATGGCCTCCGAGTATACCCGCCTTCGGGCGGGCGACCCATCCAACCTAACCTAACCTTAAAACACACAAAAATTAAATTCCATCCTGATATAAAACAGGGGAATTTAAGTCGACCAGATAGAAAATATTTGTGTGGGACTACATCCCAATATGCACTGATTTGCACCAGATCCAATTCTATATAAAAATTGTATATACCAAACTTCATCAAAATAGATTTAAGTTTGTGAAAACGTTTGATTGTAAGGTTTACATAGTTTACAGAGACGGACAGACGAATGGATAGAGGGAAACCTTTAAAGCGGCTCAGAAAGTGATTTCATATAAGTAGGTCGGTTTAATAAGAGATTGGTGCATCGCACACAGAGAGACTGAAAGAAGTCGACAAATCTACTACAAAATAATCTTCTATGGTTTTCTAGAATAACCGCGTATGTCATAAAATCAAAATGTTCAGGGGAGCTAAAAAACGTTATATTTGAAATTCTGGGCTCGATATAAAGTTTTAAGAGCTTTTTATTGAACAGTCCTGTAGATATGGGCAATAAATAATTTATGTAAAAATTTGAGTCAAAAATCTTCAGAGGAATAGATCCTAGAGTGGGACGAAAAACAAAATATGTAAATTACACTTAAAGTGTGTGCAGATAAAACAACTTATGTCGACAAACGTCGTTTTCTTTGAAAAAGAGAACTACCAATGCAACCACCCATGTATATATAAGTTGTTGTTGCTTGAAAAATGGATTTTTTTGTTCGTCAACAAAAAATTAACGGGACTTAGGATGAGAATATGACAACGTCACAAGAATAATAGTGACAAAAAATAACAGAAATAAACACACAAGTTTTTACAAGTGGTTATAAACTGAAAACTAATCCAAAATTATTTTTCATTTTTTTTCTTTAATAACAACGTATGTGGCTATGTGTCTTTTTCTGAGAAAATAATTTGTCAGCAATCAAACGTAGGTTGACAAACGTCATTAGTGCTGCAAATTAATTTAATAAAAATTTAAGTTTCGTCGTTATTTAAAGAAAAAACTCAGAAATGGTCAATATATTTTTAAAAAAATTGAACACATATAAAGAGCGTTAAAAATTAATATATTTGGCATTGTTAACTCAAAACTGACAAAAATGGACATACGCGGTTATTCCAGAAAACCACAGTCTTTTGTTTCACCAATTTCATTAAACGCGAAAATTAAAGGTAATGGAGCATTCCAAAAGGGAAATATCATAAAATAGTGAAATTCTTAAGTATTTTTGTAAGTACATAGTAAATTTTTTTTTTCAAAAGGATATATTAGACATTTCAGAGGTATTGAAGGCATGTTTATACCCTATACCGCTATGTGGTTTGGGTATAATGACTTTGTGCTGCTGTTTGTAACTACCAAAAATATTTGACCTACACCCATCTTTAAGTATACCGATCGAATCAGAATCACTATCTGAATCACTATCTGATTCGATGGTTTTCAACTGATATCAACAATCAATACAACGCAGAGATTTTGCTAATTCCCGGTGGAAACGTTTCAAAACGAATGAATTGAAACTCGATTTTCGCACTGCTAGAAGTGAGGCTAATTCTAAAATAAGAATGGCTAAAACTAATTACTATTCCGAACGATTTTCATCCGCCATTGCCTCCAAGGATACATGGAAAACCATTCGAGATATTGGTATTGGCAAAAATAATAAAAATGAAAGCTGCCCAATTGATGGAAACGAACTTAATAGCATTTTCACTTATCTTCCGACGACAATATTGAACAGTACAGATTCGAAGAACAATATTATGAATAATAGATCCTCTTTTGAACAAACTGCATTCGAGTTTTCTTGTGTTAGTCAGTTTGATGTATTATCCAGTTTTTCATTAATAAAATCAAATGCCGTGGGTTTCGATAACTTACATCCCAAGTTTATCAAGATCATTTTGCCATTAATATTGCCTTATATAACACACCTATTTAACACCATTATTAGATCAAGTTCTTTCCCTACTAAATGGATATATGCAAAAATAATACCTATTCCAAATTCGAAAACGGAGTATCGCCCAATAGCTATATCAAGCTTTCTATCAAAAGTAATGGAAAAACTACTACATCTACAAATGAGCAATTATATAAACGAAAATCAACTAATGTCTGACAAGCAGTCCGGATTTCGTTCTAACCACAGTTGTACTACAGCTTTGGTTAATGTAACCGAGAACATAAGACGTGAACTTGATTGTGGTAACATAAACTTTTTGGTAATTCTCGACCATTCAAAGGCGTTCGATACAGTGAACCATCAGACACTATGTATGAAGCTAAAACACTTTTTTAACTTTTCATCCACTTCTACGCAGCTTTTACATTCACACCTCACAAATCGGACTAAATCTGTATACGTTAATAATTCGACCTCAAGACCTGTAACACTCATGAGAGGAGTACCTCAAGGATCGATTCTGGGTCCACTTCTTTTTTCCGTCTATGCCAATGATTTGCCACAACAACTATCTCACTGCAAAATACACATGTATGAGAATGACGTTCAGCTGTATCTGAGTAGTCCAGTAAGCTCCATAGAAGAATATGTTGAAAAGCTAAACTATGATCTTAATAAAATACATTTTTGGGCCACTGCAAATGGACTTTGTCTCAACCCGCATAAATCAAAATATTTGATTATGCATAAAAAAAACTTTTCAGCCTGTTCTTGAACATGATATACTAATAAACCATCAGAAAATCGAGATTGTAAAAAAGGTAAATAATCTTGGCATAGTTTTCAATAACAACTTGACTTGGTCAAGCCACGTAGATACACTTGTGGTTCAAACGTATATAAAGCTAAGATCGCTTTGGGTAACTCAGTATTTTACGCCGTTAAAAGTAAGACAATTTCTTGCAAAGACATACTTAATTCCTGGTCTACTTTATGGCTGTGAACTTTTTGGCAACTGCGACTACGCCAGCAAGAAAAAACTAAATATTTTGTACAACAATATTGTTAGATATGTTTATGGACTGAAGAAACGTGATAGCGTTTCGACTTTCTCAAAAAGTCTTTATGGAGTCTCATTCGATAACCTTATTAATATAAGGGTTTTAATGTTTTTGCACAAACTTATTTACAGCGAGAAACCCCTATATCTTTATGATCAAATACAGTTTGCTAGATCCAGAAGGGGCAAAAAACTTATTATCTCTATGCGTCGATGCCTTGTGTCAGAATGGCAATTTTTCATAAACGCCACACGTCTTTGGAATGCAATTCCACACAACCAACAATTAGCTAGCAACGCGATACATTTTGTTTAAATATATATAATTTTCATTTCTTTAAATTCATGAATTTTAATAATTTCTTGTATTTATTTTACTTTATTTTAAATAAGTTATAATGTTTTTTTTTATTGTATTTTAATTTTGTGGCGAATTTTTGAACGATGAAAATCCTGTTCTTTAATTATAAGACATGCCTTGTTGTACAGGAAATTAATAAAAAAATAATAATAAACTCTTTAACGTGTCCGTCCGTCCGTCCGTCTGTGTGTCCATATAAAGCTTGTAATGAAACTGCTGGTCACAAATATGAATATATTTTGATGAAATTTGGTATCTTTTATTGGCCATGGGATGTACGCTATTGAAATTGGTGAGAATCGGTCCATGTTCAGACCTAGCGCCCATACAAATGACCCCAATGAAATCAACATATATTGCCATAAAATCTAAATTATCATACAAATCTTAGTCAAATTGGGTTTGTATCTATATATTACAT
Organism: Cordilura impudica; assembly: GCA_963682025.1. Classification (NCBI taxonomy): domain Eukaryota; kingdom Metazoa; phylum Arthropoda; class Insecta; order Diptera; family Scathophagidae; genus Cordilura; species Cordilura impudica. The sequence continues at coordinate 20,640,228 of OY821517.1, forward strand.
CCGTTAATCAATAGTCCAAAAATGATCCCAACTGGACAACTCTTAGTCATAGGCCCCATATAGAGCTGCTTCCCGATCTTCACTTAAATCTTTCAAAAAACAAAAATATTGCACTGATTCTTCTCAAATTTTGTTCGTATATATTTTTGCAAAATACAAGAGACTTTACCAAACATGGTCAGGATCGGTCCAGTTTTGGGCCTAGTGCCCATATAGATATTGCATCCGATATGAACTTTTTCATATCTGCAGCCGAAAATATTAATAAAAATCCCACTCAAATTTGGTTTATGCTTATTTTCTATATCTAGTTAGTTGGTCCTAAGAGATAGGGTCTCTAAACGCATGGCATAGGGTATCGGATAGGGTTGTTTTGTACAAATTTGTAAATATATATTTTTTTTAAATAAAATTCTTCGTTTTCATTTCGCGCTAACAGCGTTGTCGTTGGATAAATATAAGTATAAAATCGGATATAAAACAATATAACAAAGCAATCACTACAATATTGAAAACTAGTATAAGGCGCCCGACAGTATGTGATTTTATTTTGCCTTACTGAGTTCATAAAACATTTATACAGCGATACCGCCAAAGGATACCAATAATTAAAGATGTTTTTACAGACTCAGTCAGCGAACCAGTAGCCTAAGTGTAATAAGTATAATCGCTGATGAAGGCTTCATGCCAGAAACTGTTATATACTATTATGGTTATGATTTTTATATATCATATACTTTCTTTTGCCCTGCCACATAATATTCTCTCAACCGTTTTTACATTATCCTGTGTGACTCTATATGTAGCATGTAGCTCCAGTTGAGCCTCTGGACATTTCCTATTACCCCCAGACCAAGTATAAATTTACTGACTATATCATAAAAACCCCCTAAAAATATGCTATAAATAATTATCACATACATTATCAAAAATATGCTACATTTCTATATTTTGCTTTATATCCTCCAGGAGCAATAAACTATGTAGATTTAGACTAATTTATAATTTACTAACATGCTGTGATAAAAATAAAAAACAAAAAACATTTCACAGACAAACAGACAAAAAAAAAATAATTACTGAAAATATATATAAAAAAAAATATATATATTAAAAACAAAAAATTAAACCAAAAGTTAGCAAAGTAACCCGCAAGGTTATCAAGGTCTTGTACAATATAAAATGTATCTGTTAATGTAGAATATAATTCCGTAAAAAGGAGTGTTAATGTATGTTTTACAAAAGGGAGGGATATACAAAGGTTATCAGTTTTATGGCTTTTTACAGATTTTTATGTGGTCTTTTGAAGGGATTTTTTTTTCTTTTTTGAATTTTGGTTTGGTAATGACAGAAGGTTTATGTAATGTTTTTATTTATATGGGCTTAAAATTTTTATTGTAATTTTTTTGTGTGTTTATGCTTAAAAAATAAGGCCATAAATTATGGCTTAAGGCTTAGAAGATTAAAGATTTAACTACCAAATCCAAGACTTAATTTGCAGGCTAAACAAAAATTGTATACAAAACAATTAAAAATGTTTTAACCAACTTTGATCCTATGAGAGGCTAAAACATAAATAATCTGCAGTATAATTAACTACAGTATGACAAAAACATTTAATAGCAATAATTTAAAAGAAATTCTTAGTAATTTTATCAGCCTGAATTTATGTATTTTCCTTATTCCTTATTGCTTTGCATTTGCATAACATAAAACTCGCATTTAACACTCACACTTCTTTTATTGTTCTCTAGGGCTTACAAATTTAAAGACTTTATTTGAAATCTTCCAGATAAAATCAATGTAATCCAGCTTAGTTTTGCACAAATGTGGATGATAGATATAAAAAATATTCTCTTTAAAAACACTTTTATATAAAACCTTTCGTACTGCTACAACTTTAGCTTTATCTTTTTGTCTTAGACCATTTATGAGTTTATAAAAAATAAACGTAAGAAGAAAAAAGCCCTTAAAAGAAGAAAAACAAAAAAAAAAAAAAAATGAAAGTAGAACTTAAGCACAGAAATTTACTCGATAAAGGATTATTAAATTTTTCTATGTGAGATGTTTTACCACATGTGCCATCAAAATCACTATATAACTGCAATCAGAGCAAAAACTCAAATACAAAAACATTAGAGTGGAAAAATTTAACAAATTTTTATTCTTGAGAAGCGGCAGTATGTAAATGTGGTTAGGTTAACCCATTTGCATGTGCGGCTTTCAATTTGAATAGGTTGTGACCAGCTTCTGAACAGAGATGATAATATCAGATTGTTCTAGGCCAGAATATGTTTCTCAGGCATTTATTTAAAAAACTTGTATGAAATGAATGTTACATAGTGCTACATTAACACGTTCGCCACTCAGCGTCACATATATGTGGCGTGAGAGTTTTCATAAAAACTCATGTCACATATATGTGTCGCATAATTATAAAATGTATTAAGCTTTTATTTCACGAACTTTTGTTGGAAGTAATTTTCTTGTATGTTTTAGTCTCTGGCAAGGTGTCAGATATATATGAGTGCTGCGGTTTGTGGATACGCTAAGCAGTTATTTTAAAATTTGGTTTTTTGTTCGGGTATTCCCCAAAAAATTTTTATGTACGAATTGATATGAAAACTAACTTTCAATGCTTTGTTAATAGTTCATTCGTGTCGCAATAGCAATAGAAGAAGGTTCTATTGTCTAAAAGTGTAAATTTTGTTATTGATATCAAGGATTTTAAGGTAAGTTTTTTATAATTTTGTAATGTTTTAACTGTCTATGTATATATTTTTATATAGAAAACATGTATGCATGTATGTATTTTTTCGTTGATTGTTTAGAATGGAGGGCCGTAGAAAAGAACTAGTTTCTGAAGAGGAAATTCTTGAGGCTATTTTGAATTCCAGTGAAAGTGATATGGATTTTGAAGATTCTGGAAGCAGCTTTGCCACAGATAATGAGTGTGAAGAGTCTAGGGAAGACAGTTTCTCAGAAGACGATAACATTGTAGAAGGCGCTCGTGGTGGAATTGTTACAAATGAAATTGATTGGATTGATGTGGAGCCCGAAACGAAACATATTGAATTTACTGGCGAAGAGAAAATATTGATTGATTTACCACGTATTGCAAAACCAATAGATTATTTTATGTAGATTTTTGATGACGAGTTAGTTAAGAAAATTGCTTTGTGGACAAATGCACGCGCTAATTATATGTCTAAAAGTAAGAAACTAAGCGCAAAATCTAATCTTCTTAGATGGAAAGATGTGACCGGTGAGGAAATAAAAAAGGTAATTGCTTTATGTATTACAATGCCCCTTAATAAAAAGCCGGAAATGAGACTGTTTTGGAGCAAAGATCCGCTTTATTTTCAAAGTATTTTCGGTGCAACTATGAGTCGCATAAAGTTTGAAAATATAATACGTTGTATGGGTTTCTATTTCCCTGAACAACGTGAAAAATCTGACCGTCTACACAAAATTAAAAATGTCGTCAATCATATTCTTCAAAATATAAGCAAAATCTACAGTCCCCCGCAAAACTTGTCTTTGGATGAAGCTCTTCTTTTGTGGAGAGGAAGACTTTTATTTCGGAAGTGTATTCCGAATAAGAGACATAAGTATGGAATAAAGTTATGCAAACTATGTTATCCCGATGGGTTTTTATTAAATATTGTTATTTACACTGGAAAAGCTACCGTTTGCAATGAAAAGGGGCATAGTTGTTGCTAAATTAATGCAGAATTATTTGCAATAGGGACACACACTTTATATGGACAACTATTACAATAGCGTATATCTGGCAGAATATTTATTGTGTAACAAAACAACAATGTGTGGAACCTTAAGAGCGAATAGAAAATGTAATCCCACTTATGTTATAAAAAGGAACCTCACCAGAGGAACAACAGCATGGAGGCGTAATGCAAAAGGCGTTATAGTTTTAAAACAGAAAGACAAACGGGACGTACTTATGATTTCTACAAAGCATAATTCTGACATGGTTAACACAACATCGAAAAGAGAAGTAAGTAAACTCAAACCGAAAACGGTTGTTGACTACAATAAAAACATGTCAGGTATCGATCGATCTGATCAAATGGTGTTGTATTATGCCTGCCACAGGCGATCAATTCGCTGGTATATGAAGGTGTTTTTTCGCCTGATAGACATATCACTTTGGAATGCTTGCTGGATTTATAACAAAATATATGTTAATAATCCCATAACACTATTGTAATTTAGAGAAAGGATTATAAAAGCATATTTGGCTGAGACTCCAACACAAAGATCATCCCATGAAGTAACAGCCGGTACATCTACTGGCGGTCATTTTCCAGATGTAAGCACTTCAAGAAAACGATGCCGTCAGTGCACTAAAAATAAAAAGAGGACCGCAACCAAGTATATATGTGGAGTCTGCAGAGAAAAAGAGGGTGATGTAATCGGATTATGCCCATATCCATGTTTCAAAATTTGGCACAGCCAATAAAGTGTATACATATGTAACAAATAATAAAATTTTTGAATATATAATATTAAAATTTTTAAATTTCTTTTTATTCATATAAATCAAACCATTTAGTGACTCACATATGTGACACCAAGTCTTCACAAAACTCATGTCACGTATATGTGACTTTCATTAATGTCACATATACGTGACACGCAGTTTCTCTTAAGAAAATTGTTTGCAAAACTCATGTCACATATATGTCACATATTTTTTTTGTTCGTGAGTTTTTATTGAAAGCACAAAAAATTGGTGAGTGGCGAACGTGTTAAATTAAATATCTTTAGCTTCGTCCTTCTGGATATGTATGATGTGTTCCACACTGATTTGAGTTGGCCAAATGCTTGGCACGCTTGGCTCATGCGGATGGAGATGTAAACTTTGGAGCCTCCACTTTTATTCAATATGCTTCCCAGATAACAGAATGACTGGGATGATTGGTTCTGAACTGTTAATAGGTTGCCCATTATTTACGTTTTTTTTTACCAACTCTCTCAGGAAAACAATCAACATATTACTCTCATTACATGAGCACTTCAAAAACATGCCGTTTTTTTTTTTTGAAATACTCTTTTTTGATGTGTAAACATCTATACGCGCAGGGGGGTAAATTTCTAATTCACAATACAATCACAAAAACAGCGTAGTATGTGAGCGTAAGATCTTACGCCTAACATGTAAGCATGAAGACAAATCGGTGTGCCATGATTGTTTGGTGAAAAAATTATGATATGTAATAACCTTTTTGTCGCTGTTTTCTGCAATTTATTTATTACTAGATGTTTACACATCTCCCCTGTGATCGGACTCACATGACTTTTTTCTCTGCAATGACCAAGTAAATGGATTTTTTGCTTACGACGATCAGTGTCATTGTTGTTGTTTAACACTCCTCTTATTGTTTTCCCTTTTCTACGTAGTACAAGCAGCTGGTATCTGTTTTTTTGCTGGGTAAATTAGTGATGAAGGCATAGCACTGATCACAATTAATCGTTCCAGCAATAAAGCAGGTACTTGCTCTTGTACTATCCTAAGGAAAATTGACTTAATTTTTATTTTATTTGATGTCAGGTATTTTTCGTATCGACTTTTGCAACATACGTGGACTCAGATCGAGTTTTTTTTTCTGTATATGCCCACATTTGCTTTTATCGGCCGGATGTTTTTGCCTTATGTGAGAACCAGGTAAGTGGGGATGCTGATCCCAAGGATTTTCACATACCTGGTTATCACCTTCTATCACTTTTTATTCTTCATAGGGGCCTTGTTATGTACATTCGCGACAATGTTGTGTACCAGTACCAGCAACATCTGAACTGCAATGGTACAGAATTTAACTCAATTTGGGTTAAGTTAAAAATCAGGTCACACATTTTTCACTTCGGGTTTCTATATAGAAGCCCAAATACAGAAAGGGAGCATACCTATAATGGCTTCGACGCACTTTTTGAATCCATATCCAGTTACCCGAATAGTGAAATCGTTTCTGCCGACGATTTTAATTTTATAAGTCTACTTGGCTTCACCATTCGCAACAAAAAACTCCCGAAGCCCGTTACGTTCAGCTTTTCGCTGCGCATAACCATCAACCAACGCACATTCCGTGCATTGAAGGGCAACGAAAAAATACTTTCGACCTTTTTCTCACTTCACACCCTGATATGTATGAAGTGAAAATATTTGCACCTCTCGTTAATTCGGATCACTGCACCTTTTCCGCATCCTTTTGGTACTCTGTACTTCAAAGTGTTTCAGCACTAGCTATGAAGCTCGAAAAGGCTCGTTGGGCTAAGCTCAATGATTTTTTTAAGAATTTCAACTGGAAACTTTGTTTACTGGATAACAATGTTGATGCTGCTGTGAAAATGGTCGAAGAAATAATAGTGCTAGGTATGCGATTATTCATTCCATCAAAGCATATTTCGGATAAACCTAATCAAAGATTATGATTTAACCAGACTTGCAGAGATGCAGTCAGATCCAGAGAGGAAGCATTCAGATATTGGCGTGAAAATAAAAATTCCGTCACTGAACTGCAACGCAAACAAGCGAGAACTGAATGTGCCAAAACACTAAGGCGCCAAAAGTTTCTTTACGATCAGCGTCTTCATGCTAAAGTTCTCTCTGCTCCTCGGGGTAGTAAGAGCTTTTAGTCATTTGTTAAAAGGGTAAAGAATAATGCTAGTCTTGCTATCTCAACTGTTTTAATGAATGACGAAATATTCACTGAACCGAATGATAAGGCTAACCTTTTACTAAACCTTTTGCGAAAAATTCGTTTTTGCCGGATAGCGATCAACCGGATTTGCCGCGATCAACAGATCAACGGAACCGGATGGTATACCAGCATTGGTGCTGAAACAGTGCTTCTCGACGATAGCCAATCCATTGGCCAACCTTTTCAGCCTTTCGTACCGTGCGGGAGTCTTTCCCTCTTGCTGCAAAGTTCCTAATGTCCAACCAATCCCTAAAGAGGGTGCGGCTAATAACCCTGAAAATTACCGTCAAATTGCAATCTGCTCTGCGCTCTCAAAGGTGATGGTAAGCATGATCAATTTCCATCTTGTGAACTAGATAGAGGCCAACTCACTTCTTAATGGTCGACAGTATGGCTTCCGTAGAAATCGTTCCATGGGAGACCTGTTAGTTCTACTTTCTCTAGCGCTGAAAGGATCCATTCGCTATTTTGGCGAAAGTAAAGTGGTTGCTCTGGATATTTCCAAGGCATTCGATCGCATGTGGCACAGTGCATTGATATCAACGCTTATTGCATTTGGGGTCGGTAATGACTTTAATCGATTTATATCGAGTTTTCTCAGGGACCGAACAATACATGTTGTTATTGATGGAGTCTCATCTAATGAGTTTTAGCTTAATTCAGGGGTACCTTAAGGTTCCCTTCTTTCTACTTCTCTTTTCCTTATCTTTCTGAACGACCTTCTTGGTCAAACTTTTAATTCTATATACTCTTTCGCAGACGACAGCAGCATTTGGCAATAATTTTCTTTTAGTTGTAGGCCAAGCCTCTTGGAGGTTGGGGGAAAAAGGGGACAATGAATGACACACTAAATCAAAACCTGTTAACAATCTCCCAGTGGGGTAAAGCAAATAGGGTTGATTTTAATGCGCTGAAAACTCAATGTTGTATGTTGACCCATAGGACCATAGGTGGTATAGGTTTTGAGGAATCGAATACTCTTAATGTTCTAGGCATGAGGATTTAATGTGATGTTCGTTGGAACGAGCATGTTTTTCAAGTGTTGAAAGAAGCATTCAAGTGTCTTGACTTTCTAAAACGGAGTAAAAATTACTTCACTCCTTCTGCTCTCCTTTAAATCTATGCCACTTACAACCAACCGAAAATGGAATACAACTCCCATATATGGGCAGGAGCATCAAAGTCTATTTTGGAGCTATTGGACCATGTGCAAAGGAGGGCGTTGGCGCTCATAACTGACACTAGGGTATCCAACTCTATTGATTCATTGGAACATCGTCGGAATGTGGGTTGTGTAGCACTGTTCTACAGATATTACCATGGGAAATGATCCTCTCAGAGTAGTGAACTTATTTTAAGAACCCGAGTTTCGGTTCGCTCTACCCACTTCTCTAGTAGATCACATCCGTTTGTAGTCTATTGTGCAGTTGACCGCACAACGCATTACAGAGAGAATTCGTTTATCAGTCGAAGTAGCCGTATGTGGAATAAACTCTCCGCAGAGGACTTTCCTGACAGTTATAATCTAATAAAATTTAAGTCAAATATCCACAAACACTACTCCCTCTTTCCTCCTTCCCATAACCTATTTTCCTGAAATCAACACAATGCACTGCATTTGTAGGGGGCAGCCCCTGAGTGTTGGCTAATTGAAAAAAAAATAATCTAAAATTTGCTAGAGTACATTTTTCTATAATTTCGCATGAATTTTAACAAAAATATTTAGTTGTCATAGACCCTAATTGTAATTTGGCAACAATTAATATTTTTGTAGTTAGTTTCATAATAATAGAAAAGATAATAATAGAAAAGATAAACTTCTGTATGGTAAAATATACAGCGCTAGATGGAGTGTTATCGTCAGTATCCCGAGCTTGCGGAAGTTTTCTTAATATTTTTCTAAATTTTGTTCAAAATCCTTGAAATGTTCTTGTAGCTACATAAATAAATGCCTTAATTTATGTAGATTTAAATAATTTCGAATATCTCTCTAAAATTAATTCCACAAAAAAAAAAAAAAAATTGTAAATACAGATTTTCCGCTTTGACAATTTCCAAGATTAGTAAATTTTCTAGTATTCTCCCCACTCTATTCACAGATCTCATTCATACATTCATATCTGCCATCACATTGACTTATTAAAACTTTTCCTTATTTTCCATACTGCTGCTCTTACAAAAGCCAAAGTTTAGCTTTAACACAACAAAAGTTTTACTAGTAAAATTTTTGTCATTTATATTAATACTTATAGACATTTTCTTTAGTCTTGTCAATTTCTACATGTGGATGTAGAGATACATTCGTACACACACCCACAGACATAAACACATGCATATGTAAGTATGTTTGTATTGAGAATAGCCTATATGTATGTTTTTGTCATCAACCATTTATGGTTTTAGTTATGAATATCAATGTCTCTGTGGCTTTCTCTGGTTTGTTTTGCTCTTATTAAAAAGGGTTAAAGACATCTGCCACTGCCCTTCATTGTTTAACAAAAAGGTCATAAAAAAAAAACAAAACAATAACCAAGCTTAAAGTGTAACTTTGAAGATGAGTTGTTAAGTTTTACTTTTTGTTATATTTTACATATGTATGCGTGTAACTTCAAAGTGGAGAATACGAGTACAATAAAGTAAGGGGTGTGTCATTGAAGTCGTCTTGTACAGTCATTGATGTCAAGTACTCGTATCTGAAAACCTTTTGTTATTAATTAGAATACTTACAAAAGCAAATAATGGACAAGGATTTTTCAATTAAGAGATTTTAAGCATAAAGATAACATAAAAACTTTTAAGTCAGTTTAGAAAAATATTAGGAAAAAAATTTGTGATTTAACAATTATTTAATGTTTAAAGCCTAAGATGATAAGATGCTGAGATGTGAAATGGCAAAAAATAAAAGTTCTGGGTTTGTTTCATGGCTTGAGTTATTGATATTTTAAATTTGTTTAAAATATAAACTGAAATTTTTACTTTTTAAATATGGTTAATTTGTCACAACAACAAGTAATATCTCCTTGTATACAAAATCTTCTCCAATAATATTAATGAATATTTGTATATACAGTTAGATGATTGCATAAACGATTACAGTTTCCTTAAGAATTCTAATGATTATACCACGATAAGAGGCGAAAAAGTTATTGATTCAGTCATGCAACATAATAGAAACAGCCAAGGAAGATTCCACTTCATTAACAATGATTATCACAGACAATGCCATGTTTTGAAGTGGCAGTATCAGCGCCTAAGGTTTAAACCATTATCTTGTACTTTTTAGTGACAAACGACAAGTAAAAAAAATGAAAATGACAAATAAAGATGAAATTAAATATGTCGTATAGATTTTGGTGTTCTATTTGTATTGTGTTCCTTTCGGTAAAACTTTAATGCAAATTGGAAGGAAATATACAAGTATTAGAATAACTTTTTAGAGCGACAAATTTAGTTGTATCGAATTTTTATATACACGACAAAAAAAAATTAAATCGCAACAATTTTTTTTTTTTTAATATAAATTTAAAAATTAAACCTTATTGAATAAAATTTCAAATTGATAACTTGTTATTTGCATTTCATTTATTAAAACTAGCAGATTCCAGCACTTGAAATTCGAGTGAAAATTCTAGGAAATTTAATTTTTTCATTTAATAAAGACCCTAGAGGTATGCTTCACAATTCAACTCATCTTAAATGAAGAAAACAAACTCAACACATTAACACAAATACATTAACAAATTTAGTAAACACATAGCATTGTATAATTTTATATATGTGCTAGTAGCAACTTTAAACGATCATAACTCTCAAAAAATATTCCAGACGATGAAAATCTGTAAATTTGGGTAAAAGCTAAAAAGAAATACCTTTCAAATGACAAACTTTTTGTCAAAATCGGGGTAAAACTGTGAAACTTACATCGGTCACAAGAAATCTCCTTGCCTATTAATATTATAGATATAGGCAATATAAATTCTTTTTGCGGAAAAATTTTCTTTCTAAGAAGAATGGTCAGACTTAGGTTCAATCTAAAAATTTGAACTTCAATAATTTTTGTTGACACCATTTCAAAAAAAAGGTATTGAAATATGATAAGAGTTTATTGGATGTATTTTTTTGAATATCTTTATAGCCCCAGTTTTTCCAGTACGTAAGAAAAAGTGTGGTTAAGTAATTTTAACTAAAAGCAGTATTATGTCTGTCACATTACTAAATACTTCTTTTTTACCACAATATATTTTAGACTTAATGTTTTTTATATGATTTATTAACGAGCTAGCTCTTATATATATAAACAACTGTTTCTTATTTGTCATATAAATAATGATGTTTTACAAACATCCTCTAAAATGCTGTCTGTTTGTTGTCATGTCTGTCACGACTGCTTTTTGCACCCAATTATTAATAACAATAATACTTTCTTACTTTTTCTATTGGTAAATATATTGGACAGGTCCGTCTGCATAATTTTGTATATTTTTATGAACAATGAAAAATTTTATTTTACAATATTGGATTAGAAAGATAACTGAATGTCATGTCTATGTCACTATGTCATGTCTGTCACTAGCCTGAAGTTAGGTAAATTTATAATGTAACAATTTTATAACCTAACATCAGCGATGTCAACTTATTTGAACTAAATAACTTAAGTATGAAATTCGAAATCAATCATATCTTTTCATAGATGCAAAAATCAGTAAGAAGCGCTAAATAGAAATGATAATGTTGCTTTGCAAAATTTTAAGGTAAAAAAATTTGCACTTTGATGGCGACTTTTATAAATAACAATAGCAGTAACCCGATGCGTTTCGCTATACCCATCGTAAACGAAATAGATAAACGGGGAATACATTATTTAGAAAACCATTTTATTTATTTTTTTTGGCGATTTTTGATTTTGTTGGTTTTTGTTCTTGCGAATTTGGATTTTTGGCGATTTTTGATTTTGGAAATATTTGACGTTGGCGATTATTGTTTTTCGCGATTTTCGGTTTTGGCAATTTTAGATTTTTGGGATATTTGTTATTCGCGATTTTCGGTTTTGGCGATTTTTGACTTGGCGAGATTGGTTTTTTTGTTGCTATTTTTGATTTTTTGCAATTTTTATTTCTTACAATTTTTGAATTTTATCGATTTTTGGCTTTAGCGTTTTTTGTTTTCTGTGATTTTTGACTTTGGCGACTTTTTAATTTGGCGATTTTTAGTTTTGGCGATTTTTGGTTTTGGCTATTTTTGTTTTTGCGATTTTGTTGTTCGCGATTTTTGGTTCTGGTGATTTTTGATTTTGGCGATTTTTGGTATTCGCGATTTTCGGTTTTGGTGATTTTTAATTTTGGTGATTCCGCCCATATAATAAATGAGTACTCGCATAGCTAATTAATGTACTTGTCAAAAGAGTCAAGACCGTCATTTTCATATTACTTCATATTTTTTGTATACGATGTACCACGCCCATTGGTCCATTGTCGCCCATTTTTTGTCCGACCATTCACATTAATAACTTATGAACTCAAACAAAGTTCCAAGGCATTCACTATTACAATACTCCAGATATATTACATTAAATATTCAGTTTGTTTGGAGGGTACTACGTCCACTGATCTGATCCTCCCATTTTTTTTTTCTAGTACTAAGGTTGATAACTATTGAACTAACACAAAGGCCCAAGGCTTTCACTATTATAGTACTCCAGTTATATTAAATTCTCATTAAATACTTATTTGTATGGGGGATGCCAAGCCCACTGGTCCGACCCCGCCCATTTTTACCGGACCACTCACATTAATGACTCGTGAACTCAAACAAAGTCCCAAGACTTTATCTATATCTAGCTACATGGTATTAAATACTTACTTTGTATGAGGTTGCCACGCCTACCGGTCCGATCCTGCCCATTTTTACAGAGCTACTCACATTGATGACTCATGAACTCAGACGACGTTGCAAGGCTTACATTATTGCAGTACTCCAGATATAGGACATTTAATATTCAGTTTGTATGGAGGGTACCACGCCCACTGAGCTGATGCCGCCCATTTTTTCTAGTACTATGGTTGATAAATTTTGAACTAACACAAAGTCCCAAGGCTTTCACTACTATAGTGCTCCAGCTATATTAAATACTTATTAAATACTTACTTTGTATGGGGATGCCACGCCTACTAGTCCGATCCCGCCCTAGTTCATGGACTACTCACATTAATAACTTATGAACCCACGCTAACTTCCAAGACTTTATCTGTTACAGTACTGTAGATATAAGACATTATATATTTGCTTTGTATGGTGGTGCCACGTAACGGTTGGGTGGTAATGTTGGCAACAATGTTGCTTCTTAAGTCAACACTCTTATTAAATTGAACCAATTTTTAGAGTAATCCTTGCCAGAATATGAGTTCTTATAACTCAAAAGATTTTTAAGCATTTTTTTTTCAGATTTTTGGAGAACGGAATTGATTCGCTGAAATTTGTATAAAAATGAGGTTATCTATAATATTAATAGGCTAGGCGATTTCTTGTGACTGATGTTTTGTTCTACCGTTTTATACCTATTTTGATGAAACGTTTATTATTTGAGAGGTTTTTCTTTTTAGCCGTTTTGCAGATTTACAGATTTTTTTATTTTTTCCTTTATTTTGGGTATATTGCATTTAAAGTTGCTAGTAACACATACATAAAATTATACAATGGTATGTGTGTGTCTATTAAATTTGTTAATGTGTTTGTAATAAAAATGAGTTTGTTTTTTGTGTTGATTTGTGAATTGGCTATAATTGATTAGCATACTTTTAGGGTCTTTGTTTAATGAAAAAATAAAATTTCCTAGAATTTGCGCTCGAATTTCGAGGGCTGGAATCTGCTAGTAAACATAAATATTTTTCACTGGTGTTTGATAATTCACTTCTGAAGAGACCGAGACTATCTACTAATAAAAATTATTATTACTTGTTATGCTAATGTCATCAGATAGTTATAAGGATCTATAACACCGTCCGACAAAACACAAAAAATTTCATTGAACGCGAACCACATCTCAAACACTCTAGGTCAAGTCTCTTAATATTGCGTCTACGGTTTTTCGTTTCGTGATCTTGATATCTTTTTAAAAATTTCAAAATTTCAAAGAATTACATTTTTCAAAAATTGCAGAGAAATACGTATACTCGAAGTTAAGAACTTCATGCAAAGGGCTGTCGATAATCTTCTTTCAAAACTTTGTCCAATTTTAGAATTTTTAAGATTACTTTAAGCGATTAAACTTTAAGTATTAAACTTGTTTTTATGAAATAAAACCTAAGACTTTTTTTTGACATTTAGCTATAACGCCAGACATACATAGTTTTGGTATGTGTTGCTATACATTTTAATCCAATTTATATATGTATATATATATTTTTTTTTTTCGAAAGATTACATTGAAATTTTTTAATGATATTAAAGATTAAAATTTGTAAAGAAATTTATTTTCGAAATATGCTAAAACAGAAAATTATAAGAAATTTTCAAGCTTCTTCTCTATCATTCTACATTGATAGCGGTATTGTGAATCGTGAAATTAAAATTTTTTTATGAAAACTATTATGCTTTGTGACCTGGAGTCCTTTTAAAAGCCGATCATGTAAAAACAATAAAACCTATCTTTAGCTTTTTACTCCATTTCATCTTATATCTTATGGTTCATGTGTTATATAGGCTGACGGAAGCTATTATATATTCACTAGCTGACCCGGCAAACGTTGTTTTGCCATATAACTTATTTCCAGTGAATATTTCTGTTGTTAATTATGATAATATGTATTACCATATATGCGAGGTGCCACGCCCACTGCTTTTATTCCGCCCATTTTTCATATAACTTCTTACACTCATCATTCGTGAGCTCACACTTTCAAGACTGTCGGGTTTATATTACTCCAGATAATATTTCTTGTATGGGAGTTGCCACGCCCACTAACCCAATCGCGCTAATTTTTGGTACGACTACTCACATTACCAACCTATTGATGTGCGGAAAGTTTCAAGACTCTGGCCATCATAGTACTCTTGATATATGATGATATGTATTTACCTTATATGTGCCACGCCCACTCGTTTGATCCCGCCCATTTTTAGCCCGAAATCTCACACTACTAACTTATGTACTCCTACAAAGTTTCAGGACTCTTGTTGTCATAAAGCTCCAGATATATGATGTTAAAATTTTTTTATATATGGGAGGTGCCGTGCCCACTTCATATTTAAAAAAAAACAAGTAAGAAAATTATAGTCGGTCTAGATCGACCACACGATACCCTATACCATGGTTTAGAGACAATATCTCTTCGGTCCAACTAATTGGATATAGAAAATAAGCATAAACCAAATCTGAGTGGCATTGTTATTAATTTTTTTGTGTGCAGTATGAAAAAGTTTATATCGGGTGCTATATCTATATGGGGACTAGGGCGGAAAATGGGCCGATCCTGATCATATTTGGTATAGTCACTTATGTTTTGAAAAAATTTATACAAACCAAATTTGAGAATAATCTGTACAATATTTTTGTTTTTTGATAGATTTAAGTGAATATCGGGAAGCACCTCTATATGGGGCATATGACTAAGGATTGTCCTATAGGGACTATTTTTGAACTACTAATTAATGGATATATTAAACACATACAAACACAATTTGACTGAGATCTGTATGATAATTTGGATCTTATGGCAATTTATGTCGATTTCATATGGGGACTATTTCTGAACATGGACCGATTTCAATAGCGTCGATTCCATGGCCGACAAAAGGTTATATACCAAATTTTATCAAACTATATTCATATTTGCGACCTGTAGTTTGATTACAAGGTTTACATGGACACACAGACGGACAGACGGACGGACGGATGGACGGACATCGCTAAGTCGACTCAGAAAGTGATTCTGAGTCGATTGGTATAATAAAAGATGGGTATGAAGTAAAATATGTTTGGTAGTTACAAACAGCAGCACAAAGTCATTATACCCAAACCACATAGTGATATAAGGTATAAATATAGCCTAGTTTATTTTCCCGATACCAGTTTACACACTGTGAAAATTTCAAGGAGATCGGTCGTATGGCTTAGCCACCTATTAATGCCATACCCACAAACCTACTTATTTTAAGTTTTATTTATAGATAAGATGATTGACAAGCAAATTGCACTTATTATATTCCGTATAGTGACATAAATGTACCGTTTTATTTAAATGTTTAAATGTTAAATGAATTTTCCCACTCCAAATTCTAAAGAAAACCACCTACTTAAATCGTTTACATTTCCTGTACTACCTTTTTTTTTTTGTTAATCACAGAAAAAGTAATACAAATATATATTACCTAGAAAAAGTAATAAGTATGTGACTTTGAACACGTTTCCGAATTCTATAAAGAATTTTCACACTCTCATTGCAATTACAGTAATTATGCAAAAAAAAACCTTAACTAATTAAATGCAAGCAGAACTACTTTAAACACATCCTCCATTCAGCTTTGCCAAGATAAGTTTTATACGCGTTCTATACATTTCCTATTTACTTTTACTTAGCTGCGGGGATACATCACGAATACGTGTTTTTCAAGAGCGCTGGCTTATCATGATTTTTAAAAATATTAGTTAGGTTGCATATTTTATAACGTTTTAAATTACTTAATACACAAACTCATATAGACTTACTTATACGAAAATACTCGTGTCCTCTTAATGAGAAGAGTGTGTGTGTGTGTGTGTGTAAGTATGAAGCATTTGCTATTTTCTGCTAAAGGATTATTACACGTATTCAGAACATCATATGTGGGTGATTTAGTGTGACTTTTAAAGAGCTTTTGGGTAATGATAAATTATATATTTCTCGGAAATGGATTCAGCTTGAATTCAATTATGTGCTCAGCTGTGCAACTTCTAATTCTAGGAAGCTGTGGTTCAAATTAAGAAATATAATTATGATGAAGTCTTTTATATTTAAAAATGAAGGCAATATTTTTGAAAATTTAAAAAATTCATTATAAAATGCTGCAACTTAAATAATTTAATAACAATTTATCAAGTTATTTTGGAGATCTGTGGAAATCAGCAGTAATATAATACTGACAATAAACTTTAATCCTTGCCCAGCACGTCAGTAATATAAAATAAAAACTGGCTTATAAAGCAACAAAATAACTTTAAAGAAGTTGCTGAATAACTAGTTAAATTTCCTAAGATATGGAGTTGTGTAGTGCATGAAAAACTGGTACAATTGAACGATTCTTTCTACTGAACTATATGAACTAAATAGTTCGTATTCTTTCACTGTTTTAGTTTTTTCGGTCTTTTACTTCTCTTGGGTTTTTATACCCTATACCACTATGGGGTCAGGGTACAATGACTTTGTGCTGATCTTTGTAACTACCAAATATATTTGACCTAGATCCATCTTTTATTATACCGATTGACTCAGAAACACTTTCTGAGTCGATTTAGCGATGCCCGTCCATCCGTCCCTGTAATCAAACTACAGGTCGCAAATATGAATATATTTTGATGAAATTTGGTATACAACCTTCATCTATCGGACATAGCATGAACGCTATTGAAATTGGTGTAAATCGGTGCATGTTCAAATCTAGTCCTCATACAGATGACCACTATGAAATCAGCTTAAATTGTCATAATATATCTCGGTCAAATTGGGTTTGTGTATGTTCATTACTCCCATTAATCAGTAGTCCAAAAACAAATCATATAGGACAATTCTTAGTCATAGCCCCCATACAAAACTGCTTCCCGATATTCACTTAACTCTATAAAAAAAAAATCATGTGAGTCCGACAGGGGAGATGTGTAAACATCTGGTAATAAATAAAATGCAGAAAACAGCGACAAAAAGATTATTTCATATAATAATTTTTTCACCAAACAATCACAAGTCACTCCCATTTGTCTTAATGGTCACATCTTACGCGTCAGATGTGACTCTCACATGTACGCTGTTTTTGTGATTGTATTGTGAAATAGATACGCGTACAGATGTTCACACATCAAAACAAAAATATTGCACAAATTTTTCACAAATTTGGTATTTATAGATTTTTGCAAAAATTAGTGATCTTACCAAATATGGTCAGGATCAGTCCATTCTTCGACATAGTCCCCATATAAATATAGCATCCGATATGAGCAACAAAATTAATAACAATGCCACTCAAATTTGGTTTTTGCTTATTCTCTATATCCAATTAGTTGGGCCTAAGAGATAGTGTCTTTAAACGCATGGTATAGGGTATCCTACAGTCGGTCTACACCGACTATAATTTTCTTACTTATTTTTTTTAATTTTGTCATTTCGATAATTTTGTTTATTGTTTACTTTCTCACAGCTATTTTTCATGTTGCCAAACATGCATTACTTATGCAACATTATTAGTATCTGTAATATTAATAGGCAAGGCGATTTCTAGTGACCCCTTCTACGCTTTTAATTATCAACCGACCGATTTTGATAGAAAATATACCATTTGAAAGGTATTTCTTTGCAGATGAGCATCAACTTAACAGATGTGCATAAAACCTGTACAACTATGCAATGTTATTTGAGTGTTTATTAAATTTGTTAATGTGTTGCCCTGTGTTCAGTTGTGAATTGGCTGAAATTGATTAGCATGACATTAGGCTGCTATAAAATTATTTATAAACAAACCCATTTAGAATTTCTTCTGTGCGCTTAAAAAATATTTATAATGAAATTTAATGAATTTTGTTGAAAAATTCATAATTTAATGAATTTTATTTAGATGTTCATAAATTTTTTATTGATATAGATTAAAAAAAAAACATTGAAAGAAAAAAATTGAATGAAGAATAAAATTTCCTAGAATTTGCACTCGAATTTCGAGTGCTGGGCTCTGCTAGTTGTATTTATTGCTCGATAATGTTGCCAGGCTCAATATAAGTGAAAATATTTTCTACAAGTTTGCGAACCCTTCATTATTTTGATAAAGTTTTCGTCATCTCTTTTTACTTTTTGTTGCTATTTAACTGTGTTTAATTTAACCGTACTGAACTTAAAAGCTCGCCCCCTCAATTTAACTAGAAAGCAAAACACTAATAGTGCGTTTACATCTGAGGAAAATCTAGTAGATTTTAGTTGAAACCTATTTCAAAATCTATACCTTTTACATCTAACCTTTTTGACATTTTGTGAGATTTTGTTTCCACAACAATAAACAGCTGATTAAAATAAAACATATAAACTAGAAATACCAAAAAAAAACAAAACAATAGGAAAACGGAAATATGGAAAATTCTAAAAAGGAGCAGATTTTATAATTATATTATGCATGAAAAATTAAAAGAGCACAAGCTGAAATATAAATTTTGCGAAAAAAATCAGCATTTGTTAAATGTATTGTCTGAATAGAAAATATAAATTCATTTTCAATAATTATTATTTAGCAGATTAGAACGGGCACATGTCAGTATAAAAAGTTATAACTTTTCAATCACTAAAATTTTTTTTTTATAGATTCGTCATTTTTTTGTTAATAATTATATTTTATTACCTTTTTATTCAACTTGTTTGCTTTTGTTTTTAAATGTCAATTCTAAAGTCTTTGCGTTGTAATTTTCTACTACAATATTAAAAAAAAACAGTAGTATCATTTGATGGTGCCCAAGTTTGACAAGATTTTGTGAGATTTTGCACAAATCTAGTAACGAGCTAGATTTTGTTTTGTATGGGAAATCTAGTAAAAATGAGCTAGATTTCGCTCGAAATCTCGTATATACTAGATTTTGCTTAGATGTAAACGCATTATAATACGAAATAACCCACATATAATTTGTTGCTTGAATACGGCTAAATGTTTTACATTGTTTTAGAATTTAGTTGAGTTGGAGTGGGTGTGCACAAAACGTTCTCATTACACGTTCGTTCATGTATTTAATGTTGTTTGACTAGGATCGTGTTTCGAATGTTTTATTTAGTAAATTTTAAGGAAAAATAAGAAAAAAACAATTTCGGCTATATTACGTATACCAGTAGTTTGGTTTTCTTTTGGCTTTTTGTAATCAAATTATATCATAAATCAGGCAAAGTTTATATTTATTTGTAAAGAAACCCGAATTTAAAATGAGAAATTTTCAAAATATTCTTGAAACAGAGTTCCCAGAAATATATTTTAAAAATTAATTTCAAATTTTAATTAATTAATAAGGAACGAACAAAAAAAATGAATGTTCGAGGCCAGGGGGTCCGGCTCTTGGCTCTTATTCTATATAAAAAATAATTATCATATTCATTTTTCTTGTATGAAACTATAACTGTTAAAATTGTTGGGAATACTTTGACTTAAGACGATATCTAAATTATTAAGTGGCAAGCCGATTTCTGTGTGACCGCTATAAAAAATTTAGTCACAAACCGATTTAGACCAAAAATATCTCAGTGGGAAGGTATTTCTTTTTAGCTGTCCACCATATTTACAGCTTTGTACCATCTGGAAAATTTTTTTGGAGTAATGCTCATTTTAAGTTGCTACTAACATACACATACATAAAACACATATCGTGTGTGTGTTTATTATAAATAACAAAAGCCCCGTATTAAATTGTGAATTGGCTAAAATTGATTAAAAAAAACTTTTAGGCTTTTATAAAAATATTTATTAAATGAAAAATTTAAATTTCCTAGAATTTGCACTCGAATTTCGAGAGCTGGGCTATGCTAGTTTAAATAACACTGCTGTCAAATAATCGAGGAAAACTCAAACTAACACGGTTTGAAAATAAAAATTTATACAATTTCAGTTGGCTTTATTATATATGCATGTTGTAATGACCATTTTTAAATTTATGCATTCTTAAATTAAGCACATATGTAATGCAAGTACGTAACCAACGTTCGCATTTTTTTTCTAAATATGGTTGTGTAAAATAAAAGAAAATTTTGTATTAATTTTTTTTTTTTTTTGATATTTATTTCAGTTAAAATTTAAAATGTTTTCGTTAAATGAAAATAATAAAATAAATACCAAAGGAAATAGGCCGAGTAGTTGACATTTGTGGAAGATAATGGGAATCAAGAGCGACTAATTTGTAATTTTAGACTGCACTTTCATGGAAAATATTCAGACTTCAGTGGAAAGTATTCAGTTGGCGACAGTAGAAAAAAATCTGTTGAAGAATTACAAAACACAAAACACTGTAATTATTTCGTGTTGAAATATGAGCTGGTTTTCCAAAAAGAAGTATGGAACCGAGAATTTACGCTGCCAAAATAAATTTCAAAACACAAGAAAAATTAGGGTTTTTATATATTGAAATGCTAAGTAATTCCAAGATTACTTTCCCCTATTTTTTTCCTCTTAGAAAATGGCGGCTTTACAAATTAAAATTTTCAATAGATTTTGTGTCGTTGACGATAATTTAATTCGCGGTTTACAAGATATTACATTTCACAAGAATTCAAATAAATATCAATCAAAAAGAAAGGCTTGAAAACTAAAGCGCCCTCTGAATTTGAAATACCATCCTAATTCGACAAATAACTTCAAACAGTGGACCCCTTTAATGCTCACGTAAACACACTGAGTCAGCAAAGTTATTTTTTTTTTCAAATTTATAAATGGTAAAAGTGAAATTAAAAAAAAAATTGTATGTACCAAAGTTCGCAAATACTTTTCAAAGATTTTAGAACTAAAGATGATGCCTTGAAGATTAAATTTACCGCTCCTATCTAGAACGGTTAAAGAATGAATTATAATTATTGCTGCAAAAACATCAAATATTCAAGTTACTGATATTAATTCTGATATCACTGACATTAAACGATGTGGTGTGATGATTAAATATGTAACATATTCTGCTGTTCAAGAGGAACTTCTTGACTGAAATTATCGGGAATAATACCAAATCTTGAAAAAGTACAGTCGATATTAGTTAAGCTGCGATATTAGATTAATATGTGTTGAAATGTTAAGCTTGTGCTTTCATGTGTTAGGTCAAATGTTACATAATTATGTTTTATATGTAAAAAATATAATTACGAACCCCCAAAAGAGGTCGACAAATAATAAGCGCCGGGACAAAATTTTAAATTAAATTTGTTTTTATTTAGATAAAAAATTTAGGCCGTATTAGCTTACAAAAGGAATAATAATAATATTTTGAATTTGATGTGAAAAGGTCTTACAGCCTTACAGTATTTAGAAGAATTTCCAACTTTTGAAAAAAACTTGTAGTGTTTTTCGAAGACATTTTTAAAGGTGGATTTTTTTTACTTTGAAAGCTTTAAAAATTACCGGACAAGGCTAAATTTAGAAGCTGAAGATTGCAAAATATTCACAAATAAGATCTCTAAAGCTTTCAGGATACTAGAGGGTATCGAGATACATTGAAGTTCTTATTTGAAATTTTATTTAAAATTAATAGGCATCAAAGCTTGTCCTGGAATATCTTTTCAAAATTACAATTGGAGCTTGTGGAAATAAAAAATAAAACTAAAATAACTGGATGACATGTTAACGGATATTGGAATAAATCAATCAACTATGTAGGAAACCCCTCGGGTGATAGGACTTATTTATGCTACTTTTTTCAAATAGCAGGGGGTTTGCTTTTGGTCATTAACACTTTTTGGTTCAATGTATAGTTGTGAAAAATTTTTCTCCTCAATCAATTTTATTAAAAACTATTAGACCCTGTCTTGCTTCGCTACGACTTATCAAGAATTAGTGACATGTATGTTTTCCTAATCAATTGTACCTGCGAAGTTTGTGTTGTAAAATTAAAACACTTTATTCCATAATGAGTAATTTTATTCGACCTTTATGCATTAATTTGAAATAAATAAGTTCTTAAGCACGAGGTCAGTTTTTATTAATTTTATTTTTATTAATCTATTTTTCAATATTTTGCCAACCTCCGGCTGGCATATTAAATGCATTATTCTATATAAACCCGTTGAAGACGTATTATCCTGAAGATGCCAACTGACTTCGAGCTTGAAAAAATTATTTATTTCAAACTAAAGCATACTATTTAATTGATTCTTTATTTTTTTTATTTCGATGAGTGCTGTTATACAATATCTTTTGTTTTTTCATTGGGTGCAAAAAATATTATTCCTACTCTGGAGCAAGCCACAGCTGCTTATGAATAAAACATGGATATTCCAAATTAAATCCGAGAACACTAAATGATTGGCCTTGAATTTAGAATATCATGCGGTAATTTTTTTTTATTAGCGATTTTTGGGTTTGGCGATTCTTGATTTGTAAAAGTTTCGTTTCTGGCGATTTTCTATTTTTGGAGATTTTTAATTTGGATTTCGCCCATATTTTCCACAACCTCTCACATTGGTAATAAATGTACTTTTCAAAAGTTTCAGTACTGTCGCTTTCATAGTACTTCACATTTGCTTGTGTAGGAGGTGCCAAACCCACTAATCCCATCCCGACCATTTTTATCTGACTAATCACATTAATATCTGATGGACTCGTACAAAGTTTTAAGGCTTTTCCTTTTATAGCACTCAAGTTATACGATATAATAAATTTACATTGTCTGGGCGGCTCAAAGCTCACTGCTCCTCATACACCCATTTTTTCGACTAATCACATAAATAAAGTTAGGGGTCAAGTTTGACATTATTACAGTACTCTAAATATATGACATTTAATATTTACTTTGCCTAGGGGTGCCACGTCCATTGGTCTAATCCTGCCCGTTTTTGTCCGGCTAACCAAATTAATTATAGATGATTACAGACAAATTTGCAAAGCTTTATTTGTCATTGTACTCGAGATATATGATATAATAGCCCATAGTTCCTTTTAGATACATAGTAAAACACTGTATAAATTTCCGGAAGATCGGTTTAATGGTTTAGCCTTCTATAATATAGAAACAAACAAACATACGTACTTTCGCTTTTATCTACAATATTATTAAGCAAGGCGATTTCTAATGACCTTTTCTACGCTTTTAGTTATCAACCGATTTTGACAAAAGATATACCACTGGAAAGGTATTTCTTTGCAGATGTGCGCCATCTTTACAAATATGCACCATGTGCTACTGTTGTTTTTTTTTGTAGTGAAAATTATAAGAAGTTGCTATACCACATACATAAAACACATATTTAAGCTTCAAACAAAAACCTATACAATGCTGTGTGTATGTTTATGAATTGGGTTAAATTTATTTGCATACCTTTAAGCTCCTCTTAAATTATTTATTAACAAACCCATTTATATATATTCTGTATGCTTAACAAATATTTATAATGAAATTTAATGAATGTTATTTAAAAATTCTCAATTTAATAAATTTTATTTAAATATTCATATGTTATAAATACATATATAAATATATATATATGGATATGTATAGATTAAAAGAAAAAATTGAAAAAAAAATTGAATGAAAAAATAAAATTTCCTAGAATTTGCACTCGAATTTCGAGTGATGGGCTCTGCTACTACATATAGATAAGTTCAGGAGCAGGTTCAGTGATGAAAGTTTAAAATCTTTGTTACGTAGCAAGTTTGCCCGAGAGGTAAAAAAATATTTTTGAAGTACCTAAAAAAATCTGTTGTGTCTATAATATTAATAGGCTAAGCGAGATCTTGTGACCGATGTTTTGTTCTACCGTTTTACTCCGATTTTGACCAAACGTATATTATTTGAAAGGCATTTCCTTTTAGCCGTTTTGCAGATTTACAGATTTTTAATTTTTTTCCTTTATTTTGAGTATATTGCATTTAAAGTTGCTACTAACACATACGTAAAATTATACATATGCTATGTGTGTTTTATTAAATTTGTTGATGTGTTTGTTAATGTGTTTATTATCTTCATTCACAATAATAATAAACCATAAAAATGTTGGTTTGTGAATAAGCTAAGTTGAAAAAAAGGCTGCCTAGAAATTGCACTCGAATTTCGAGCGCTGGAATCTGTTGTATTTTCATTAATATAATTATAAAAAGTTTAAATTTAAAATACTGATTGTAGAAGTGATCTTTATTAATATAATGATAAAAAATTGTATCTAAATATGTTTGCGGTTCTTTAATTTAAAATTTCTCTAATTCCCTCTGATATGGCAATTTGTATGGAAAAGGTTCCCGTATACTGTTCTGGGCCTACATTGTCAAATTGTGATATAAAGAAGATATTATTATAGACATTAAATATTAATCATACGTACTGAATAATATATTAATTGACTCTCTTTTCTCGAGAAACAAAAACTCAGTTGAAGCAAAAAATATTGATTTATTGACAATACAAAGTATAGTAGTCGACTATCATATATTATCTGACCTAATTTTATGATTTCTAAAAAAACAGAATAATAATAAATCCTTAGAGTTATTGAATTAATTACATAAAAACATTTCTTACAAATATTACGACATTTCTTTGGTCAACCACTACCATTTTTTTATATATATTGAAGAAAAAAAATTTATTTATACTCACCTAAAATCCCTTTTAAGACTTTGATAATGAAACAAATTAAATATTTAAACCAAAATATATATAAACTCATAATATACCTAAGATTAAAGAAAATAAAATATAATAATATATATGTCAAAATAGCAAAAACCTAACATGATTTCTAGCAATTTGTACAAAAAAATGTACAATGTCATTTCAAATTGAGGTTTTAACAAGACAACATTTTTGGGAAATTTTTAATCAATTTAGACGACGAATACAAAACTAAATACCCAGCTACAACATAAACTTAAAAATACTCATGAATCATCATGTTTAAGTAGAAACAAGTAAATGATTTTTTTTTTATTTATTGTATTCAGAAAACGCTTAAAACCACATCAATTTACTAAATAGTACGAAATTTATATCCACTTGCATGTAAAACTGGAATCAAGGGACACTTAAGATAAAAACCAAATAAAAAACAAATAAAAGTATTTCGTATCAGTTACAATTCATGATAAGCTAAAGTAAAAAGTGAACAGGACCTTACGGAGAAAGACCAGAAATCAAACATGAGTGGAAGAAAGATAGAGATGGATGTATACATAGAGAGAAACATACAGTATGAATGCAAACTAATACTTAAATGAAAACTACTGCAATTATGGCCAGAAATTCATAGAAAATTTTTACATATACGTAGTATTCATATCTCTCTTCTATATGCATATTTAGTTTATATATGCTAAGCATTTGACATACCATCCACTATGGGTCAACATAACAGATGTCTCATAGCGCAAACAGAAAAGCGATTTGATAACTGGAAATGATTGAAATCCTAATAAAAAATTTTTTAATCTAATTTTATTTAAAAATACATTTTATTTTTAAAGTATCTCTTTGTTCAAAAGTACTTTTTTTTTAAAATACGTTTTTTTTTAAAATTATATTTTTGTGTCAAAAAGTACTTTTATTTATTAAAAAGTACGTTTTGGTTCTAAATAATTGTTTTTTTTATTTTGAAAAGAACCTTTCTTGAAGAAAGTAACTTTTTTTGTTAAAAAATACCTGTCTTTTAATAGTACCTTTCTTGTTCAACAGTAGCCTTATTTAAAAAAAAAATTCTTTTTTTTGTTAAAAAGTTACTTTTTTGTTCAAAGTAAAGTTAAGTCAAATACCTTTTTTGTACAAAACTGATTGGTATAGCTTTTTCCTTTTTTGTTCAAAAGCACAATTTTTTTTATATAGTTGTTCCAGAGTACCTTATGCTGAAAAAGTACCTTTTCTGTTTAAAGTAAAATTAAGGAAGGTACTCTTTTCGTTCAAAAGACCTTTTATATGAAAAATAAAAAAGGATTTTTCTCCAAAAGTCTTTGTTTTGTTCAGAAATTACTTTTTTATAAAAAAAATATATATTTTTTTTTAAAGTATCTTATTTTGTTGGATAGTATCTGTTTTGTTCAATATATATATATATATATATATTATGTCCTATGGAGCAAAGGGCCGCAACCAAGTTTCCCCATCGGGGTCGATTTGTTTAAAGATTTTTGAGTAAAATTGAATACCTTCTTTCCACAGGTATTTTTTTTCAATACAAAGTACTTTTTTA
Source organism: Cordilura impudica (assembly GCA_963682025.1). Taxonomy (NCBI): domain Eukaryota; kingdom Metazoa; phylum Arthropoda; class Insecta; order Diptera; family Scathophagidae; genus Cordilura; species Cordilura impudica. The sequence continues at coordinate 20,667,025 of OY821517.1, forward strand.
ATTAATTCTTATTGTTGAAAAGTAGCTCTTGGTCAAAGGTATCCATGTTTTCAAAGTACTTTTTTGTTGAAAAACGTCATTTATTTGAAAAGTGCCTTTTGCTGTTCAAAAATACCCTTTACATAAAATGTTCAAATGTTCAAAAGTACCAACTTTTTTTTTTATATAAAATTACCTCGGAAGTAACTTTTTGGTTCTAAAATACCTTTTGCATTCAAAGTACATTTTAAAAAGTACTCTTTTTGTTAAAAAGTACATTTTTGTTCAAAAGTGCCTACCTTGCACTTTTTTGTTCAACAGTACCGTTTATTTCAAAAGTATCCTTTACTGTTTAAAGGTAACTCTATTTTTAAACAAAAAATTAAGTAATGTGCAGTTTTTTTTTGTCCAAAACTACCAGTTTGTATATATGGTAGTTTTTTCCAAAGCACTTTTTTCTTTTAAAAAAAGTACATTTTATGTTACAAATATCTTTCTTACTAACAATAATTTTTTTTCTTAAGTATAGGTAGATATAGGCACATTTAAACAAATCCATTTCTGCCAAATTTTATGAAAGTGCACTTTTGTCCAAAGGTTCACCTTTTGTTTAAAGGTACTTTTTTGTTAAAAAATACTAAATTTGGTTCAAAAGTATCCCTATTATTCGAAAGTATCTCTTTTGCTTAGAAGTACTTTTTTGTCCAAAGCACATTTTTTTTTTGCTCAAAAATACTTTTGTTGTTCAAAGTAAAGTAGAATAACTTTTTTTGAACAAAATTAACTTTTTTTTATCGAAAGTAGCATTTTTGTTGAAAAGAACGTTTTTTCTTCAAAAGAAATTCTTTTCTGAAATATACGTTTTAACCAAAACAAGCTTTTTTTTCACCAATAATACTTTAATATCCCAAAAATACATTTATTCAACAAGTAGATTTATTAAAAAAATTATCTCTTATTTTAATAAACTGAGCACAATTTGTTAAAAAATTCAATTTTACTAAAAAAGTACCTTTTATTAAAAAAAAGTACCTTTTACTAAAAAAGTGCGTTTTATTAAAACAAGTACCTTTTACTAAAGAAGTATCTTTTATAAAAAAGTTAATTTCATTTAAAAACTATGTTTATTTAAAAAGCACATTTATTTATAAAAAAGTACCTTTTATCTCAAAGTATTCTTTAATAAAAAAGTACTTTTATTTAAAAACTACGTTTTATTTAAAAAGTTCCCTTCCCTTAAAGAGCACATTTTATTAATACAGCACATTTTATTACAATAGTACCTTTTCTAAAAAAAGTAATTATTAAAAAAGTACCTTAAAAAAAAAAAAAATTTTTAAAAAAGTATCTTTTAAATAAAAAATAACTTTTTATTAAAAAAAGTAACTTCTATTTAAAAAAGTACATTTTATTAAGTATCTTTTATTTAAAAAGTTTGTTTTATTTTAAAAGTACCTTCAATTATAAAATACTTTTCATTAAAAAAGTACCTTTTTACCTAAAAATTACTTTTTATTATAAAATTACTATATTTAAAAACTGCATTTTATTTTAAAATTTACCTTCTTTTGAAAAGTACATTTTATTAAAAAAGTACCTTTTATTAAAAAAGTAGCTTTTATGAAGTAACTTTTTATAAAATTACGTTTTATTAAAAAAGTACCTTTTACTGAAAAAGTAATTTCTATTAAAAAAGTACCTTTTATTAAAAAATATATTCTACTAAAAAGTATCTTTTATTAAAAAAGTACCTTTTATTAAAAAAGTACCTTTTATTAAAAAAGTACCTTTTATTAAAAAAGTACCTTTTATTAAAAAAGTACCTTTTATTAAAAAGTACCTTTTATTAAAAAAGTACCTTTTATTAAAAAAGTACCTTTTATTAAAAAAGTACCTTTTATTAAAAAAGTACCTTTTATTAAAAAAGTACCTGTTATTAAAAAAGTACCTTTTATTAAAAAAGTACCTTTTATTACAAAAGTATGTTTTATCAAAAAAGTACCTTTTATAAAAAAGTACACTTTGTTAAAAAAGCAACTTTTATTAAAACAATAACTTCTATTAAAAAAGTACCTTTTATTAAAAAGTACCTTTTATTAAAAAGTACCTTTTATTAAAACGTACCTTTTATTAAAAAGTACCTTTTATTAAAAAGTACCTTTTATTAAAAAGTACCTTTTATTAAAAAGTACCTTTTATTAAAAAGTACCTTTTATTAAAAAGTACCTTTTATTAAAAAGTACCTTTTATTAAAAAGTACCTTTTATTAAAAAGTACCTTTTATTAAAAAGTACCTTTTATTTAAAAGTACCTTTTATTAAAAGTAACTTTTATTGAAAAGTACCTTTTATTAAAAAGTACCTTCTATGAAAAAGTATCTTTTATAAAAATGTATCATTTATTAAAAAGTACCTTTTATTTAAAAGTACCTTTTATTAAAAAGTACCTTTTATTAAAAAGTACCTTTTATTAAAAAGCACCTTTAATAAAAAAGTACCTTTTATTAAAAAGTACCTTTTATTAAAAACTACCTTTTATTAAAAAGTACCTTTTATTAAAAAGTACCTTTTGTTAAAAAAGTACCTTTTATTCAAAGGTATGCTCTATTAAAAAATAATCTTTTATTAAAAGAGTACCTTTTATTAAAAAAGTACATTTTATTAAAAAAGTAAATTTTTATTAAAAAAGCATGTTTTATTAAAAAAGTACCTCTTATTAAAAAGTGACTTTTATTAAAAAAGTACATTTTATTAAAATAGTGACTTTTATCAAAAAGTAACCTTTTATTAAAAAAGAATCTTTTATTAAAAAAAGGACTTTTTTATTAAAAGAGTAACTTTTATTAAAGAAGTACTTTTTAAAAAAACAAAGTACTTTTTATTAAAAAAAGTAAATTTTATCAAAAACAGTAGCTTTTATTAAAAAAGTACCTTTTATTAAAACGTATGTCTTATTAAAAAGTACCTTTTATTAAAAAAGTACATTTTATTAAAAAAGTAACTTTTATTAAAAAGTATATTTTATTTAAGAAGTTAATTTTATTAAAATAGTAACTTTTATTAAAAAATTGCCTTTTATTAAAAAAGTATATTTTATCATTATTATTTTTTTAATAAAAAGTAGATTTTATTAAAAATATAACTTATATTGAAAAAGTACCTTTTACTAAAAAAAGCATGTTTTATTAAAAAATTATATTTTATTAAAAAAGTACCTTTTATAAAAAAGTACCTTTTATAAAAAAAGTACCTTTTATAAAAAAGTACCTTTTATTAAAAATTACCAAAAATTACATTTTATCCAAACAATAACTTCTATTAAAAAGTACATTATATTAAAAATTACCTTTTATTAAAAAAGTAATTTTTATTAAAATGTATGTTTTATTAGAAAAGTATGTTTTATTAAAAAAGTACCTTTTATTAAAAAAATTACATTTTATTAAAAAAATACCTTTTATTAAAAAGTATATTTTATTAAAAAAAGTAAATTTTATTAAAATAGTAACTTTTATTAAAAAATTGCCTTTTATTAAAAAAGTGCTTTTTATGAAGAAACTTTTTTTGAAAAAGTACCTTTTATTAAAAAAGCGCTTTTTATTAAATAAGTACTTTTTATTAAAAAAGTAACTTTTATTGAAAAAGTACCTTATTAAAAAAGTAACATTTATTAAAAAAGTAACATTTATTAAAAAAGTACCTTTTATTAAAAAATACCTTTTAATAAAAAAGTACCTTTTGTTAAAAAAGCACATTATACTTTTATTAAAAAAGTACCTTTTGTTAAAAAATTTACCTTTTTTAAAAAAGTATGTTTAATTAAAAAAATACCTTTTATCAATAAAGTACCTTTAAGTAAAAATTACCTTTTATTTGAAAAGTATGTTTTATTTAAAATGTAGCCTTTATTTAAATTTTATTTTAAAAGAATTCATTTTATTCAAAAGGAATATTCTAACCGCAAAGCTATAATAATTACGAATATTTACAATTATAAATTTTCATTGACACATGATAGTTAAAAATTGTATAGCACATAGTGGATCCTTACTGGCAGGCATCCTTTTTGATTGGATGATATGGCAACATTTTATGTACGCTAGCATATTTAATATGAAAATATGTATGAAAGTGTCCCTGTTCTCTCCTACGATTTTCGCAGAAGTATGCATTTTATTGTACAACGATGATATGTTGTGGATATAAAATACTTTTTGTTAGTTAGAAAATAAATAATGTTGACGATAATGACATGTATGCAAACAACAGATTCTTTTGTAGAGCTCACCCAGAAGAAAGAACATAATTTTCAAAATAGAAATAGCTGCGTTTGCATAAATGCTTTTAACTACAACGTTACACTCGGTGAATATCTTTATGTTTCTTCATAAGCTTCCCAGGATGCTTTAAGGATAATCCATTTCGGCATAATAAATAAGGCAGTAATTGCAAACTATAAAGCATGTTTTCAGACACACAAGCAATGCATACACACACTAATACGTGTACATTTTCATACTTTCCCATATATTCATTTATGCTTGCAAAACCTTAAAGTATCATAAAAATTCTCTGGAGTTTTTAAAAGATTTTCCCATGCATACTAGCAATTTAAAATTTGTTCTTCTACTGTTTTTGTTTGCAACAAATTTTATCATTAAGTAGTCATACATAAAGTTCGTAAAAAGACTACAATTCAATTGAATAATGTAAACTCGTAAGTAGCTAAAATGATTGAAAACAATTTCCAGATAAAAAGTGCTTACCAATGGGGATTTTTAAAGTACCAAGGAGTAGATACTTATTAGCGATGTAAATATGTATTATATTTTTAGCAGCAGTACAAAGGAGGGGTGCAAGTGCTTGCTAGTAAGCTTTACTGAGAAGCAGTTAAAAAAAAGAAGGTCACTTTGAATTTATATATATATCTTCGCTAAGGCCCGTTAAATAAACATTTAGATTAAAATAAAAATTAAACTTAATATTCAAAGTTCAAATTTAATATAACAGAAAGTGACGCAATATATATACATAATATCCATTATATGTGGTTATTCTTTAATCTTTGTCACCTTCTGTTAATGTCCATAAATTTAAAATTTTTTGTTAAGCAGGATAAAAATTAAATACATATTTGGGGCTTAACAAAAAAAATAAATTTCATAGGAAAAATATTTTTCAATTTTTATTAAGCCCTAAAGGTATGTTTCATTTTATACTGCTTAAAAACAAATGTTAACTCGATAAATGGTACAGAATATCCATATTAATTTAAACTAGCAGAACCCAGCGCTCGAAATTCGAGTGCAAATTCTGGGATATTTAATTTTTTCATTAAATTTTTTTCTTTCAATGTTTTTGTTCTAATCTATATAGATATGAAGTTTATGAATATTTAAATAAAATTCATTAAATTGTGAATTTTTAAATGAAATTCATTAAATTTCATTACTAATATTTGATGAGTACACAGAAGAAATATAAGTGTGGGATTGTTAATGCTAATTAATTTTCGACATTTCACAATTCAACACTGGTCGATTAAAGTGTAATCTTTTTTGAAACCATCAATAACAGATAAACAGGTGGTGAATTTTGAATTGGCTAAAATTGATTAGCTACATCTAGGCTCTCATAAAATTATTTATTATAAATATTTAATTTAATTTAATATATTTTTAACACATATTATACATAAATTTTAGCATTCTGCGCTTCACCTCCATATTACTATGCCATATTTAACACTCCTCCGTGCGCGCATTTTGCTTAAAAACTGGTCGAAAAATTTACTTTCAAATATTAGTATAGAGATAATTTTTTATCCGATAATATTTTATATATAAAGCAAAAATCTATAATATTAATAGGCTAGGCGATTTTTTGTGACCGATGTTTTGTTCTACCTTTTTATCCCGATTTTGACCAGACATATATTATTTGAAAGGTATTTGTTTTAGCCGATTTGCAGATTTACAGATTTTTAAATTTTTTGCTTTATTTTGAGTATATTTTATTTAAAGTTGCAACTAACACAAACATCAAATTATACAATGCTATGTGTGTGTTTATTAAATTTGTTAATGTGTTTGTAATAAAAATGAGTTTGTTTTTTGTGTTGATTTGTAAATTGGCTACATTTGGTTAGCATACTTTAAGGGTCTTTATTTAATGAAAAAATAAAATTTCCTAGAAATAAAACATTAACAGGAATTAGGAAGTATTAAAAAACATTCAAATAAATATCTAGCAGGTGGTTGAGAAAACAATTTTCCTTATTCAAAAAACTTTAAGTGTCTGTGTATTCATAAACCTTTAAGTTATGTTTGGAAAATATTCCACCCGGTAGTTAAATATTGAGAGTCAAAAATATCTATCTACACAATTATATAAGAGAGTTTCTTATTATGTTATTTTTTTTTCTGGAAACCTAAAATATGCAAAAATTTCTATCATAACTACAGCCAATCTCTTGCATTTATATGCATAATTGATACACTATATGTATAGAGCACAGAGTCATAAACATGCATACAAATTAGGAACGTACCCCTAATTAAGGAGCAGAATATATTTGCAAAGATTAATATGGAATTGAAAGAGAAATGTATTTTTCTCAAATGATTAACATATTAAATACTGTAAGTCCTTATACTAGCTAGAAAAAAAAAACCTGAAATGCTTACTGTTATGCCTTGTGAGGAAGTAGATTGATGAGGCAGACGCTTAGATTCGGAAATTTTTATAAAAACCATTTCGAAGCAAACAATTTTTATTGAATGCTTAATCAACATTATTTTCATACCCTATACCACTATGTGGTTGGGGTATAATGACTTTGTGATGCTGTTTGTAACTATCAAAAATATTTGACCTAGACCCATATTTTATTATACCGATCGACTCACTTTCTGAGTCGATTTAGCGATGTCCGTCCGTCCGTCTGTGTGTCCATGTAAACCTTGTAATCAAACTACAGGTCGCAACTATGAATATGTTTTGATGAAATTTTGCATATGAGCTTTTATCGGCCATAGGATGAACGTTGTTGAAATTGGTGAAATTCGATCCATGTTCAGACTTAGTCCCCATACAAATGACCCCTATGAGATCGACTTAAATTTCCGTTATAGCTCAATTATCATATAGATCGTAGTCAAATTGGGTTTCTATGTGTTTATTATATCCATTACACAGTGGTTCAAAAATAATCCCTATAGGACAATTCTTAGTCATAGGGCCCATATAGAGCTGCTTCCCGAACTTCACTTAAATCTATCAAAAAACAAAAATCTGCGCAGATTTTCCTCCAATTTTGTTCGTATATATTTTTTCTAAATATAAGTGACTTTACCAAACATAGTCAGGATCGGTACATTTTTCGGCCTAGTCCCCATATAAATATAACATCCGATATAAACACCGCAGCCAAAAAAATTATTAACAATGCCACTCAAATTGGGTTTATGTTTCTATTCTATATCGAACTAGTTGGACCGAGAGATAGGGTATCTAGACAATTGTGTAGGGTATCGTATAGTCGGTCTAGACCGACTATAATTTTCTTACTTTTTTATATTATTTTATGCCTTTTACATTTCTGTTAACATTTATGTTTAGCAGTATAAAAATAAAACATACTTTAGGGGTTCAGTAATAAAGTTTAAAATATATTTTTCTTATGAATTTTTTTATTAAGCCCTAAATATAGGTTTAGTTTTTATACTGCCTAATATCAGATTTTAAGTAACAGACATTAACAGAAGGTGTCAAAAGTAAAGTAACATAACCATGTTAGTTTCAGTTAGGATTCTGTATACGTCTGTTAGATTAAGATCATTATATGGTTATTCTATATTGTTTAATTTTTTTTAATCTACACGAAAGCGTCCCTGTTTCTCGTTTATCGGCTCTACTTTGTTCCCGACATCTAGGATATCAGTCGAAACCTTTAAAATATTAAGTCATGTCATTTCTTCAATATTTGTAACAGCTTTTATTACGCCTTCCTTATAATATGGTCTAAGTGTGCTGTCTTCTCTTTCTTTGTAGTGGCTTGCTATTGCGGTGTATTTTTCTCAGTACTTCGCTGTTCGAAATAAAGTGGACCCATGGTATTTTTCAAACCTGTCGATGAAACCACATACCCAGGACTTCCAGTTTCTGGCCACTGCTTTTATGGTCCATACCTTCGTTTCATATAGAAGAACTGGGGGGTTATTGTGTAATTCGATTCGAATGAAAAAAATTTACGAATTCGTGCAAATTGTACTTTGTAGTACGCTTTCGTGCTATTATTTCCATTTCAATTTTCGAAAGGAAATTTCGAACATAATTACATAATAACTACCCTGACCATATGTAGGTCTTACGAACCGCAGTTTTGTTTCAGCATTAATGACGTGGCTGCTTTTTTATTTAAAAAATGATTCTTTCACAATTTAAATATGGCATCGTATTGCTTTTGAAATATCCCACTGGCCGTTGATTGTAACCCCGCGATATTTCAAAATCTGTACTTTGCCGACATAAGAGTTTTGTATCTTATCATAATTTTCGTTTTTCGTATATTAATATTCAGGTCGTATGTGTCACTGTATACAGTTAGGTCTTGGAGTTCAAGCATACTATCAGTCTGTAAAGCAGTATCATAAACATATGTAATGTTGTTCAAGAACAAGCCGTTTATATACACTTTCGAACTTTGCTAATGGAACACTGTACTGTCTTGTATGACTGTCTTGTATACTGTCTTGTATGACCCCACTGGACATTACGATACTTTCCGTCAGGACTCCATTGGCATTATCTTGTCTTGTTTGATATTAAAACTGCCTACAAATTCATTGGATTTTCTTGTGGCCTCTGCCGATGGACATACAATTTCCACCAGTTTATCCTGCAGTACCATGTCGAAAGCTTTTTCGTAATCAACGCAATATAAGAAAATGTGCCTCTGTACATTTCTGCATTTCTACACCAATATCTTTGTAGAAAAAAGGGCTTCGCGGGTGTCTATGCCTGCTTTAAAATCAAATCTAGAGTGATTTATTCTGAGAAATAATTTGAGGGAGTGATTCGTTAGGCTTACAAATGTACAATCATTGCATTGTTTTGCGCGATTTTTCTTGGAAATTCTTCTAAAGATTGATTTGAGCCAATTTTGTGGGAATATGACCTTATGGTAAATGAGACTAAAGCAGTCTGTTAGAAATTGGATATTATCGCTATCTATTAATTTCAGTATTTCAGATGGAATATCATCAGGGTAATCTTTCCATTTCTGATTTTGACTATTTAGTTGTTCGTTAATCAATGCAAATTGCTAAATGATCTTATAGTTTTCAAAATAATTTTAACTATTGGAGATATTTCTGATCTTCGTGATGTCTCAAGTAGGGTTATTTTATGGTTTGATTGTAATGGCCTTCCTTTTAATATTGGAAAATGTTTTTATATGACGTTTCATAGATGTCGACTACTTCTTTCGCAATAGATAATGAAACATCATGTTTTATCATCTGCAGATGAAATTTTAGACTTAGGTGTTATTTTTGATGATGAGCTATCATGCTGTAGTCACTTAAGTTATGTGATACGAAAATAATATTCAATGTTTGGTTTTATTCGTCGAAACTCAGGTAATGTCTTTAATCATATGTTTCATTTATTTAGAGTCCTAGAGCTGCTAATCACATAAATTGTATTGAGAAAATTCAAGTTAAATTTATAATTTATAATTATAAGCTTTCAGTCTGTATCCTCTTCTATTCTTTCTCTTTCTGTGCCTACTGAGAGTAAGTGTGCTCCACTTTCATTGAAAACTTTGGAAGCTAGAAGAAAGATATTTTCTTAAAATATTTTACACGGTATTATTTGTGGTGAAATTTATTTCTCTGAATTGCTATCATTAGTTCAAATTTATGTTCTTCCTGGGATGTTTCGGAGAAATGATAAATCCTTTAATACTGACTAGTGGATTCCAGCCTTTGAAATTTGGGTGCAAATTCTAGGAAATTTTATTTTTTCATTAAATAAAGACCCTATGGGCTAAGAGGTCAAAAGGGCTAAGAGGTCAAAACATACATCGAAATGAAGCTAGTGTACCCAGTTTTTATATAGTTGTGACAAATACCAACATTCCTCCTAAATAACACTAAAAAGAAATTGGGGAGTAGCCACTAAACTAGACTTAAGCCTAAGTTTTTTTTTTTTGTAATATGGGAAATTCTTTATTCTTTCTGAATAGTTGTAAAAAAATTTATGTAAATACTTAAAAGTAAATGGTAACTAAAAATTTAACATATTTCATACGTTTTCTCCAATATTTATAATATTTTCATTCAGTTGTTTTAAATACCAACATTTTATAGATCATTCTGTGAGATAATGGGACGTTTTCGAAAAAAAAAAATTTAAAAAAATATATAAAAAGCAATAGGTTCATAATCGGTTAAAGGATTTTGAATTTTAAAATACCAAATGAAAGGCACTCAATTAAACTTTATATATTGCTGAAATCCGATATTAAGTAACAATGTTATGTACAAATCAAGGCAAAGCTTTGTCGGTCCATAACTACGAAAATAGCCTCGACCTAAAAAAAAATTGGAACAACTGGAGTTTCGTGGCAACGCTCTGATTTTATTTTATTTTGGGGGGGGGGGGGGTAGGGGCTTTTGGGGTGAAGTAAAGTATTTTTTTCGGCGATCGAGCCTATTTCCCGAGTTATGGGCATCTGAAATTTTGACACGGACTTGTATATAACTTATTTTGTATCGGATTTCAGCAACATATATATCATTTGAGAGCTTACTTGAGTGCCTTTTATTTGATATTTTTAAATTTAAAATATATTAACCCATTATGAACGTATTTTAAATTTTATATTTTTGTAATAGAGTTTTTCTACAAAATGGAATTATCTTGTAAATAGACATATATTATGTATGCTTTACGTAACTGAATATATATTCCTATTTTTACGGTATTTGAAATGTTTCATATCTTTATTTTAATAATGGCTACACCTTTTTATTAATTGTCGTGCGATTTTCTGTAAAAAATTTTCATAATATTATGAAATTTCTCTATATATTTTTTGTGTTCTTTTTTAGAGGTGCAGGCGAAAATTTTTGATAATTTTTGCTCGCGCGATTTTTTATCAAAAATTTTCATAATACGAAAACAGTAGTAAGTGGGTTAATTTCCGAAAAAATTATAGTATATCCGGTCCTGAAAGGGTTAATAGCTCAAGATACATATCAAAATGAAGCTAGTGGACCCAGCTTTTATTCAGTTAACGTAAAAGCACACACGATATACATATGTCTCTTTACGAGATAATTCCATATATAAGAAAAAAAATCTGTTGCAAAAATACAAAATTTTAAATAGGTTCATAATGGGTTAATATATTTTAAATTTAAAAATATCAGATAAAAGCTTTCAAATGATATATATATTGCTGAAATCCGATACTAAATAACAAAGTTATATACAAGTCCATGTCAAAACTTCGGAAGTCCATAACTCGGGAAATAGGCTCGACCACCGGAAAAAAAATATTGTTCTAGATCCGCAATAAAATGTATTATAAGTGGTGAGAATTTCAATCCGATCGGGGAGTTGCCCCTAAACTCCACTTAAGCCAATAAAAATGTTATTGTTAAATTAAATAAAAATTTGTGTTGCTTTTTTTTATCTTTTTATTGAATAATTTTATGTTTACATTTAATTGCTTTATCTGTTTTTATTTTTTTGACAGCTGTTTTGGAATATTCCAATAAGAACGTAGCCAGTGTTGTAACTTTTCACATTAAAAACAGACACAGTTTTTACTCACAAATCGAGAAACAGTGGGGATTTTTTGTTTCATACTTTTTCGATGTGAGAACTTTTCACATAAAATACAGAACACTGGTACCGTTTGGCATACTCGCAGAAATTGAATTGTCAATTTTGACAATAAATTATGCTTTTGTCATCTTCTGTTAATGTCTGTTAAGTTAACATTTCATGTTAAGCAGTGTGAAAATTAAACATATTTTTGGGGCTTAAAAAATTTAATTCAAAAAGAATAATTTATTTGCAAGAATTTTATGGGAACAAATAGTATGGTTTATTTTTGTACCGTTGTACATCAAATGTTAATTTAACAGAACTTAACAAAACGCGACAAAACTTACGGAATAATCATAATATAACATGGGCATTAAATGTATAATATTAATAGACAATTCGACTTCTTGTGGCCGATATAAAAAGTGTAGTTAATAACTGATTTTTATCAAACATACATCAATTGAGATATTTCTTTTTAGCTGTCCGCCAGATATATAGATTTTCACCGTCTGCAAAATTTTTTTTTGAGTAATGCTCATTTACAGTTGCTATTTACACATACATAAAACACATACTACGTGTGTGATTATTATACATATCAAAAGCCCTATGTTGAATTGTGAATTGGCTGAAACTGATTTGCATACCTTAAGGCTCCTTTATTATTAAAATAAAGAATAAATTTCCTAGAATTTGCACTCGAATATCGAGGGCTGGGCTCTGCTAGGCAATTACAATAAAAATTCATATAACTTTAATAATTTTTTCTACTAATAACCGAATCGCAATCATTCTTCTTTCTGTATGTATTAGTTTTTTTTTAAATAAGTCTTATTGAAAAGAATTAATTTTTTTTAAGACAAACTAAGCCCTAGTTAAAATATACAACACATGATCCACCACAAATAACTGCCATTCTATGTCAAAACCATGTTGGATTCATTGATGATGATCCAACTTTTCAACACATCTCTGGATTTCAATAGAAGCATTTATTTTATTTTTTTTTTGATGCTCCACGTTTGCTGGTTTGGTTTGAATATGAGAAAAGACTCCAACAAATTGTGGCCAAGCCACAAGCTATGCCTCTTTTCTTGTTATGAGATTCCAGTAGTTTATCTTCGAATATCTTCCCTTGCTACAACACAAGTATCACTTTTAATATATGCAAACTCTCGAAACACAATGATAGTTCCCCTATTCTATGTATGAGTATCAAGAATTTTAACATACTTTTAAGAGTTGTTGTAACATTTTGCATTTTGCATATTCATGTTTTATGGTATTCATAAATTTATGATAAACTAAAGCCTCTTACAATTATCAAACAAACATTTCCCTTTACCAGTATACATATAATGCACCATTAATTCCATTAAACAATTTTTGTTTTGTGTAATTTTTGACTGATTTTGCTAAGCTCGTTGGGTTTGTAACACTCTGAGTGGATTTTAAGTACGCCTATTTGCTTAGTCAGTTGATTAAGAAAAATTTACCTTTGTAGGATTAAATTCAAGGTTTGACTTAATAAACTATTAGAATACATAAATTATAAAAAAGTCAAATATTTTTAACTTACATAATAGAAGTTAGTTCCATCAAACTAACTAGATTCGAAGTGGTGGCTCAGTTTGTAGCCCCCACAAATCTAATGACAGGCCTTACTCAATATTGTAATATTTGTTAATTTTTGGATGGAGATCATGCAGGGTATCATATTGTCGAACTAGATCTGGAGTTTTCTTACTTATTTTGCAACCTTTTGCTTATAGCTTAGAAGTCAGTTTCAGAGCTTAAATACATCATCGTTAAATATCAATAAGCTTCTGTCATGTGTAAAATTAAAAAAAAAAAAAAAATTTGTATAATCTTTTTCATATATTTTTGTTTTTAAAATCTATTTTAGTTTATCCACAGAACATATAAGGTTATAGGATACACGTATATATACATATGTACATATATTAAAAATTCTTTGATTTTTACTAAATGTTAAGTCATCTGTGTAATATTTGTGAATTCAGTAGCTTATATCCTTTATACATATGAAATTGTCAAACAGATACTTACCCAGCAAAAATTAGCACACATAGAAATTAGATTATGAGAAATTAAGGAATAGATAATTGCAAATGATTCTACAATAGGGTTGTCATAGAAGGGAACTAGTTTTTTATGTAATCACATTTTCTTACGTTTTTTGGAATAATTTTTAATTTTATTTTAGCACTTTTTATCAATTTAAACTATCATTTATTAACTTAATATCATCTCTCCTTCGTTAATGTAAATTATCATTTTATATAAACTTCTTGTTAATATTAATTTCTCTCTTATATTGTGAAGCTTTGAAAGTGTAGTTTTTTTAGAATAACTTTCTTTTTGAAGTTGTTATTTCCTAAAACACGTTGACTGCTAACTACGGGATAACTCGTAGTCGGCGTCCTAGCTAAGAACGCAGTCTACGAGTTATCCTGTACTGGGGGCAAATCGTTGCATTCAATATCGAGTAAAATCATATGGAATTTCGATATTCCATATTTTGGTTTATTATTTAAAGAAGACAGACAATCGTCAGACCTCGTTTCACGTTTATTATTAACTATGGACAATAAATCGTTAGCTGTGACAGAGTAAAATTACTCTTAATATTTTATTTTTGAAAATAAAAAAAATTTCGATCGTAACAATTCTATAACGAATGCGACGATTCGACCCCTGTGTTTACTTGCCATATTATTGCAGCTACGATCCAATTCTTATTAGATCAGTGCTAATATGCATAGATGGCTTCCGGGAAGAGAACAAAAAATCAATGCTCGCTTACGTGAACAGAAAATTTATTAATAAATGAACAGAAAATATAATTATAAACAAGTAAGAAAATTATAGTCGGTCTAGACCGACTATACGATACCCTATACCATGCGTTTAGAAACCCTATCTCTTAGGCCCAACTAACTGGACATAGAAAATAAGCAAAAACCACATTTGAGTGGGATTTTCATTAATTTTTTTGGCTGCAGATATGAAAAAGTTCATATCGGATGCTATATCTATATGGGAACTAGGTCCAAAAATGGACCGATCCTTATCATGTTTGGTAAAGTCTCTTGCATTTTGCAAGAATATATACAAACAAAATTTGAGAAGAATCAGTGCAATATTTTTGTTTTTTAATAGATTTAAGTGAAAATCGGGAAGCAGCTCTATATGGGGCCAAAGGGATCATTTTTGGACTACTCATTAATGGATGTAATGAACGCATATAAACCCAATTTGAGTAAGATCTATATGACAATTTGGATCTTATGACAATTTATGTCGATTTCATAGGGGTAATTTGTATGGGGGCTAGGTCTGAACATGGACCGATTCTCACCAATTTCAATAGCATTCATCTCATGGCCGATAAAAGCTTATATGCAAAATTTCATCAAAATATATTCATATTTGCGACCTGCAGTTTGATTACAAGGTTTACATGGACACACAGACGGACGGACGGACGGACGGACGGACGGACGGACGGACATTGTTAAATCAACTCAGAAAGTGATTCTGATTCGATCGGTATAATTAAAGATGGGTCTAGGTCAAATATTTTTGGTTGTTACAAACAGCAGCACAAAGTCATTATACCCAAACCACATAGTGGTATAGGGTATAAAAATTTATTCAAAACCACGAAGTAAAAGAATATTTTTATTGACTTCTTATACCCGAATTCTGAAAATTGCCAAAGCAGTCAATGTGTTAAGCAATGAAGACAAAATTCCATTAGAATGACTTTAATTAAATAATTTGTTACTGGGTATGTTTATATCTACACTTGCTAAAAAAAAAGTATTCGTACACTTAACACTAAAACTTTCGTACTACAAAAAATTTAAAAAAACTTATTAAGCTACATTATTGTTAATTTTTTATTTCATTATTATGCTATTTAATAGATTTTTTTTTTTAATTTATTTAAGGCTTGTCAAATTTTGTGCACATAAAATATGTAAAACAAATAAAAGAATCATAAAAATAGTATTCGTATATTTTAAATATCAAAAATATTATTATTCGAGTGTCTATTCTAGGAAATTTTATATTTCATTCAATTTATTTCTTGCAATGTTTTTTTAAAATATTTAATTCATTAAATGTATTTCATTATAAATGTTTGTTGAACACACAGAAATAAGAGCCTAAAGGCATTTTAAGCACCTAATATGCCACTGAAAGGTATGCTTACTTAAGGCAATTCGTAATTCAACACATGGCGTGTGATATGCGATTATTATAATAAAACTCGATTGCGTTATGTCCAAAATTATTTTTCAATTCAACACAGGGCTTTTCATATACAATTTTTGCAAACACATTAACAAATTTAATAAACGCACACAGCATTGTGTAAGTTTATGTATATGTTAGTAGCAACTTTGATTGAATTTTACTCCGAAAAAATGTTCCAGATGGTGCAAATCTGTATACCTGGTGGTAAGAGATATTAATGTGAAACAGCGGTCAACTATGTTATTAATAGATGGAAATACAAGATGAGAAAATAATTAGAATGGTTTAAATCATATTTAACTAACCGCAGACAAATTACAAAATTGAATAATCTTCAATCAAATGCAATAGCGAATGATTTTGGAGTGCCCCATGGCTCAATTTTAGGAGCTTTTTATTTATTATAGACATAATGATACGGAAAAAGTAGTAATCAAATGCGAAATTGTATATGGTGTATACCAGCTAAAAAGAAATACCTTTCAAATGAGGTACGCTTGGTCAAAATTGGTTTAAAACTGACAAAGTTACATCGGTCACAAGGAATCGCTTTGCCTATTAATATTATAGATTATAAACAAAAAATTATATTAATTAATAGATGTAACTTGGTGTGCTTCGCTACCCCTTCCCCTTCGCATCTTAAAGAAAGGGCTCTGGCAAAGTCCCAAGGCTCTCATTATTACAGGACTCCACATATATGACATTTATTATTTACTTTGTATGAGGGGTGGCACGCTCTTTTCCCGATCCAGCCCATTTTTGTCTGCCTACACACTTTAATAATAGGTGACCTGAGACAAATTTGCAAAGCTGTCTTTGACATAGTACTCGAGATATATGATATTGAGTAATTACTCTTTATGGGGGGTAGCACGCCCACTTATTCGATCCCGCTTATTTCCGGTATAGCTGCTAACACTAATAATAAGTGATCTCATACAAATTAGCAAAGCTCTCCTTATCATAGTACTCAATATATATATATTAAAATTAACTTTGTATGTATAGCCTATAGCACTTCCCATATCGGTAGTAAAACTCTGTGAAAATTTCAGGAAGATCAGATGAGTAATTACGGAGATTACCTCCTCCAGACAAACATTACCTCTTTATTATATCTATGGTAAAAATAGGCAAGACGATTTTTTGTGACCGCTGTAAGTTTCACAGTTCACCTCGATTTTGACAAAAAATTTATCATTTATCAGGTATTTCTTTTTAGCTACTACCCAGATTTACAGATTTTCATCGTCCTGAACATTTTTTAGAGTTATGATCGCTTAAAGTTGCCATTAAAACATACATAAAATTATACAATGCTATGTGTGTGTTTATTAAATTTGTTAATGTGTTTGTGTTAATGTTTTGAGTTTGTTCTCTTCATCTAAAATGATTTGAATTGTGAAGCATAACTTTAGGGTCTTTAATAAATGAAAAAGTAAAATTTCCTAGAAATTGCACTCGAATTTCGAGTGCTGGAATCTGCTAGTTAGTATAGATATAGATTAGTATAGATTGCTTTAGTAACCTTTTTGATGTTTTTGCTTTTAACGCCCTCGTCAAAGATAAGGCTTTTTTAAGCTTAATGATTCTGTGCTCTAATAAATGCCGCAAATGCTATATAGGTTTACGATCGGGTGGTTGTGATGTTGATCTCGCTTGATTTGTAGCAACCACAGTTTGATATTGTTCACCGTATATTTTTTATCATTATGTTGTTGAAAAAATTATCTTCCAGAAGGCCCAGTTGTTGTGCGCCTTGTTTTACAATGTTTATTTATCCAATTTGATCCATTATAAGCATGAGTTTCCCAACTCCGATGCCTTTGATACAATCCTAAATAAAAATGCCATTTCCACCGATGTTAGCCGTTGCCAAATGATATTCATTATTTAATGTAGTTCAACTTTTTCACCTAACTAACTTGTCTTTTAATGCCGAAATTGCAAAACTTGATTTCAACTGGAAATAAAAAAAACGTTTCAAAAATTCTGGAGCTCATTTGCAAAGCCAATCTATTTTTATGACCTTCACACGTCTGCGTAGAAATCTGTATATCAGTTTGCCAATTCGTTTGTAACTCATCGAAAAAAAAAATTTGGAGACCCCATAAACTATATAAATATTTTTGATCCTTATAAGAGAAGTCGATCTGGTGATGTTTATTGGTCTATATATATATGTCTGTCTGTCTGTCTGTCTGTTGAAAACAATTTCCTGTCTACAATAGATCGAGTGGGTCGCACTACTTGGGCTTAAAGTGTTCGACATAATCAGCAGCATTTTGCTATTGAATGTGGAGCCTCTACACCAAATAGGTGAGGAATGATGCATTAAAATAAAAAAGTCCGATCACAGGGGAGATGTTTAAACATCTGCAAACATCTGTTTACACATCAATTAATATCAAACAGTAAGCGCCACCTATGTATAGCAAGAATTAACTGCTATGGTTGTCATACTTGATGGTTGCAGTTGTTTGCTATACATTCATGGCGCTTTCTGTTGGTTGCTGACTCAGCTTAATAAATTTAAATCATAACTTTAGCACCAATACACCTCACACCGATTTTTCTTTACGCTTTTTTTGTGATTGTATTGTGAAATAGATTTTTACCCCCCTGTGCGCATAGATGTTTACACATCAAAAACTAAACATCGTGCAAAATATTTATTCGTAACACAACATGTCCATATACATAGCTATATACGATTATCAACAACGCATACACAATTTTGTTTGTTTGCAGTTTTTGTTTTTCTTTCGTATGTACAAAGACACAACAACAATAAAAAAAAAAAAATAATGTTTATGCACCTCTAATAAACAAGGAAACGAAAATGTAATTGTATGTGTTTAGAATTAAGCTCATTGCATTTAATAATTGGTTTCTATTAAAAAAGCACGAAATTACAAAATTTTTGTTAATTATTGTATTAATTTTAAACATCAGTGTAAAAAATACAACCATTATAATTTTGAAACTCAGCCTTATTTTACCATAGTGTTGACAACCTTGGTTACAACAATGTGTTTGGAACACGTTTAGAGGGTGCCAAAGATTCGGCACCGCCCAATTTAACGCTCTTACTTGTTTTTATTGACATCGGAGATGAATGGCTTTCCACGTGCTACACTACCACAATAGACGATTTTTTGAGAATTTTGTGAACTAGTTTCAATTCTGAAATTAATCTGGAAAACAATAAATCTAGGAGTGTGTTTCACTGACGCCAAAATAGTTCGCTTTTGCGTTTATGTGTTCTTGAGGACCGACCAGAACGACAAAATCAAATTGGCGTATCTAGAGTTTTGAACGACGTACTGCGGACCATATTTTGAGGAGGCGGCCAAAAATGATTTTTTATGATTACCGAAAGTAAATAGCAGTGAACCTCGGGAGCCAAAAAATTGCAGCTCTATTCCAACCATATCACAGCGAACAGGGAAAATGGACTTTCTCATTATTTGGCTGAAATTAAAAAATTCTAAATTTTAATTTTTAAATGACTGTAACTTCTTTGTTTTAAATTAAATTAAATTTTATATAATTTTGCAGATTATAAGCTATTAATGTGCGAAATATAAAGTCATTGAGTCGTTTAGAAATTAAAAAAATAAAAATTTAAAAATGGTCCTAATTTCCAGAAAATCTCCTATTTAATAGAGCATAACTCCTGCCCATCAAAAGCCATCAAAAATAAATCTTGCACTATTCTGCAGTACAAACCCCTTCCTATACCCAAGGCCAGATATTTTGTGCAAAATTAAGAATACAAAAGTCTTCCAGTATCTGGTTAGGGTCTGTCCGTCTGTCCGCCTGTCTGTTATGAATACAAAAGTTGGTCGTGCCGGTGAATTTTTTTTTGCGTATGTTTATTTGTTTTTTATACTGACAGAAAAAAGAAACGGTAGACTTGACACGAGTTACTATATAATTATAAATAATCTAACCCATGAAAACAAAGTTTTTATTAAAACTCTTTCTTTCCTTATGCATATGAGTTTTAAATATCTCCGTGATTATGTGTGACTATCTTAAAATTAATCTTTGGCCACAACAAGTCTATGGACAAAGATTCAAATCGATGGGATGAGGGGAAGCGAGGATTTAATTTATCTGTGACTATGCGTTACTATGTCAAACTTAACCTTTTTTCACAGCAAATCTATCGACCAAGTTTCAGATCGATCGGATAAATGGAAATATGTCTTAAACCACTCCGTGACTGTGCGTGACCATGCGAGACTGTGAGTCGAAGCCAATATTTCTTTACAGCAAGTATACCGGCCAAGTTTCAGAATGATTTAATGAGGCGAAATCCGTTTTAAGTCTCTCCGTGACTGTGCGTGACCATGCGTGGCTGTGCGCGACTAAGTCAAAGTTAATCGTTTTTCACAGCAAGTGTATAGACCAAGTTTCAGATGGAGTGGATGAGGGGAAATGGCATTTAGATCACGCCGTGACTATATGTGACTACGCCAAAATTAATCTTTTTTCACAACAAGACTATGTGCCAGGTTTTAGATCAATTGCATAAGGGGGAATGGGGTTGACCCACGATAGACAGACAGAGAGTATGAGTTAAAAGAAAGAATTTTAAAAGGGTTGAGACATGATGCGCTTAATTGAGAAATTATATTAATGGGTAAAATCACACAAGAAAATAGTTTTAAGGAAGCCTACGAATTTGGAATGTCCCCTCTTCATGCTAGAACACGTTTTATGGAGCATATTAAATTGGGTTATGATTTGGAATTTGGTCCCTTAGGCGAAACAGTGAGAAAAAACAAAATATGAAAAAAGAAAGTAAAAAAATACAAATTCAAGAAAAATATCTACAGCCAGGCCTCATAATCTACCAACCAAAGCAATGAGAAGGAAACTCAAATGATGGAAATACTTCAAGGTGATATTTTTCCGATCCAGAAACTGCAGCATCTATCACAGGTGTAGATCATGAATTAATAAGACAATTCAAAATCATATTACAAGTTCTAGCATGTAGCAGAAAGATAGGAAAAAAATTTGGAGAGTACCGCAATATAACAAAAATACTCTTGGAGCCATATGTTCCACGGTCCATAAAATTTTGTACCATGGGGAACAAATAATTCAGAACAATATGCTACCTATAGGCGATCAATCTGAAGAAGTGCAAGAAAAAAGGAACAAAGACTACAGATTCCTTCGCGAGCACAACACAAGAAAAAAGTCCAGATTTTTAACACTTCAGACCCATATATGTCCAACATTCGACAAAACTAAAAACTATTGAATTAGACGAAGAATCTAAATAACTTCTGAAAATCAAGCCTATTTAGAAGAAATATTTACTAAAATTGTTTGATATAAAGTATAATAAGTTATATTCTTTTTTATATAAATAGTTAAAAAATTTTTCTGGATTTAAAAATTTATGTATTTTATAAATCTACAATAAAAATTGATGTAGAAATATTTAATAATCTTACCCACAAAAACAGAGATTTTATTAAAACTCTTTCTTTCCTTATGCATATGAGGTTTGAATCTCTCCGTGACTAAGCGTGACTATGTGTGACTATGTCGAAGTTAATCTATTTTCACAGCAAGTTTATCGACCAAGTTTTAGATCGATCGGATAAGGGGAAATTGGTTTTAAATCCCTCCGTGACCGTGCGTGAGCATGCGTGTCTATGTGTGATTAAGTCAAAGTTAATCTTTTTTTCACAGCAGGTGTATGGACCAAGTTTTAGATTGATCGGATGAGGGAAATGATAATTAGATCACTCCGTGGCTGTTCGTGACTGTGCATGACTGTCCCAAAATTAATCTGTAGTCACAACAGGACTATTGGCCAAGTTTCAGATCAATTGCATAAGGGGGAATGGGGTTGGCCCACGACAGACAGACAGACAGACAGACAGACAGACAGAGAGTATGAGTTAAAAGAAAGAGCTTAAAAAGACAATAAAAAAATGTTTAACTAAAGTAAAAACATACGACTTTTTAATTGAAACTTCTCTATCTTGAACCAATATCAGATAACTTTCGCTGCTTAATAAATTATATATTTACTCGGGGTCTTTCAAAAAACACCAACCTTTGGCCCTTATGAACATTAGGACTAACGAGTTTAGGGGGCCAAAGTTTGGCATTTTCTGACCAAATTTGACTTACAAAACTTTTAAAAAGTATTAGTTGCAAAATTTACTGAAAAATAAAACGTTATAGAAAAATACCTTTTTTAAACTTTCAACACTTCACTTTTGTACTAAAATTCCATTAAAAATTAAAGTGTATTTTAAACCCCCAATAACTTTAACTCCAATTGTCGTGAAATGTTCCACTGTGCGACGGTCTGCTCTGATTAGTGGTTTTCACCTATTATCGGAGTTCTTTCATGGAAAGATAAAACCTCCTTTCTGAGCTTTAGGATAATTTTGCTCTCGTCAGTACCAATTTCTTTGGTTTTGGAATTTATCTCAACTTATTGTGTCCCAAAGAAATATAATTAAGTCAAATCAACTTTTGCAAACAAGTTGGTCTTCCACTAAAATAAAATCCATTGTAACGACGGATTGTACGTCATTGTATAATTCGTGAGATTCCCCAAATTTTAAATGTGCGAATAGTTAAAATGGCCGTACTTTTCGTAAATCAAAATTTTTTTTTGATTTGATTAAAATCTTAATTAATTTATAAAATTTTCAAATTCAAGTGTTCGCATACTTTTTCTAGCAAGTGTACGTATATGAACACATATGATGTTTGGTAATGCATGAGTTGACTTTTGTTGCTTTTTAAGTGTAAAAAGCTGTTTTTATTAACGTCACATAAATCAGCACAAATTTGTCCACATATAAATAGAATATTTTTGAAAGCTAAAAACAATAATAAAATTTGCAATAAATTTGAATTAGGTTTAGATATTTACAGTCGTATTGTGTTGTGGGAACCAAAAAAAAAAATCATTTAATTTCAGTGACCTCCCATCCTGTATTCAAAGCATGTCTGACAAGTCCAGGGAAGTGTAATTGTATGATTTGTTATTATTATTTTTTTTTTTTTTTTCTAACCAAATTCGAATTTAATAATTCATTTATAAAAGGAGGAAAGAAGGTTTTATAGTTATGGTGCACCTTGTTTATTCAGAGATTATAAGTTGTAGGATGACATAGCTGAATAGACAATTTTCATCCCAGAGCTAGCGCATATTAAATTCATTGGTGATTGTTCAACTTTCCATCACTTTCAGACACCAAAACAAAAATATATATCACTTTTCTGGATGTTAATATTTGCTGTTTTGTCGAGACTTTGTAGACTTTGCTAACCATCATAGACAGTCAATTGGCTCTGAAATTAAGTATATAAAAAACACGACCAAAATACTGGTATAAAATTCTTTCTCGTTGTTAGCAAAAATAACAATTGTTCATAAAATAAAAATAAATCTCAAAAACTTAAGATCGCAAATACGCAAAATCGTAAAATGGCAAAATTCACAAAATGCAAAAACAAAAAATTTTTGCAGGCCAGCCGATAAAAACTTTTTAGTTTATAGTGCTGAAAAATCTTATCTACCAGTTAAATCATCACTAAAGTTAACATGTAAGTCATCGAGAAGCTCTATATCTTTTTCAGGGCTCATTTTCGAGAAAATTAAACGTATAAGAGTCCCTGTCGCGACGGATATTGTAGCCCATATCATAGGTGAACTCCCACCAAAATTTGCTGACATTATCTGAACCTTCTTTATATTTTTATTACGCCAATAATATTGAAATCCACGGGGGCCGACTATATTATTTTTTTTGTCACATATATTACATCTTTTTCTAGGTATTTATTCTCTCTCTTTTACATAATAGATTACACGTTAACCCAATATATATATTTTCATAATAATTCAATAAATATGAAACAAAAATAGTCACATGAAAGACAGATCGAATAAACCGAAATTCTGAATTTTCATCGCTGCATTACAATTACAGCAAAACTATTACACTATGTCATATAAACTGACAACAAACAATTGCCCCAACTGACATCTCGCAATTTTCTATTCATTACGTTTGCATTACATCTGATAAACGAACAAAAAATCTGGCTGTAAAACATAAACAAATTGCCAACATGCTGGCAATTTCATTTTAGATGTCAAATATTGACAGAGGTTGTAAATGACAAGACACTAAACCCGGTTTTCATACAACTGACAATAATTGACAACAATTGCCATTGAAAATGACATAATGAAAACCAGGCATTAGAAGCAAATTGGAATTAAAAAAGAAGTTTTCTACTGTCGGAAAAGATTTACAGTAAAATCATTAATTCTAACTAGCATAGCCCAGTTCTCGAAACTCGAGTGCAAATTCTAGGAAATTTTAATCAAAATATGTATAAAATTAATGAATATTTAAATAAAATTCAATAAATTGAGAAGTGTTGAATAAAATTCATAAAATTTCATTATAAATGTTTGTTGAAATCACAGAAGATTATAAATGCGTTTGTTAATAATAATTTTAGCCAATTCATAAGCACACACACAGCATTGTATAGTTTTTTATTTGAAGCTTAAATATGTGTTTTATGTATCTATTAGTGGCAATTTTAAATGATTTTATTCCAAAAAATATACCAGATAGTGCACATCTGTAAAGAAATACCTTCCCAATGGTATATATATTGTCAACATCGGTTGGTAACTGAGAATTTAGGAGATGTCACACGAAATCGCCGTGTCTATTAATATTATAGATTACTATGTATGGAAGGTACCACACCTACTTATCCCATCTCGCGCATTTCCGGCATAGCTACTAACATTAATAGTAGGTGACATCACACAAATTTGCAAAGCTCTCCCTGTTATAGTACTCAATATATATGATATTAAAAATTTACTTTGTACGGTAGGTGCCACATCCACTGAAAATATTAAAACAAATTATAGCCTATAGCACTTCTCATATCCGCAGTCAGACTATGTGAAAATTTCAGGAAGATCGGATGAGTAATTGCGGATAATACCTCCTACAAACAAACAAACAAACAAACACACATTACCTTTTTATTTTATTAGTATATGTGACCTTCTCCGAGAAAAGGGACCTAGTGTGTCAAAAAACGGGTTGTGTCAAAAACGGTGGATTCTGGTACCTAAAAGGCTGTAGAAACTTTAAATGCTTTTTTTTTCTTAAAACATAATTTTCACACACTAGGTCCCTTTTCTCGGAGAAGGTCACATATATATAATAAGAGATCATATTGTTAAAAGTACACAATATTTTGAAAAAAATTTGGGCAAATATTATACTAATTATAAGAACTAATAGATTCCAGCCCTCGAAATTCGGGTGCAAATTCTAGGAAATTTTATTTTTTCATTAAATAAAGACCCTAAAGGTATGATAATCAATTATAGGCAATTCACAAACACAACACAAAAAACAAACCCATTTTTACTACAAACACATTAACAAATTTAATAAACACACATATAGCATTGTATAATTTTATGTATGTGTTAGCAGCAACTTTAAATGCAAAAAAATTAAAATTTGTAAATCTGAAAAACGGCTAAAAAGAAATACCTTTCAAATAATATACGTTTGGGCAAAATCGGGATAAAACGGTAGAACAAAACATCGGTCACAAGAAATCGCCTAGCCTATTAATATTATAGATGTCAAATGTTTTTTTTTTATTTTGTTCCGTACAGATGAATTTCATCACTTGTATGGCAGAGCTGAACTGAAATATATAAAATAAATAAATAACACTGTTCGAATTGCTACACTCGCAGCGTGTAGCTTCAACTGCGATTATGGTTTTCAATTTCGTTTTCTTGTTTACTTTTAAAGGACTTCAAAATTCAGGAGATTTTTTCTAATATATAAATTCTTCGATGCCCTTTCAGTCCCAAATGAACGAGGAGAATCTTGGCAATTTTATAAAAGAAATTCATTTGTCGATAAAAGGATACCAAAATTGTCCTTTTGAAACTTTGTCTGTAACATACTTTGAAATTTTAAATAAATTCTTTTAAAAAAAGCTCACACAAAAATAAGGCTCTCAAAAGTGTTTGTAATTTAAACTTGATATATAGTACCATTTCTTTATACAAGGTTTATTGTCAAACTATATTGCCAATTCATGGTTTGCACCAAAAGCAGTTTTTGTTGTATGTATACAAATCAATTCATAATATTGGTCATCCTTCAGTCAAATTCAATATCAACCAAAATACTAGAAATTAATCAAACATAATAATTGTAGATTAAACACGAAAAAACAGAGATTACGGTATTCAGTTAGTTGTTATTTTAACAATCTGCCCGTTAACATAAAATAATATGTTAGAATATCAGCCTTTAAGAGAAATATTAAGGAATATCTTTTAGAAAATATCGAAATGCTGCTGTAGTTAATACTTTAATATCTAACTTTTTCGAGTATTTTTCATTATTAAAATAATTATGAAATAAGTTGTTTTTTTTTTTTTGCCAACTCCTCCCTTTAAGCCATCTTTGGCGCGACACAACGTATAGCTAAGTATTTTCTTTAAAAGTTTGCAAATAAAGTTTAATAAAATAAATTAATTAAATAGATATTAGACAACTATCCATATCTTCTATCACATATCCAAATTCTATGCTTTGGAAGATATTTCTTGACATTATTTTGAATATATCTAACTTAAAACATTTAATATAGATTTAATTTAAAATTTGAAGATTTAGCTATTACTAAGAACTCCTTCGGTGCCAAAATTTAATTTTATTAAATGAAAACTTTCCTACTAAAACCATTTCCATGTCCAAAATATCATGGGATTATAATAAACCAGGGTTAATTTCCATTCTTTTGTTAATTTTTTTTCTTCTTTTTGATGCGGTTTCTTGCTAAGTTTTAATATATTTTGATTTTATTATTATTTTATTTCCTACTTTTTGAAGGCAAACCCAATTTAATTATTTTATATTTTAAACACATTATATATTAATCTGCCATAAATCTTTCAGCTATTTATTTAAAGCATCTGTGCGTAACAAATACATAAATCATATTTAAGATAAATAATAGAAAAATAGTATTCATAATGTTTTCAAGAAATGATTTTGGGAGATGTGCGAAAACGAAAATGTTTCAAAAGCTGTTTAAAAAAAAAGAAAATTTGTTTATTTTTGGTCTTTTACCCATAATCAAATTATTTTATAAACGTAAATATAAAGAAAATTTTTGAAATGTCTGATTATTGAAAATTTAATTATTTAATATTTGAATTGTGTAAATAGCTTGTCCAATAAAAAGATTTAAGTGAAATAAATTTCTATTAAAAAAAAGCATTTTTTCAATTATACATTTAGCAAAAGAGTTCCCCAGCCAAATTGTTTTAAAGATGAACAAACGTATTATCGATTATATCGCAGAAATTTATACTACCTTCCAATTATTTGTTACTAGTATGCCCTGTTCTACGACTTACCAAAATTTACGGATCTATATATACACTAGCTGGACCCGGCAAACGTTGTGTTGCCCTCAATGAATTTTTTATTTTAGTTAGAGTCTGTATATACATACCTATATAAAAAAACGTTTTTGCATTTGTTAATATTAATTGAAAACTGTTAAAGAAAATCCATGGTTTATTTATGAAAATGAAAATAAATATTTATTGCAACATACATATAATAATGACCAATATATTTCTATTATTGTAATTCTAAAAAGAATGAACAATATTCTTAGCTTCATTATTCTGGCAGTAAATGAAACATTTGCTGGCTTTCCGACACAGGAACATGCCAGATATAGTTGCTCATGGGAAAACAACTGTTTTCGAGGTCCAAACCACATATTTGCAATGATTGTTCTTGAGATTTATTAATGGTCATGGCAAAGCCCAATCTGATCGGAAATTGTAATCTTTTGAATATTATCGGTGTGTCGGTAGGAATCATAGGAATTCTTGGCAACAAAACATGTTTTCCTTAAAACTTTCTTTTGAGAATTGCGGCCTCAATAACATTATGCATTATTTTCTCAACAACTAACTTGGTTCCATTACATATTCTCGGAGCGTTGAGCTTACGTAGCAAAATTATTGGAGAACCAACTTTTAATTTTAATAAATGTGGCGGTAGAGCGGGCACAACAAGTGAATTCAAAAAATTCTGTTGGAGAATTGACTGCTTCATTTTCTTTAACAACACTATCAATAGATTTGAAAGAAGACGTTTCGGAATCAATCATGTCCTGAATAACAACATGTTATCGACATCGACATTTTTGCGGCTAAAATAGCTCTTTCACCTAACCACGCACAGAAAACTGATTCGTTGTGGCTACCAAATTTATTGCCAACCAAATTGCGATGAAGCAAAAAGCCGAATTTTGAGTCCATGACAATTACAATTCTATCGCCTTAACAGTAAATATTTTATCACAATAGAAAATGAAATATGGCTATAAAATTTATATTAATACAATCGAAAATACAGTTGTTAAACTTTAGAACAATTCCGTTTGTAATTTTTTTTTTTCTGTGTGCAATCATATTTATGATATTGATTTTGAATGCCGGGGAATACATTTTCAATTAATTCATCGCGTGACGATATAAATTGACAAAAATCTTGTGGATAGTTTAATAGTTTGACTGGTTGGGTTAATATTGATTTTACCTTTACCAAGATCGGGTAGTTGTTTTGAAAATTGGTCAGCCATTTGATCATTTTGTAATTTGAATTTTGTAGTTTGAACGCTACTCCATAATGTTGATGATTTTCAGCAGGCATTTATTTCATCAGTATAGGTTGATTTTGGTATGACTGGCAATGTTTGACGAAGATCTCCAGATAACAAAATAAGAGCTCCACTAAAAAGTCTTTCATTGCCTTTCAAATCTTTTAAAGTTCGATGTAATGCTTCTAAGGAATGTTTGTGAACCATGGTACATTCATCCCAAATAATAATACTACATTTTTGCAGAACTTTTGCCATACCGGAATGTTTTTTGATATTACAGACGATGATTTGAGAGCTGAATGAGCTGTACGATCACCATGCAATAATGTTGCGGCTATTCCGGAAGAAGCAATAGCCAATGCAATTTTTCCTTACTTTTTGGTTAGAATGTTTATATATAAAAACTTTTGTGAATTTTGTAACTTATAAAATTTAAATAAATTTGACAACTCATTATTTTTCGAACGCCAGCGCCATCTACCGGGTCCAACAAAAACATTTTTGGCATCATCTAACATACATATATGTACATTTTTAGTTTCAGTAAAATCGCACCGTAAATAAGAATATTCGAAATGACTTTACCCCAGCGCCATCTATCGGGTCCATTTATACATACAAAAATTTCCTATGATAAAACATACATACATTCTGAATTGCAATCAAATCGCACTAAATAAAAAAATAAAAAAAAAACAAAAAATGAGGAGTTTAACTTCTTATATATAAAATTCTCGTGTCGCGGTCTCTGTAATTGAACTCCTCCGAAACGGCTTGACTGATTCTCATGAAATTTTGTGTGGATATTGGGTAGGTCTCAGAAACGTACAACAGGTATTTTTTTTTGATATCTCAAGTGGGCGTGGCACTTATGGCTATCATAGTACTCCAGATATCTGATTTTAAAAGTTCACTTTGTATGGGGGGTACCCCTCCCAGTGGCCATATCAAAAAAAAAAAATAAACGTTGTCCGATTCTCAGACCTACCCAATATGCGCACAAAATTTCATGAGAATCGGTCGAGCCGTTTCGGCGGAATTTTACCACAAACACTGCGACAGAAGAATTTTATATATAAGATATATATATGTATGTACATATTAGAGTGGTCCTACGTTAAATGGACATTTTTCAAATTCCGATTTTGGGGATAGGCGGGATCCCGTATGTTACCTTTCAATATAAAGCTAATAAATGTGAAGCTTGGGGATAATCGGATAAAGAAAAGTCGCGCCGGAAATCGATTGAAAATTTCAAGTGTGTTTATATGGGGAATATATGAAATTTTTTTTTGAGATTTTACGAAAATTTCGTTCTATAGTTTAACTTTTCCGACAAGTTGTTGTAAAAATCGAGAAAAGTATTAAATTGTCTTTTAAAAAAGCTATAAAAATTCAAAGTCGAATAAAAATTCGCCAAGAAATAGCTCTCTTTTAAATGCAATATTTTATCTTAATAGCCTAGGGTTTCGATGAAACCACTTTTTAGAATATAAGAAATATTATTCTATTAATTTTTTTTTATTGCTTAATCCTTTAGTGATTTTGGAATCGTAATTATCGATTTTGTTTGCTTATTGCTCGCGAATATAAATATAAACAATTTTTAACCGATTTTATTATAAAATTATATTATTTTTAAAAACAATATATATGTTTCCAAATAAAAACTCACACAGTTAATCTCTGATATGTATTTAATAAAACCTTAAAGTGCCATATCCATTTTTTTAAAATTTTGTTAAGAAAATTTTTTAAAATTTGTAAAAGAAGTATTCAAAATTTTATCAAAAAATTTCCAATTTTCGGTCTCAATGCGCAACAGGTTAACAACGTGGTAATAAAACAATACTTCATATCTGATTACTTACAAGTATAGAGACAATAAAAATTTGGCTTTAATAAATTTCCCATAGTTGAGAAAAATGCTATCAAATTTCATGAACTAGTCTTTTTTTTTGGCACAAAAGTGGTATGGGGCATTTGCTAGTTCTTGGCGAATTTTTATTCGATTTTCAACTTTTATAGCTTGTTGAAAAGATAATTTAATACTGATCCCGATTCATAGAACAATTGTCGGAAAAATTAAACTATAGAACGAAATTTTCGTAAAATCTCAAAAAAGTCATATTTTCCCCATCTAAGCACATTGATAACTTATGTACTCATGCGAAGCTTAAGGACTTTTACTAATATAATAGTCCAGATATATGATACCAAAAATGCACATTGTATGGGAGGTGTCACGCGCATAGATTGATCATTTTTCAGCTACTCTCATACACACTCATGACTCATATGCTAAGGTTCCAGACTGACGCTTTTAAGGTACTCCACAGAAAGTTTTGTATGTGAGATGCCACGCCCACTAGTCCTATCCCGCCCATTTTCAGACAAAACACGAATTTCTAATTTATAGACATGCACAAAGTTGCCAGGCCTTCACTACTATCGTATTCAGATATTTGATATTAAAAATTGGGAGGTGCCACGCTCACTCAGTTTAATAAAATATATCGCACCTGTACCTCTAAAGTGAGTCCACTCAAAATTTACAAATGCTCAGTAGAGACAAAAAAATATATTGTCACCTAAAATGCAAAAGGGCGTAACAACAAAAAAATTTTAAATCGAGTTTTCGATTGATTATGATGCACTAGACTAAATTACATGTACCTATAAAATTTTGGACTTATACGTCAACAAATAACGATTTTATGAACGAAATTCAAAAGGCCGTAACAACAAGTGCATAAATTTCAAAAACAAAAAGGCGTAACAACACACTTGTGAAAAAAAATATTTTTTTTTTTGAATAAGTAACAATAAGTTGGCTTTGATTTTTTTGTCAATTTATGTTTGTAATTTTTTTGTTTAACAATTACAATAAGTTGGCTTTTAATTTTTTCTCAATTTGTGTTTGTGATTTTTTCGCTTCATATTAACGAGCGTATTGGGTGGTGTTGTGAAAAAATTAAAATAAAATATCATTAAAAAAAAAATAATATGGAAAATAATTATAATGAAAGTGAACATAACACAAAAAAAACAAATAAAAGAGTGGAAAATAAAAAAAAACGAATGAATGGCAAACCATACGAAGGTTTTTCGAAGGAAAAAGTATGTAAAAGAATGCAAAGAGAATTAAAAGCAGGATGTTCATCAATGTATTGTGATAAAAGTAAAGTTCGGCATTGCAACCTTTTTACAGAAAACATGCGCAAGGAAATATTTGATCGGTTCTGGAAGATGACATGGGACCAAAAAAAAAATATATGCAACTAATCTTATCGAACGAATCAATAGAAAACGTATTTATGTCGAAAGTTCACGGCGTTCTGGTACTAACTTATATTATTTAATAAATAATACTGTTCGTGTTCAGGTATGTCAGCAAATGTTTCTGTCCACGCTGGGTATAAGCGAAAAAATGATTAGACTTTGGGTAGTATCCAGTGATTTGCATGGTACCCAAATGTGTCCGGAAGAAAGAAACACTTTGAGATCTATGGATAAAAGAGTAACGAAAAAAAGAAACAAATACGAGGAACGTTTAAACTTTTTCAAAGAATGGTTAGAAGGTGTTCCAAAACTGGAGTCACACTATCGGCGTAAATATACAAGTAAATTGTATTTCCAGTCGGATTTTAAAACATACTCACAATTATATTAATTTTATTGTAAGGAATGTGAGTCTCATAAAGAAAGTGTCATCGCTCCAATATCTTTTCCTATGTTTATGTCTGAACTAAAAGAGAAACATTTTTCCATATTCAAACCAAGAAATGATATGTGCGATAGTTGCTTATCGTATGCTGCAAAAAACGTATCCCAGGAACAGTATGACAGCCATAGACAAGAAATTGAGAACATGAGAGAAGAGAAAGTAAATGACATTGAAAATGCTAAGTCTGGGTTAAGCTTATTGCTGTGTATTGATATGCAAGCTGTAAAACTCATTCCACAATCAAATGCAAATGCATCATACTATAAAATGAAATTGCAAATACACAATCTCACGATTTATAATGTAATTACGCATGACTCTGACAACTATGTCTGGGATGAAACCGAAGGAAATTTGGTTGCTTCAACCTTTGCCACTTGCATAATAAAACACTTAAGACATGTACTATTTCAGTCGCCAAATATGCATCATATTGTTATATACTCGGATGGGTGTTTTTACCAGAATAGAAATGTAGTGTTGTCTAATGCTTTAATTTCCTTCTGTGTTGAAAAAAAAGTTACAATTGAACACAAATATTTGATAGTTGGGCATACTCAAATGGAGTGTGATTCCACGCATTCTGTTATTCAGCGTAAAATTAATAATAAGCTCATTAATTTGCCTTCGCAGTTTGTTGATCTTATAAAAGAAGCACGAAGAAATCCACATCCTTTTAAAGTACATCATTTAGATCATACATACTTTCTTGATTATGATTCGCTTCCTAAGAGATATCCTTCTATTCGACCTGGTAAAATACAACTATTTGATGCCGCTCATATTCGCAAAAAAGTTTACTAATTTTATTTTATTTATAGGTAAAAAAGCTGGAGATCCCACGGTTAACATGATTCGTGCCTTGGCATACGACACCAGAGGTATCATTTACTATAAAACAAATATTACCGACGAATATGTGATTCTTCCACAACGAATAGCAAAACAATTCGATGATAAAGAACCTTCCCAATTACATACCCAAAGATTAAAAATTTCGAAGAAGAAATGGGAACATCTTCAAGAACTCAAATCTTTAATTCCTACAGATTGCCATTACTTTTATGACAATATTCCATTTGTAAATTAAATATTATTTAACGTTTTATACTGAATTGTTTTTTCATTTTATTTACCTACTATGTAAATATAATGAATTTTTTTTATAATACTTATTGTTAAAAAAATAATAAATTTTGTATTTCATAAATTTAGTACAAAACATGCTAATCTCTTAATAAAGTTAAAAATTACAATTTCTCATATTCAATGTTGTTACGTCTTTTTGTTTCAGAAAAATCCATATCAAAAAGGCGTAACAATCATAACTCGAAAAATATTAACGAAAAATTAAAAGAACTTTCAGAAATACGTCTATAGTCGCGTATGAGGCAAGAGTAGAAAATATTTCCTTTAAATCTAAAATATCTTTGATTCTACAACGTTATTTGTTTCTCCTGTAAAAAAATAAAAAGTGTTGTTACGCCCTTTTGCATTTTAGGTGACGATATGAAAAATATATAAATACTAGTAGATTGTGTGGCGCCTAGGCGCCCGTTTATTTTGACTTTAACAAACAAATTTTTTTTCCCATTTAAAAATTTTCTATATTTTATATATTTAAAAAAAAATAATTTTAATGTTTTTAAAATTTAAAAAAAAAAAAAAAAAAATCCGTAAACAGTTGTAAAAAATACAAACCAAAAACTTCGATTTTCAAATGAAGTTTTGTAAAAGGTCCTTTTATGTATATTTTTGCATAAGTTTGCCAGTAGCCAACCTTTGCTTTATATTTTCTGCTTCTATACATAAGGAGTTTTTAATATTATATGATTTTAAAAAAATATTTTATTTTGATAGAATCTCGGTAATTTTAGTCTTAATAATTTAATAATTTATTTTATGTTTTATAACTTTTTAAAATGCATCCAAATAAGTAAACTTATTTAACTAAAAAAGTTTTTAAACATTTCGGACAAAACAAATAAAAAATACTACGGTTATAACGAACTTAGTCTATAACGAACTAATTTGGCCGGTCCCGCCGAGTTCGTTATAACCGAACTCATTTTATTGTAGAAAAAATAGAATAGCATATAAAAAAAAAGAGCAAGGTTCCTAAAAGTTTCTTAGGGGGGGGGGGGGGGGGGTTTTAAAGGTTTTAAAAGTTAATAATAATAATTAATTGCATAATTCTTTTTTGAAGACATGAATACACGTTATAGCATAACATTTAAAGAATCTTTGAAACAATTTTCAACTAAAAATTTTAATAAATAAGTCCGTGACAGCCAATATCCGGAGGCGTTGTTGTTTTGCGGTGAACATCATAACTCGTTACCGGATCATGTGAAATAAAAAAATCGAAATGCGTATAAAAGGGGACATGTTTCCTGAAGTAGTGACGAAGAGTTTTTCAATTTTTTTTTCAGCATTTTGAAGTGAAAAACGATTTTTGCTATACAAATTCGGGAATTTGTTGTTAAAAAATGGGGAAGAAAATGGAATTAAAAAAAAAAACTTTGTGGTTACCTGATGATTTTTGTGTAGATATAGTGTCTAAAATTTCAAAAGAATCGGTCAAGAAGATGTTCACGGACTTCGAACACTTATTTGCGAGAAAATCGGTTTAAAACTTTTTAAAAACTGATTTGTATACTATATACCGTATGAGGCCGGTCGCTGGAAACGCTGTATCTTTTTAAGTTTTTCTCTGATGTACTTAAAATTTTGATACAACACTCTCGACATGTTGCGCATTCAGGAAGAGAAATGCAAAGAAAAGTTTTAAAACTGAAAGAAATGCAAACACCAATACACCAATGTACACAAAAAAGAAAAAAATATTTCTCATTTCATCATACATGTAAACTGAAAAAATAAGAGAACTACATTTTTTGCAAAGTTATCTATAAATCCAAAAAAGAAAAAATAAAAAATGAATCGCTTTTAATTCTTCCATGATAATTTCAATAAATTATTCAAATTAAAATCTTAAATATACCTTTTTACGTAATTTATGTTTGACCAAATTTTTTTAAAAGCATATTATGCAAAAATTAATATTGTGAGTGAAAAAAAATTATTTTCCCACCTCTCTTCTAAAATTACAATGTAATTTAATTATGCAAAGTTACAATAATTTAAATTTTAAACTTAATATTGCACTATTTTTTCAAGGGCTTTTCAATACAGAGCTATAAACGAAATCATACATTGGACAACAACAAAATCTACATTGAAGATCTCTTTTTTCTCAAATATTTATCAAAAAAGCATTCTCTTTGGTAAGTGCTGGCTATCAGAGAACTGAGCGAAAGCACTCTTAACAATACAAAACAGTTTTGAGATGAAAAACAAAACAGACAAACGGATAAGTTTATTTTGATAAAAGAAGTATGTATGAATATCGGACGACGTTAAATGAGAAAAAAAAAATGTTTAAAACTTCATTCATTACTTTTTTTTGCAGAATTTTTTCATTGACCAACAATGGGAATTTAAAGACGAATTTGAATAGATATTAGTTTTTTTTTTATGCATTTTTTGTGTTCAACTTATTCCATACGTAACACGAAATCTGCATATGTAGTGCTATTATCATTAGCAGTGTTGCCAATTTTGACAACTTATTGTAATTTCGACGATTTTTCAATTTGTTAAAATGATTTGTTAAATTTGTAAAAATGATGATTGAAGATTTAAAATTTTCAGTAGTATAAAAATTACGATTTCTAGGGTTAACAATTAATGGGTTGTTTATCGAAAATTGAGAGTTTTGGTTCAGTGCACATGGAAATTACAAAGTATGTATAGATTTAATTCTGGGTCAAGTCGTTTCAAAACGGAAATACCTTGAATAGCATCTCTATTTAAGATTTAAGTTTCAATTACGGCGATACTTTAAATCTATATTATATGTTTCAGCTATAGATACATGTCAATAAAATTATTTAGTTGATTGCTGTGTTAAATTTTTTTCGTTGAAATTTCACCACTAATACATTAGAAATAACCAATGCTGTAATAATATTCGTAATATGAATGATATAAATAAATTTGATTGTTTCCTTTTGTAATATTTTGTAGAGTTTTAGTTTTATTTTCCTGACAATTTCTTGTTTTAAAAATGACGATTTTGGCGATTTAGTTTCCAAAATTGTCGATTTTCAGAAGAT
The DNA here is from genome assembly GCA_963682025.1 of Cordilura impudica. NCBI lineage: Eukaryota > Metazoa > Arthropoda > Insecta > Diptera > Scathophagidae > Cordilura > Cordilura impudica. The sequence continues at coordinate 20,703,795 of OY821517.1, forward strand.
TTTATTAGCAGCACTGGTCGGTAACATAGAAGAGAGAAAATTGTGTGTGGGTTTGTATAAAATGAGAAAGATTAAATTTTGTTTGTGTATTTCGCATGGCTTTGTAGGGAGTACTATGTGTATTATTTCAGCGTTACAGAATCAGTCAGTCAGTCAGTGAGTCAGGGATCAGCGTAAATATATATAAGATATGCTATATTAAAACGGTTGTTTCATTATAAAGAATTGCGAACAATAAGTATACAACAGTAGTTGTTTTTGCGATTTTTTCAGTGATCATCAAAAATAACAAGTTTTTGGGTGCAGCTCAAAATATGTATTTTTAGTGTATTCTAAAGAAGCTACTCTTACAACACAAAGAGGGTTACAACTGTATTTTTTTTGCGAAAGACTAGAAAATCCCATGCAATATTTTTACAGTGGATAGATATGACCAATGTGTATCGATTTCTTGCAAAAGGCGAAAATTGGAAAATTTTGAGTTGACTCTTTAGAGGTACAGGTGCGATATGTGTAGATATTTTAGATTTCTATAAACAAAAATAATTGATACAGTTAAGTTGGATTTTAATCATCTCCTCAAAAGTAAATCCAAGGGATAATTAATACGAACCAGTTCTAGCACCGCTACTTTATAATGTCGATATCAAAGACTGAATAAATTGGTCTGTTGAGACATAGTGCGAATTTGTGCTTTAAGAGGTCATAGGCGGTCAATTTTTCTAGCCTCTAACATGGTCATCTGGAAGTGACAGGACCGGTTCATACGACTTTTCCGAGAGATTTATTTTTGGAAGTTGATTGAAACAGTCTAGCCAACGTTACTGGATTAATTAATCTTATTTATAAGAATCATGAATCTTTACATATACAGTGAGTGCCAATACAATGGAAACTTTTAACAAAATATTTTTTGACGACCTGATTGGCCAATACCAAAAAATTGAAATTTAAATTTTAGTAATTTAAAAACTTTTATGTTTTATTTATTTAATTTATAAAAAATAAAAATAAAAAAATAACAAAATAGCAAAACCTGAAAGTGTTAATTTTTAAGCTGTTGACAAAACATTGGAAACCTTTCGTATACAACAATTTAAAACTTTTCCTTTACTTCTGGTTTCAATATTTTGTTGGGTGTCCATTATTTTTTGGTACTGCTTCTTAAGGCCGGAGAGTCATGCTGTAAATTAATAAGCTCTATGAGACTAGGTTTCTGTGAGTAATTTTGCGTCCGTATTTTTCGATCTACAATTTCTGATCTGGTGATTGGGCTGGGCACTCCAAAACACTAACTGCATTAGATTGTAGCCATTCGCTTACAAATTTAGAATTATGTTTTGGGAGGTTTGTTTTAGAGCTTTGTTGTAACTTTCAGACCAAAAAGCATATTTTCTTCCGCGTATGGAGGATTTGCCTGTATCCAATCCCAGTTAGATTACCTTCTACTACATGAATTGGACCTACTCCTTGGAATAAAAGTAATTCCATACCATTATATTTCCACCGCCATACATAACAGTTTAACAGTTTTATTTCTATATTTTGGATCGAGTTCTTTTTTCATTTGGTCTTAGTACAAATTTTCTTTCATCTTTGACTCATTTTATGGGACATAAATACACCTGAATACACCACATCCGAAGTAGTAAAAAGTTCTTTGACTCATTTTATGGGACATAAATACACCTGAATACACCACATCCGAAGTAGTAAAAAGTTCGATAAGAGAAAGTGAAGAAAAACATTTTGATTGTATAAAAAATGTAATAAAAGAAAGTCAAGAGAGAATTCTCTCTGTAATTGAGAACAAAATTGTCAATATAAAGCAGTGGTGGCCATCGAGAGAATTGAGTTAGTAATAGTGTTTATGAGCATGTGTTAGTTGTACTACACTGATCGAAATCCATGCACAACGCCGATATTAAATTGGTTTGTGCAGATTTTGTATGAATGTTTATATGAATGCATAAAAGGGCAAATAGTTGAGTTCAGGAAGAATATGGTAAAATTTTAAATATATTTTGTTGTTTTAAAATTTTAAATCTTACATTCTGAATAGGTAAAACAAAATGTGAAGAACATTTAATCTCTTTTATCCATAAGTTTGAAGTTTATTAAATCAAATAAGTAATAATAAGTAATTCATTTCTTTAAAAAACAAAAAAAAAAAAAAAAAAAAAAAAAAACAAAATAGCAAAACTTAAAAAGATAAGAAATTTCACGTATGTTATTTATAGAAAATGTTTAATTTATAGTTTATCAAGTCTTCGAAATTTTCTCAACATTTTTGGTTTCTTTTATACAAATATTCTCTGTGTACCTATAAAAAAATATATATATGAATTTCAAAAGGCAATGCAACATAGAACTGCTTTGTTCAAAAGCTTTCATAAGACTGAATGAAATTGTTGTTTACTTTTACTCTTTGGTGAGTATTTTTATTTTCGTTCGGCTGTATACATATAAGAAGCCAAGCACCAGTGTGTTTGGCACGGCCTTCACTGATATAAAGGTCTAAATAAATACAATAACTGAAAGAGTCAATATATTAGAAATGAAAATTATAGAATATATCGAAATGAAAAATTAATTAAATGAATTAAAGAGAACTATATTAAAGCAAACTCAGTAGTAGCTGGCAGTATTCGAATATCTGGCGTCCCCTTCTTTGAAAATGAAGTAGACGAACAGTTATTTCCATTTAGAGGTAGAACCAGTTTCACTCAATATATTCCATCAAAGCCAGCTAAATACGGAATAAAAATATTTTAGTTGTGTAACACAGCCAATAGCTATCCTTTGAATGGAATCATTTACACAGGCAAGCCACCTGGTGGTCAACGACAGGTAAATGTAGGAGAAAACATCGTTTTAGATCTGGTGGATTTCTACAAACAATCTGGAATAAATGTAACAACCGACAATTTTTTCACTTCACTTCTTTGGCCAATCGGCTACAAGTTAGAGGAATAAGTCTCGTCGGTACCCTTCGACAAAACAAAGCCTATATTCCAAAAGAGCTACGTCCAAACCCAACGAACGATATAGGTACACCCCGATATGGTTTCAACAAAAACGGAACACTTTTGTCTGTTGTGACCAAGAAGAAGAAGTGTGTTTTCCTTCTGTCAACAATGCATTATACTCGAGGGGAGCCAGGTATTAATGGAAAAGAGGAGATTAATGACTTCTATAACAAAACAAAAGGCGCACACAGAAAATATATTCGCCAACCGAATTGTTCTAAAGTGGAACAACCATATTTTCGATTGTATCAACAGAAATTTAATAGCATCTGCAAATTTTCTATTATGATAAAATACTTACTGTTAAGGCAATAGAATTGTAGTCACAGTGAACCCGAAAATCGGTTACTAGTATTATCGCAATTCGGTTGGCAAAAAATTCGGTAGCAACAATGAATCTGTTTTCTGTATGCGGAGTAGATGTTATGGACCAGATGGTGTCTAAATATACAACCAAATGCAAAACCAATAGATGGCCATTGGCAGTGTTTTCCAACATGATTGACGTGGCTGCATTGGGTGCATTTTGTGTATACTCCAGCCTCGATCCAAGCGCAAAAATAAAACGAAGCTCTCGTCGAGGATTTAAAACATCACTTGGCGTGGAGTTGGCAACTAAAAATATGAAATATGCGCCACAAACAGAAAATATATATAGACTTAAAAAGATTTACAAAAACAATAAACCCTATAAACCTACGGATGAGGTTATAGTGGCAAAATTAAATTCCCCGTATAAAAAAACTTTATTCTAAAAACAATAGCTAAATACTTTCGTAATAATGAAAAATCTATGTGTTACATAAAGCTGGTTTTCAAAGTGATGAATCGATTTATTTAAGTAAAAATCTTACACCACATAATCATCGAGTATTTAAAGAGGCGCTAATTATGAGAAAACTTAAACAGATCCAATCAAAATTTACTCTGCCAGGTCTCGTTTATATAAAAAAAAAAAAAACTATGTGAGTCTGATCACAGGGGAGATGTGTCAACATCTATTCGCACATCAACTAAAATTAAACAGTAAGCGCCATCTATGTATAGCAAGCAATAGCTATGGTTGTTATACTTGATGGTTGCAGTTGCTTGCTATACATTCATGGCGCTTTCTGTTGGGTGTTGAATCAGCTAAATAGATTTAAATCATAATCTTTGCCTCACACCGATTTTCCCTTACGCTATTTTGTATTGTGAAATAGATTTTTACCCCACTGAGCGCATAGATGTTTACACATCAAAAATTAAACTCAGATGACCCAATTCTAATAGAATTTTATGATGATCTGAAAGCTTTTTCTTGAATAATAAACATAAATTATTTATCAACTTTGATATTGTTAATGAATTTATTTTTTATTGTTAAATTTATTTTATAAATGTAAATTTTATTGCGTTGCCTTTGAATGTCATTATGACAAGTATTTCATATGAACAAGTTGGCTCCAGAGATGGAAATTATATCATGGTACGTATTCTGGTTAATCATAGACAGGGTTTCAGTATTTGTTATTTATGCGATAAACTGTCATGAGTTTCGACTTTTATTTGTTGGGTGTTGGCACTATAAGTGTTTCTGAGACATGGTTCTGTGATAATGTATTGTGTCTCTCGTTCTGATAGAAGTGATCATGCTGGTGGTGTCGCAATTTATATAAAAAATATTATTTCATGTAAATTAAATTGTACACATAATATAGCTAATGACGTGGAATATATTTTTATAGACATAAATTGTAGTGGTGGTCAGCTTCTTCTTGGATGTGTATACAGTCCACATAGAGGGATAAAGTTTGATAGTCTTATCAGGAAGCTGGAGCTTTCAACAGTGTCATACTCCGAAGTCATTACATCAAGCGATTTCAATGACAATCTCTTCGAAGACACAATTCTTACCACAATAATGTCGATGCTTAACTTGTCAGCTGTCAACACAACGAGGCATACATACTTCACGTCATCAAATAGCACTTTGCTTTATTTTTTCTTTACCGAAGCACGATCTACTCTTTTTGTCTTAAGATTTTGCAATAGAAACCCAGCCCCAAACATTTACTTATCATGGCTATGATAATACTGATATCTTGGCTTTGGGATATGGTTTTGTTCTACTCCATGGGATCGAATTTTCTATTTACCGACTGTTGGAGAACAACTGTCATTTTTTAATGGTAAAATTTTAGGAATTTACAACAAACATGTCCTCATAAAAACGAAAACTGTTAAAAATAGATTGAGATAGTCTTTGATTTACAATGGGAGATGCTAATAGAACACCGTAATAATCTGCATCAGAAGTGGAAACGTTGCAGAATATCAGAATATCACGACGAATGTAAGATGGCTAGGAAAGCAGTTGTTTCCAAAATAAGGCATGATAAATTTTCTTATTATTTTAACAAATTTAATACAGCTATTGGAAGTAAGAAAACCTCGAAACAGATACGCGAAATTGGAATAAATAAGGCAATTAATCAATCAATGAATGTTGGCATTAATGCGCCAAATGAAGCTTTTGCAAATATTCCTCTACCAGCCGTTAATAACGAATGTTATGATGATTGTCCATCTAACAATCCAAACATTCCAAAATTTAACTTTCAATGTGTAACACTTACAGAGGTAGTTGAAAGTTTCAATGCTATTAAATCGAATGTAGTGGACCTTGATAATGTACACCCCAGATTTATAAAAATGATTTTACCATGGATTGTCCGTTTCATAATGTACTTGTTTAACTCCATAACCACCACTAGCATCTTTTCAATGAAGTGGAAACATTTATATTATTTATACCTGTACCAAAAATGGGTAATGAGTACCGCCCAATTGCAATTCTTCCATATCTCTCAAGACTTTTCAAGCACCTTTTATACAGACAAATATTTAGTTATTTAAACGACAACAGCTTACTTACAGAGCGTCAATCCGATTTCAAACCCCAAAATAGCTGTATAACAGCTTTATCTGATGTAGTTGAGGATATAAGAAGTAACATGGATGATGGTAAAATATCTTTTTTGGTTTTATTGGGCTACTTAAAGGCATTTGACACGGTGCACCACTCAATCTTATGCCACAAACTGAAGAAGTTTTCTGCATTAGCTGTTAGATTCATGACGTCATATCTCATAAACAATTTGTTGCTAATGGTAGCTTCATCTCGAACTCACTGCAAGTTATAAGAGGGATACCACAGGGCTCGATCCTTGGACAACTACTTTATTCGATATAAGCCAATGATCATCCACAACAAATTAGATTCTCTAAGATTCAGATGTTCACTGCTGACATTCAGCTATATTTAAGTAGTACCAAAGATTCAGTTATTTCCAAAACTCAAGAACTAAATAATGATCTCAAACGAATTCTAAGTTGGGTAATGGCAAATGGTCTACCACTTAATCCAAACAAATCTAAGTGTATTATAATAAAGAAAAAATGATGCATTTGAAGAATGAGATAAATGTCTTCCTTGGGGTCTTTAAAATTGACTCTGTAAAAATTTCGGTGTTGTGTTTAATGGAACTCTGACTTGGTCAGATCATATTAATCAATCCTGTGGCACAATTTATAGTATGTTAAGAAGCTTATGGTTAACACAGCACTTTACTCCACCGAAAATAAGAGTGCTACTTGCTAAAACATATCTTCTACCAACATTACTATATGCATCTGAGGTCTTCACAGGCTGCAACTCTAGGGATAACGGGAAACTAACTGTAACTTTCAATAGCATTATTCGCTATATCTTTGGATTAAGAAAATTTTATCATATATCATCGTGTCATGTCTTGCACATGTCTTTTGACAACTATATTAAATTAAAAAACATTATATTCCTACATAAATTAATTATAACAAAGGCTCTAAAATATCTTTTTGAACGATTAAATTTCTCAAGATCTTCCAGAGGGAATCGAATAATACAATTTAAATACCGGGACCATGCCTCTGAATGTCAATTTTTTATTCTAGCTATTCGTCTCTGGAACCAATTTCCTAATGTTAGGCAAAATATATGCATCGCAATAGGGTTTAGACAATTACGATATCAATACTTTAATTGACTTTATTTGATTTTTTAATGTTTCACAACTGTAATTTATAATATTTTAAATTTAGATTAAGAGTTATTGATGTTAAATATATTAAATAACCTATCTGATTCCATTACTGTAATTTATAAGATACTGTGTCTTGTTGTAATGGAAAATCAAATTTAGTCGTAATAAATAAATACAAATGCAAATGTTGAGTGTCACCGTACCTCTTTCACGATATTTCCTAATAATTAGTGAATATTTCTTCTATATTTACTTTAGCTTAAGATCGGCAATTTTTAATTCTTTACAAAACTTCAATTTTGTCATTGAAACATTGAAAAACACAATTGCGTTTAAGAAAGGGTTGAAGGAAAATATTAGAATCTAAAAATATTTAAATAAAAGCTGAGATTTTATACATTTTCTTTCATAAAATTTTATATTTGTATTATTTAAATCAACTGTGGTATAGAAGTTAAAAGTTTCCATTGTTTTGGCATCACTAAAAAATATATTTTTTTCGTTTATTAATTTTATTTGTCACTGTATTTTTTATAAAAAATTTGCTATCATTCGATAGAGAACATACCAAAGAGTAATTTTGTAAACAAAATATATAACTTTAGGACTTCTAGCGAAATCATAAGAAAACAATATTGGCAAATTCGGAAGCTTGTAAAATTTAATAGTGTATTTCACCCACTTTATATAGTTTATGAAATCGCAGACGTATACTATACGTACTATACTATTAGCGAGCTGGCAATTTGTTTCTAACATATTACACACAATATATAAAAAAATATATTTTATAACACAAAACTTTTCAACAGGTGACCAGCAAAAGCATTAAGTTAAAATTCAGTATTCATTTCCATCCAATGCTTCAATATATATATTTTTTTCTAACCTGAACTAAAAACCGTTTTGTTTTTGTTCCTTCACTTTAATAATTATGTTGTGGTTGTTTTTATTTAATATTAAGTGATAATATAATAATTTTATGGTTTTTTAACAGCACTGGGTATAATTTTTTTTTTTTTTATGAAAAATAAATAAATTAAAACCACTACAGTGGGACCAAACTTATAAACGAGAAATATTTGCTTTAACATGTTAAGTGCACACAGAGTGACAGGAGTAGAGTACTTTCTTTTAAATATGTATGTGTGTGAAAGTTAGTGCTAACAAGCTTTAAGTACAGGGGTAAATAAATGAAAAAATTAAACATTTAATGGAGGGTTTAAATCAACAACTGCTTTTATTTTTTTTTAAGGCAGAGCAGCGAAACTGTAATGACTAACTAGAAAAACTTTTTAATTATTTTCATACAAAAAAATAAAATGAATACAAATTATACACGGTGGTATAATTGTAAATGGGAAGTGAATTGGGTTAGAAAACTAAATCTCAATAGAATATTTTTATTTACTTATTATTTTTTTGTGCAACAAAATATATTAGAAAAACAAATAAGAGTGTTAAATTCGGCTATGCCGAATCTTTGATACCCTCCACCTAGGTTTTCTTGCACTATTTGTAACGAATGTAAATAAAATATATGAAAATGTAAACAATTTGATCAATTTGGTAATTTATTACAACAATTACTCTGAATTTTCGGCATTTACGTTTAGCAATTTTAAAGTCAATAGAAAATAGTAAACAAAATATATTTTTAAATTTTGGATCTTTTTCGGAATACTTGTCCATGTCTTATATTTTAAAAGCACTAGCGTTAATCAGTTTTGTTTTTCCGATCTTATTACATCAGTTTGTCATTCCATTTGTAACGCATCGATAAATGAATTTGCGTCTATGTGTCTAATGCAAAAGATTTCTTACTTTTGTCGAATTGTAGGGATTTTTTGCAAATTTTTTTTTAACAACTTAATATTATATATATTTCAATTTTAAACTTTAAAATTAAAAATATATATCTTTTTTTAAATCTGGTAATAACTCTATAATATGGAGAAAGTAAATACTTGGCTTCTTTAATAAGAATGACAAGTAAAAAACACTTTTGTGCAGTTTACTTGTTTTGTGCATTTTTTTTTTTTAATACATACATAAGTACGCCATCTTTGTAGATCTCTTCGATTTTATTAAGTAAGTTTGTAAATAAAAAGAACATTAAAATATTATAAATGTAAACATAATTGATTTTAGAAAAATGTCCGATTCGTTTTTCGATGATGCTGAAGACACATCAAAGAAATATAGAAAAAAGTTTTACTCAAGTTAGTTGAGAGACGAGAAGCTAATGGGATGGAACAGGTCAAAGATGACGGCTTTAAATACAGATGCAAGGCTTGTGAAAAAATATTTAATTGCGATAAATCAAATCTAAGTATAAATGCTAATAACCAATGTCTTAAAAAAAATATCTTTTAAAACCAACAACCAAAATTCTGTTTACGTTATAAGATCCCATTTGCAAGCCATTTTAATTAATTGTGTAAATTTTAAATGCACATCTTGCCATATAAAGGATGAATTATACAGAATAGTAAAAATATTTTTTTTATAATATCTGTTGGTTTTTTATGTTGTTTTTATGTAATTCTAATGATATTCTTATCTAAATAATTTTTTAAGATATTTTTCTTCGTTTTTATGTTATTTTTGCATTATTGAAATTGAAAATTAAAAAATTAAAAATAATTTTTTTTTTGAAAAATTGAAAAAAGTAGTGTAGGGAATGTAGTGTAGAGAAAAAAAATTGGGTGTAGGGAAAAAAAGGGATTTTTTTCATTAGCGTAGAGATTTCTGTAAAAATCTCCTGGCATCACTGGAACCTATTAAAAAACAGTGTAAGATTTCACAAAACAATGCGACGTATATCTGCTTTGTTCAAAAGCTTTCATAAGACTAAATGAAATTGTTACTTATGCATGAAACACATAGACGACAGAGGCTACACGAACACACGACTACAAATGCTGCTGGGTGCAATTGTAGTCGTGTAGTCAACTACTTAATTTTTTTGAAAACGGCAGCAACATATAACAACAATATAAGCAGCTGTTTATATACAAAAGCATTTTTATTTCAGTAGTGCCAATTATATTTTTTTTTTACTTTATTAAAATAGAAAAACTTGTATGATTCTATATAAAATTGTCTTAAATATATTACTTATTTATAATGCATTATTATAACGTAAAAATAAATTAATAAATTTACTTATTAATAGAATTATTGTAGCATTTCATTTTGCGATTGATTTTTTCAACAAAATAAAATATTTCATGGCACTAATATCTTTTACATATTTTGTTATATTGTCAACACTATTTTTTATTTTGTAGCCAACAAAAATAAAAATTAGCCTAAGTTAACTACAGCAGCAAAAGTGGTCATGTAGTCGTGTAGCTGTGTTGGTGTCAAAATAATCGTTTTCATATAAACGTGTGTATTTTATTTTTGACAGGCTGTAGTCATGTAGCCGCTGTCGTCTATGTGTTTCATGAGAGAGTTCGGCTTAATGGTGCCATTAAGTATATGTGTGTGTAAACAAAAATATACGATATCCCAGTAGTCATCTCGAAGATTGTTTTAACAAAAATCATCTTACTGTGCCTTCTTCGAGCACTTTTGATTATTAAAAACTGATTAATCACATGCGGTATTAGAAAAATACTAAGAAATGATTTTTGCTTACCCTTAAAAAGTGATTTATAGAAAAATGACATTAAATACGACTCAAAAATAAGTCGAAACTACTCAGTAAATTGGATAAAAAAGTTTCTCAAGAAGAGTAGGGGGTAAGGTAATATTTCCTCCGAACAAAAGAATATTTTGTGATCAGCAAAATGCGCATTTATGGCTGTTTTAATAGCACAGAGGAGTCAAAAAATACTCCACATGATCACTTATTGCATAAAATGTTTACTGGGATTTTATTCACTATCTATAGAAACAGTTTTTTAAGTAAAACAAATCTGCACACAATTTCAATTCTATTTCGTTCACAACGATACGATCACTTTGTTTACTAGTAAAATAAGAGAATAGTAAATATTATAAAACAGCGTAATGATGAATTGTACTTCTCAATTAGTTTATTTTTAATGTGCCATAAGAAGTTCGGTTTGTGCTAAGAAATGAATGAATACATGTTTCCCAGGGCGAAGCTTGATCATTGCACTTTGATTGAATTGAGCTCCGCGACTATTCCTGATGTGGATAGCTCGTGCCTACAATTTTTGGTAGTTGGAAATGGCGTTTGTGCAAAGGAAAGCATGAACACATGTTTCCCAGGGCGAGGCTTTATCATTGCACTTTGATTGAGCTGAGCTCCGCGATTATTCCTAATGTGAATAACTCGTGCATTAAATTCTCGGTAGTCCGGGAATGGCGTTTGCCTGCGCCAAACGTTAAATTATAAATTTTAAAAATGTATTATAATTAAATATTATTGACATCTATATTGTATTATTATCATCTGACAAAAAAAATTTTTTAAACACCAATTTTTTACAGGGTAGCTATTTTATGGTTTCACTACTACTTTTGAATGCAAGTATGTACTAAAAGTAGAACCCTTAAAATCTTACTATTTTTTGCAACCCTAAAAATTGCAGTATTTTGTATAAATAAAATAATTTATATTTATGTTATTTTTAATATGCGCTTGTTATCGATATACATACATATACAGAACATACGAATATTATTTATAGTATTTTGATATTTGCAACAGTAGTATCAATTTGTAATATTTTGTGATTTTATAAAAATCGCAGAATATTGATTTTATATAGTTTCTTTTATTAATTAACTAACTTAAATATTAAACCATAAAATGTTGATATTGGTGAATTTTTATATTATTACCACAACGATCATAAAAACAACAAGTACAGCTGTGACAAAATACAAAATTTAGAATAACAATATAGGAAAACATCATATTTTTTTACCTTTTCAGTGATTTCTCGGCACTTATGGAACCTATTGTCACGATTTAAAAAACAGAAACCTTCTCATGATGTTGGTGTATCATTCTCACTAACAACAGGCGCTCTAGCTGTCCTATTGAGAACGTTATCGTGACAAGAACTACATAGGCAAATCATATTTTTTCAAGACTTTTTTTACTCCATCGTTCAATTCTCGGGACCGGATGAACCGATTTGGACGATTTTAAATAGCAAACTTCTCAGGATGTTAGTGAATCATTTTTTATACCAACGAGCAACCTAGTTGCCCGATTGAAGTCGTCATCGTGATTTCCACAGACGGACAGATGGACAGACGGACAGACGGACAGCCGGACAGCCGGACAGACGGACATCGCTGTATCAACTCCGCTTGTTATAAGGAACACAAATATATATATTTTATGGGATCCAGATTTTTTTTCTCTAATTATTACAAACGGAATGACAAACTTATATATACCCTCTGCACACTGGAGTGGAGGGTATAACAAGTATACAAATTATGTGTGTATTGTTCGAACTTAACTTTGGCTCTAAGCGGGATCTATGCAAATATATGTTGATATACTGCACTGTTGAGTTATGGCCTCAGATTATCCATTCAGAGAGTAAGAAAAGTGAAACAAATGGATTAATATACATATTGGGGTAACAAGGTTCTATTTTTCCTGGTAATATATTATCTGGGGAAAACAAATCACAACTAATTACTGTCGTGCATTTATACAATATTTTTAATGTAGGTTAATCTTCCTGAGTATAAGAGTGAATGTTATACAGTGAGTACAAAATAGTCACCTTTCCATTACACTCTTGGAAATTAGTATAAAACACTTTAACTCCCGAAATAAGTTAAAAATCAGACTTCATCATATAAAAAAATTAATTAAATCTTTTATTCTTTTGAAAAGATGCAAAATATTTATTTTTTAACCCAATGAATCACAAAAAATAATGCACAGACTTTATGATTGCTATGCTTGCGCATCATATATTATACTCAATTTTTCTTATTTCTTTCTATATAGGAAAATACTGCAACTTTCCAGGATATAAAACGATAAAAATATTTTATTTAACAAAAAATTACAATAGAAATAAATAATAATATTAATAAAAAATAAAAATAATTTCATTATACCTTATATTATCTATACATGTGACCTCCTCCGAGAAAAGGGACCTAGTGTGTGAAAATTAAGTTTTGAGGAAAAACGCATTTAAAGTTTCTGCACCCTTTTAGGTACCAGAATCCACCGTTTTTGACACACTAGGTCCTTTTCTCGGAGAAGATCACATATATAAAAGAGTTGCATTATTGATCATTATCGCCCAGCCGAAGCCTTTCGACCCAGAAACTTGGAATTTGGACCTACGTTGCCCTCCCGGCGTAAAGATCCACTGAGAAGGGATTTTTAAAAATTCGTACATTAAAGGAGTAAAAGCGGTCAAAAAGGGGGGGGGGGAAATGGTAATAAATGAGTCTAGGAATACGAAATTGGGTGTGTAGACTCCATTTAAGAAACAAACATGGGCTCAGGATTAATTTTGTCGAAATCCGGCCATTTGGTTCCCTTTTGAACCTACTTAACATATTAATTTATATATATGAATTTTGGTATACAGACTCCACGCAAATAGGGGAAAAAGTGTACATTTGCTATCTTTTCAACAAACGAATATAAAATACAGTTCGTGGATTCCACTAGAGATAGAAACAGTAGATGAGGAAAGCTTTTGGAATTTCGTTTATTAAGGGGGTAAAAACGTACGATGAGTTAAAAAATGGTACTTTTCTTAATCTATATATATGAATTTTGATGTACAGACTCCACCATATACGTGGGCATCAGTCATGGATTAAATATTTTACATATATTATCTTCTTAACAAACGAATATAAAATATAGTATGTGGATTCCACTAGAGATAAAAACATCAGATGCGAGGAAACATTTTGGAATTCGGAAGTTAAGGGGGGTAAAAACGTCCAAAAAGTGGAAACGGTACCGTTTTGCATCTTCTTAACGTATTAATCTGTATACATGAATTTTGTCATACAGCCTCCATCGAATACGTGGGCATCAGTCAGGGATGAATTAATTGGTAATTCTAACGTCTAGGGGAGGAAAAACGGCAAAAATGGGTAAAAAGTGTACATTTTACATCTTCTAAACAAACGAATATAAAATATAGTTTGTGAATTCCCCTAGAGATAGGAACGCCGGATGAGAGGAAAACTTTTGGAAATTCGGCCAAAAAATGGATATAAATGGTACTTTACATCTTCTTAACATATTAGTCTATACTAGCAGATTTCAGAAATGAAATTCCAGTGCAAATTCTATGAAATTTTATTTTTTTTAATTTTCAATTAATCAATTTTAGACAATTCACATTTTTTTTTTTGATCTGAATTATTGTGAATGAAGAAAACAAATTCGTTTTTTTTGCAAAAATATTAACAAATTTAATAAACACACACATAGCATTGTATAATTTTATCTATGTGTTAATAGAAACCTTAAATGAGCATAAACCCAAAAAAAAAAATTAAAAATTTAAAAATCTGTAAGTCTGGTGGACATCTTAAAAGAAATACCTTTCAAATAAAATACATTTGGTCAAAATCGAGAGAAAACTGTTTAACAAACTATCGGTCACAAGAAATCGCCTTACATATTAATATTATAGATTTATGAATTTTGGTACACAGACTCCATCGAATACGTGGACATCAGTCAAAGATGAATTTATCGGAATTCTAACGTCTTGGTGAGGAAAAACGGCCAAAGAGGGGGAAAAGTGTACATTTGGTATCTTCTAAATAAACGAATATAAAATATAGAGTGTGGATTCCACTAGAGATAGAAACATGAAATGAAACGAAATCTTTTGGAAATTACTATGTTAAAGGGGTAAAAACGGCCCATATGTGAAAGAATGTGCCGTTTTGTATCTTCTTTATAAAGTAATTTAGGAATATGAAATTTGATATGTACATAGATTCCAGCAGAGACACAAATATCGGAGAAGAATAAAGTTTAATTTAATTCGAGCCTTTAAGGGGTAGAAACGGCCAAATACTTTTCAACCGGTAAATTTTCATTTTAAAGCAAATTTTCTTAAGAGGGATTTGTTTTCTGTATATATTCGGTAAATTTTTATTGAAAATACAGTGCAACACATGAAACTCGTTCTCGTATGCGGTTTTCGAAGCACTAAACCTAAAAACCCTTATATGGGTTTCACTAGTTGATTTTATGGCCTCATATATATTTTGGGTAAAACGTGAGTTTTCGGAAGGATATGCAACTATTCTTGTGGCTATATCTCAGTAACCAACTGAAACTTTGTTTTGCTGTCTTCAGCACAATTGTACCTATAGGCGAGGAGACAAAATGTGTGAATCAAATCCGAAAAAACTGCATATAGTGCTAAAAAATTGCTAAAATGTCGAAAAATGTTCATCCACAAAATCTCTTTTAACTCCCTTTATTTTAACTCGTAGTATCTGCTTGTCTCCCGAAAAAACTTTGGATTGATTTTTAACCCTTTTCCGGTGATCCGCGACAATGAATAAAATATTACAAAAAAAAAATTTTCGGTGTAGAATTGACAATTTTTGAGTAAGACTGAATGGATACATTAAAATTAATTTTCAAAGAAAGGGAGTGTAATAAAAACTGGGTTTTTATGGGTTAGGTTTTATTTTAAACTTAATTTCCATCAAAATGAATTTAATTTATTAATTTTCTAGCCGTATTTTACATTAAAAAGCTGAAAAAAATTAATCAATATCCATCCATTAAATTTGATGTTCTCGGTGAAGCCTGTGAAGTTGATGCTGTTGGGTTTTTCATTGTCGGTTCGGGCCCATGACCTAAATCATTATCACTATCTGAGATTGATAGCACATTCAATGGCATATCTCTTTCGGTGTGTCCTTCAAATATATTGTCCTCCGCGACTTCGTTGCCAACATCTTTATATTGGGATTCCTTATAACTCCACCAAACAACTTCTGCAAGCAATTCTTGGTAACCTGATGGAATCTCTCTCCTTGCTCGTGCGATTCGTCAGGCAATTGGTGTATGAACTCATCAAAGTGGTGATGCAGATTTAAAATTGAGAAAACGTGCTGAAAGTCAAAAAAAAAAAAACATATCCGAAAAATTAATAAAAAATTATAAAAACAAACGTAACAAAATCAATTTATTTTTGGGCACTTGTTAATTTCTATATTGCGTTCAATTGTTATTCATTCAAAACAATGTGTTATTGTCTTGTCACAGTAATGACAGCATGCGGCTGCATGTTATTTGTATTGACTGCCAGCGCTATTTCAAACTTTATATGCACTTCCAACAACGTCACCTGTGGAAAAAATTGCACATAGTTGATAAACTAAAATTTTGCATTTTCGACGCATTTTTAAATTACATTATAGAATGCTGAAAAAAGTTAAAAATCAAAATTTTTCTCATTTCATTAATTTTGAGGCACTGATGCAGCTTTTTCGGGTTAATTTGTTATATATTTTTTTCTAGTCTATAGCTACAATTGTGCCGAAGAGAGAAAAACAAAATTCCATTTCCAATAAATTTTAGCCAAAATATACATGAGGCCATAAAATCCAAACAGCAGCTAAATTAGCAAAACCCAATGGATTTTGCTCCAAATTTCGATTGCAGTCTTTAAACAAGTAAGAAAATTATAGTCGGTCTAGACCGACTATACGATACCCTATACCATGCGTTTAGAAACCCTATCTCTTAGGCCCAACTAACTGGACATAGAAAATAATCAAAAAACAAATTTGAGTGGGATTTTTATTAATTTTTTTGGCTGCAGATATGAAAAAGTTCATATCGGATGCTATATCTATTTAGGGACTAGGTCCAAAAATGGACCGATCCTGATCATGTTTGGTAAAGTCTCTTGTATTTTTCAAAAATATATACAAACAAAATTTGAGAAGAATCAGTGCAATATTTTTGTTTTTTAATAGATTTAAGTGAAGATCGGGAAGCAGCTCTATATGGGGCCAAAGCTATCATTTTTGAACTACTCATTAACGGATGTAATGAACGCATACAAACCCAATTTGAGTAAGATCTATATGACAATTTGGATCTTATGGCAATTTATGTCGATTTCATAGGGGTAATTTGTATGGGGGCTAGGTCTGAACATGCACCGATTCTCACCAATTTCAATAGCATTCATCCCATGGCCGATAAAAGCTTATACACCAAATTTCATAAAAATGTATTTATTTGCGACCTGCAGTTTGATTACAAAGGTTTACATGGACACACAGACGGACGGACGGACGGACGGACATTGTTAAATCAATTCAGAAAGTGATTCTGATTCGATCGGTATAATTAAAGATGGGTCTAGGTCAAATATTTTTGGTTGTTACAAACAGCAGCACAAAGTCATTATACCCAAACCACATAGTGGTATAGGGTATAAAAAGTTATTTCTTTTATATGTGCATTAATTTTTAAAAAAAACTACTGATTGCTGACGTATGAACAATATTAAAATTCTATTGGATATATTAATCATACGCTATTGTTATCACATAAAGCCAGAGCACAGTGCTTTCTTCCCATATAAGATAAGGCAAAAAAAGAATGAAACTTGGTACACCATTTTATTTTCTTCTGAAAGAATCTACAGGCTAAATTTTTCTGGCTTTTGTTAATTAAAAAGTTATTTAATCGAGCTCAAGGTCGTATTTTCAAAAATTATTTCTTTATTTTATTCCATTATTTCGCTATTCGTCGAATAGCATCCTCAGGGATTTATCTAAAACATATGCATACATATAAACGAACATTATTATAACAAAAATTAAATCACAAAACAATAAAAATTCTCACATTAAATATTATCACAAAATTCTTAAAAAACTTTTGTGTCTCCACCATCGTCTGTTATTGCACTGAGTAAAATTTTTTATTATAAATAATAATATTGCACTATGATCGTTTGTTAACTAGATGTGTGTAGCTTTGGGCGCAACTTTCTGTGCCAGCTTTGAAGTTAATTCTCTTATTTGTTGGTACATTTATGATGTTCAGCATTTCTAACCTGTAACGTTTTTTGTAATTGCTTTCACACTGTAAAACTTTTACGTTCTCAAAGTCAGGAGAGTGGTTTTCTCTTGATATGTTTAGTGGTCGTCGTACCTTCCATACAAAGTGAATATTTATATCATATATATTGAGTACTATGACAAATTTGTGCATAATTTTATTTCCCAACCCATAGTATGGGTTTCATTTAGTTTACTAGAACAATTAATTAATTGAAATATTCAAAAATTCATTATTTGGCCTCGGCAAGGAATGGGTTAACGTTGTTCTATTTATTCTTTTTGGAATGGAAAACTTGCACATTTGGTTATTATATTTTAAGTGTCATATATAAAAATTCAATCGCATATATTTAATTTTGTTGAATAAATTGTCTTTCAATAGCTTGGGGTCATATGCGACCCTAAGTCCAAAACGGTTAATGGGGTCATATTATTTTTTTTTTTTCAGAAATCCTAGGCTATTAAGACGACAACATAACATTTAAAGTAGAAAACTGATAAATTTTTGAAACAAAGTATTTAGAAAGAGTACATTTGCTGAATATATCACAAAAAACTAATTTTTCTCGAAATCCGCAAAAAAAATTCTTTGTAGAAAAAATTCTGGCCGAGGAATTTACTTAAAAATTGACAAAGTTAATATCTAACACATATTTAGCAAAACTTTAAAGCGGCAGATCCATTTTTTGAAAATTTGTTTAAGAAAATATTTAAAAAATTAATAAAGGGAGTTTTGGTTTCATTTCGCAATAGGTTAACAAAGTGTTAATACTTCATATCTGAGTACCTAAAGGTATAGAGACCAAAAAAAAAAAATTATGACTTTAATCAATTTGGTAAAGTTGAAAAAATGTTCGTCACATTTCATGACCTAGAGTTTTTTTTGGCACAAAATTTGTCTGGGGCATTTGTTATTTCTTGGCGAGTTTTTATTCGGTTTTGAAGCTATATAGCTTTTTGAGAATACAATTTATTTCTGATATCGATTCATATAACAACTGTTCCAAAAAATTAAACTATAGATCGAAAGTTTTGGTAAAGTATGAAAAAAAAGTCATATTTTTCCCATATAAACACACTTGAAATTTGAAGTCGCGCTGAGGCATCTCTAAAATTTTTTTGATTGACCCAAAACTTTGTATTTCTCGGTTTTTTTGCTATTCGCATTTTTCTAGGGGTGAGACTTCAAATTGGAAGACTTTTTTCCGCTCCATATAAATGTTAGTAGGTATGCCGAAAACAGGAGGGATAAGTGGGAGTGGCACCTCCCATACAAAGTAATTATTCCATATCATTTATCTGGAAGTTCTATGATAGAGTCAGATTTGACAAAAAATGATCGGGATCGGATCAATGGGTGTGGCAACCACTATACAAAGCAAATATTAAATTTCATGTATCTGAAGTATTGGAATAGTGAGAGCTTTGAGAATTTTTCGTGAGCCCACAAGTTATTAATGTGATTAATCGAACAAAAAATGGGCATTTTCGGAGAAGTGGGCGTGACACCGCCCATACAAAGTAAATAAGTAACATCATATTACTGGAGTTCTATATAAGGGAAAACCTTGAGAATCTGTACGCGCCCATTAGACATTAATGTGTTGTAGTGAAAGCAAAAAAATGGGCAGGGCAGGATTAGGGGTCGTGGCACCTCCTATACCTCTTGCGAGTAGTCCAAAAGTCTAATTTTTTTTGTCACCAATTTTTAAACTTTTAACGCCTTTTTGTAGCCAATATATTCAGATTAAGGTAGGCAAAAAATTTGGTTAAACTATTGCTAATTGTGGGCGTGGCATGCTGTCAAACTCAACTGTTTTTTTAATTTCAAAAAAAGGTGATTTTTTGTTTTTTATCAAAAATAAATGGTTACTACTCGCAAGCTATCATCGACAATAATCTGCGGTCTTTTTTATAATGTTGGCAGGATTATTGTCTTTAGCCGTTCTGAGTGGTCAGAGCTCTAGCGTTTAGTATTAGGGGCGTTATAAAATATTTATGAAACTACTATATTTTTCTCAAATTTCAACTTTAGTGGAATAGGACTTCTAGGGAACAAAAGGGAACAAGAAACGTATACCACCCTCAGAAAGGCGAAAGTGTCCTCTTTAACCCTATATATGTACTTTTGTACCCGTGACGACCCGTGGTTATAACAATTTTTTTATTTTAATGAAATTACTCTAAAAAAATTCAAATAGCGATAATTTAAACAGCCCTATAGGTACTCGTATACAATGGTGTATTAAATTTGGTTATTTTAAATTTAGGTATTTTATAGCTTATAATAGTCATTATTTGTTCTATTACCATAATATATTTGTAAGTAAGAATGTCAATACACAGTAATGCAATTCATTAGTAACCTGGTTTTTTTTTATTATCATACCTTTTTTATACCTTCTTACTTTGCCCAACGATGCGCTAATGCAAGTAGTAAAGAAAACGCACACAGGTAATTCATTTGTATAGTGGGTTTTTTATATATTATTTTAGATAGTAATGCACTTATGCCATTTTCTTACCTTTTTTTTTACATAGAAATATAAATAGTATGATGGCCTACGAGAAGGCTTATAAGAAAGCAACATTTCAATACAAACTCAATTGCTCTAATAAAGAACTGGGCCAGAAGTGTTTTAGGAACAAAAACCAGGAAAATGATCTAATTACGTGCACGTAGCATCGAAATTCAAGAGCAATTAATTAATTTCGTCAGAGCACTAAAAAAACGATACAAAGAAGTTAGCTACAGTAAACAAAATTTTTATATAAAAAGCACAAACCAGTTAGAATGCCAACTTACTGTCGCTGCAGAAACAGCAAAGCAAGATAAGGCTGGAAGACCACACAAATCATTGCACAACTGCAGCGATAGATCTAAGAGGCGGAAACTTAAGGATGTTAACGATGAAATTGGTCGTACAGATATGAAAGATTCTTTCCTACATCAATTACGATCACAGAAGCAATTAGCAAAAGTGGATATCCTTGAAAAAGTTCTTAAATCTAGTCCAGTGAGAATAAAACGGAAGAAAGGAATAACGATTACAGATTTTATAGAGAGCACAATATTAGAAAAATTTCACGAAATTTCACAAATATAATATATAATATATTATTGGCAACGTCAGATCCGTTCATCTTCAGTACTCGAAATCAATGGAAATTGGAACTTCGGGATGTAGATGAAGGAGTAAAAAAACTATTAAAGAACAGAAATAACACAGAACAAAATATGGAATATTTGCAATCAATATTTGAGTCAAATGAATAATAATTATAATTGCCTTTCGTTGTTATTTAAGTACGAAACAAATAAAAAAAATAATAATAAACGGAACCTACCATTGTTACAAATGCAATTAAAATCTATTGCAGTTTTTATTTTTAAAATGTTTTTTAAAATTTATCAAATTTGACAGCAAAAAATACTACATTTTTCTGTAGTAATAGCAAGGTTTTTAGATAATATTATTAACGTTTCTATTTTAAGTGTAAGTATCAGGGACCGTAATCATTATGAGTTTTATAATAAAAATTACACAATAATGATTATATTATGAGTTTTAAGGATTTCCTTCAATGCTAATAATTATTTTTGAGTAATATTAATAAAAATCAGCCATAATCATTATTTTTGAGCAAAAAGAATAAAACTCAAAAGTAATCATTATTTATGATTTTTATTTTTTTCGCTCAAAATAAAACTCACTTTCAATTAATGACTTTTTTGTGAGGTTTTTTACCAACATAGTTGCATATCCTCATAAAACAAATCCAGAGGAACCAACCAATGCGAAAAAATTATTAAAAATTATTTTATAAGTTTTTTTTTTATCAATTTTATTTGTTTTTAATTATTTATTATTTAATTTTACTAAAAGTAATTTCGCCAACGGCTCGTCTGATAGGTTGCATCTTTGATCCGTTAGCATTGTTTTTAATGCAGAAAAGGATCTTTCAACACTCACTTGTGTGCAGGAACAGAGTGCACCACTTTGGCCAACAGATAGGGGTATTGAAATTTTTTTTCCTCCCAGTACTTCAAAATATTTTTGTTTGGGCAAACTGGCTTTGGACAATAGTTGTCAATTTCAGAATAGCCTTTCTGTAACTCCTCAGTGTGCCAACCATCTTCTGTTTCCTCATCGGAAGCTACCTCAATTGTATTGAGATACTCGTTCAAGAGGGAGCAGGTGTTCGAATCCTGCGAAAGCAATGCGCTCTCTGCGTCGAATGATGTCGATGCCTTCGGGCTACTTGAGCAGGGCTCAGGTATTGGATTAATCTGAAATATATATATAAATTTGTGTTTGCGTTAGTTCTAAGATAAATTTACTTACGATTTCTTTCAAATTTATTATTTGTAGTAATAGCTGCTTAAGCTGTGCTCTGGCGAGCATAAGGCTTATCGGTTTTTGCAGCAATATTCTTCTTATTCGTGGATCCAAGTAGATGCTGCAAATGACCACATTACCCCCCAATAAGCTGTCTTCTCTTTCTTGGATGCACTGTCTCAAAGCGTGGCTCAGAGATGTTTTTGTTGAGCTTAAGCTCTAACCACAGCTTATAAAAATCACCCATGAATAATTGACAACTTTGCAATTTCTCAGTTGCTATATAAGCCGGTTCCAAAGTTTCTATAAGGCTTTTTAAATCCACCCACTCAGCTGAAGTGAGTTTCATAGAATTTTTAAGGTGCCTTTCACAAAAATCCTCGAACTTTTGGAGTGTGTTCAACATATGATATGCTGAATTCCAACGAGTTGCAACATCAAGCGCTGGTTGCGGTAATGACTCGTCCATTATCAAATACCTTTCATGGTAAAAAAAGAATTATTAATAAATAATAATAATAGTATGTAAAATTACACTCTTATAGGTGTGTTCTTAAAACTTTCACAATTTTTCGCGCTTTTTCAATGAAATTAACTGATTCCAAGCGTTGAAAAAAGTCTTTTACAGCAAGTTGCAGTGTATGTGCTGCACATTTGATGGAGCTGATTGAATTAATTTGTATATTCTTAACCAGCTCTTCATCATCCAAAGCTTCTTCAGCTACTATTTCACAGTCATCAAGAGCTTCGCATTCATTTAATAGCTCCAATTATAATTCTATCATTGTCAGTGGTGATGGTATAAATTTGATTTTTACTAATGTTGAAATCGTTTAATATCGACTGAATTTGAGCACGGAGATTTTGGGATGTATGCGATTTCTTCAGCTCTATAAGGTCTAAAGTCTTTATACAAATCGTACCGCTTTCAATAAATTGAATATTTATGCCGAGGTTTCCGCGATTGCATCTTGTGGCAGTGTCCATTTTCAGGCAGAGTATTCTCTTTTTGAGTTTGGCTACAATTTCCGCTTTAATGGTATTGTACTTTTCCTCTACCAAGCTCATTATATTTCTAGACGTTACAGCCGGCATATCTAAGCCACTAAATATTTGTGCTGTTAGCGTCTTAAAACCTTTTGAATCTAGGACAGCCAATGGAAGTTTTTCGGCAGGTCGATGCACGCATTTTTGGCTTCGTTTTGTCCCATTGTCACAGAAAACTTATTTTTTTTTTCACCCTCTTGGTCATCTGTGTTTTCGGCCAATTCGCGTTCATATTCACTTTTGTGCTTGGCTTCCAAATGACGTTTCAGATTGCACACATAGTTGCCCGTAAAAGTTAGTTTGCAAATTTTGCATTCAGAAACATTTTTTTTCACGTTGAGATTAAAAAAATTGCGCGGAGTTAAATTTCGCTTGCGACACATTTCGAAACACGATAAGATTGCTCAATCGTTTATATTTTTTATTTTAATAACTTTCTTTTATATAAAGTTTTATTTCAGTATTATTAACAATGTTAAATAATTGTAAATGTTGTTATTTTAATTGTCATTCACTTATTTATTTTAATTTTAATAATTTTAATATTGTGCTCACTTTGGAATATTCCTTATAACTGACCGAGTTAGTAATAGTATTTTATACAGCTGTAAACTATATTTTGACGGTATAGATTTACATACCAGCTTTACTATTCTTCATGC
Organism: Cordilura impudica; assembly: GCA_963682025.1. Taxonomy (NCBI): domain Eukaryota; kingdom Metazoa; phylum Arthropoda; class Insecta; order Diptera; family Scathophagidae; genus Cordilura; species Cordilura impudica. The sequence goes on from OY821517.1 coordinate 20,727,980, forward strand.
TCATTATACATGCATATTAGGGCTATAACCAAATTTTTGGCATAGTACCACGAGTTGGGCCATGATGTTTTATTAACGAAAAACATTATCTTAGGTAAATTTCTAAATCAATTCAAAAATTTTTTTTAACAAGTTATTTTATTTCATATCATAACAAGTTGTTTAACTTCATATACAATGGTTATATTATTAAAAAAAATCAACAACATTACAGCATCATTTAATTATTATTGTAGGATAAATATTTTAAGTTTAAAGAACGTGTATATTTGCAAAATGGATATACTTATATCCTGTTCAATTTTTATTGCACGTTCTGTACAAATATTACTGATGGTGGGATTGCCAATTGGTATGCCAGTTATGATATTATCAAAAAAATTTAAAAGGTTATTGCCTAGTGCATATGTATGTACATGCGTATTTACATTCATACGTATGTAAGTTCAAAACGACTGTTAGTAACAAAATTAATTTATATCAAAACAAATGCAATTATAACAAATGATTCAAATTTTGAATTTGAAAACAAGCGCTTAGTAGCAAAATTATTAAGTAAAAATTATATTATGGGTATTCATGTAGGTGTAAATATATATACATATGCATAAAAATATGTAAGTACATCATATATAAAGTCGTAAATTGAAAGTGAGTTTTATTTTGACCGAAAAAAATAAAAATCATAAATAATGATTATTTTTGAGTTTTATTTTTTTTGCTCAAAAGTAATGATTATGGCTGTTTTTTTTATTATTACTCAAAAATAATCATTACCATTGAAGAAAACTTAAAAAATCAAAAATTTAAAAATCATGACGGATATGCAAAGATTGTCAGAAAATAATAATAATGGTGCAATAAATTTATTTTATGTCTGTTCTAAGTGATTGATTTTTTGATTTAAAAAAACGAACAATAATCATTATTTACGGTCCCTGGTAAGTATTCTTTGAGTGTAAACCAATTTGCAAATTTGACAACAAATTTTTTTTTAATTTTTCAGTAACAGTAGCAAAATCTCAAGTTGATTTACTATTTTCTTTTTTCAGTATAATTTTTTTTTTAGTGTAACATTAAAAAAATCCCATTATTACAAAAAATATTTGTAATTATTATTAAAATCCAAATATTAAATTTTTTAATAAATAAAAAAATAATAAACACATATTTCACTCTAAAAGTTAAAAAAATGAAAAGTTCAACTTTGACCTAGAATTCCTTAAAAAGTTCTCAATCATTTTTAATGTAATTAAATCTGAGTCAAGCTGAACTATATATCTATCCACTAAAAAAATACTTAAATATTTCGATCGGTTCAAAAGTTACAGAATTTTGGCCAATGAAAAACGATTTTCCGCCTCTGTGCGAAGAGCCTAATTTCCGAATCCAGACTTCACTTAGTCTATTATTAATCCTGTTCTTGTCTTGAACTCATTTTGAATTACTTTTTTATTTTCCAAAAACAGTTTGTTGTGTTCTTTATGTGGCAAAAATTCGAAAAATCGTACCCAACAATGAACCGTCAAAAGTCCATATTTTGTAATTGTCCAGATTTGGATTTTTCACAAGGTTTATGTATTTGATGATTTGTATCGCTTAAAATATTTACAGCACCATCTATCATTGTACAATGCATATCGTAAGAAACTTCTACAATTGCACATTTCATTTCAATGACGTCAGATTCTATATTTTTAAGTTTCTCTTCAATTTCGTCGAAAACTTTCTTAACTATATTATTATACAAAACCATTTGTTTCAAAGTTTTTTAATATTTAAGTTTGTTATATGGAGAAGGTTTAGTTGGCTAACTTTTTCTTATATTCTGATTACATTGGTTTCAGAGCAAAGTATATGAATTAAGCTTTCGACCAAACAAATTATCTACTGCTTTTGGTTACTGATGAGGGATGGACCCAAAACAGCTCTGCACCCTGTCATACAAAAGATTTATATAAATTTTTAAAACAAATGTGCCACTGTTTTCTACTTTATTTAAATTAAAAAGATTTCATTTTGAGCCTGACTTAATTTCTAACTTAAGCATTAAAATGATACACTTAGTTCGAAAATAAAAACTTTTTGAAATAATTTTTTTTGGGTTAAAAATATAAGTGTCAATTGTTATTTTTTGTGTTTAAGAAAACAAGTGTTATAAGATTGTACTAACCGCAAATTTGATCCATACGGGCATATAACTGATAACTTAGCAAATCTCTGTATTCCACTTAGTCATAAGTATAATACATAAATAACGCGTGTGTACATATTTTTCAAAAAATTCTGAAAACAGAGTCCTCTTTCACAAATTTTCAAAGTAATTTTTATCGCAAAAAAAAAAAAATAAGAAAAACGTATATATCATAACTTCATTATTTAGAAGAAAATCAATTTCAGCGACCACGTACCAAACTCCAACAAATCTAAAAGAAAAAATCTCAAAAAGCTTTCGGTCATAAGATATTACATATATGCTTTAAGACTTGCACAAAAAAATTTAAAAATTTTTATGAAACGTACCATCTAGTTTTTTACCTTTGACAACTTTAGTTTTTACTAATTTGGATCGAAAATAATGACTGTTTTTAAATATATATTTGCCTACTTAAAGACATTAGATTGTTGTTAGTAGAACATTTTTACATTACAGCAACAATATAATATTACTTTGAATAAGCTAAAGACATAAATAAAACAAGTTGCTAAAGTTCGTCAAAAGACAGAATTTATTTTACAGTAGTATATTTCGTCTACACTAAAAAAAAAAATTTAAAATGCTTTTATATCAAAATATATAAATACATATTTAAGCTCTATTATTAGATAATCAAAAGTTATTCTGGGCAGTCTAAATTTTCCACTCGTGGTTGATCTTTTTCGGGAGATATACATGTGTTTGTGTAGCCATTTGAAATAGCTCAAAATATGAAATTTTATAAGTTTCTCGTTTTTAAGAAATTTTCTTTTTACAACCTTTCTAAATTACTAATTTTTCAATTCAAAATTATCTCTTTACAGCCTCAAAATATGCAACGAAATTGAAAAGATGGCAACGATTTAAAAGCAAGTAACCTTTTGAAATAATAAATAATACAAAAACTAGCAAATTAATTTATGTAATGTGTTTTTAATGAAACAATTCAAAAAATTAATAATTGTTAACTTAATTTTTGTGATAATGCAAACAGTTAATTTACAACCGAATTCATTTAAAATGAACTCCTGCAAGTATGCCGTGTAAGCGTTGATTGTTAATGCAATTAGTGGCATGTAATAATCTGGTATTACCTGGGGCATTGCAACAATAAAATCAAAAAAAAAAAAACAATATGATTTAATAACTATTTTATTGTTATTGCTAATTGAATAAAACAATTAATAACGGAACAAAAATATTACAAATAATAAAACAAAAAAAAAATTAATTAATTAAACAAAAAAAAATAAGAGAACATTTTAAAACAGAAAACAACTCCATTAAATGTTTGTTAATATTTTGTTCGTTTAAACGTTTTCGTTCGTAACCACCAAGAAAAACACACACACACACACACAATGCCTTTAACTCAACATAATAACTACAAGCAACATTATGGCTCTCATTATGTAGCCGAAAATTGTACTTTAACATGTGCAACAACAGCAAAAGCAGAACAGGCAGCAGCATCAACAACCTCAACATTCTTATTAAAAACGAAACCTACTACGATGATTATGCCAGCCCCAACAACCAACACTACCATAATAAATAAAAAGCCTGCAAAACATGCTTGCCACACTATTTCAAATGCTTCAAAAACTAACACTAACACCAACACAACTGCAGCCTCGTCATTTACTTCTGTTTCTTCACTATCGTCATCGTTGGAGCAAATTACGGCATCCTTTGGCTCTTCGTCTCCTTTGTGTGCTGTTGTTTATTTACAAATGAAGAAGTATTGCCATCGTTTTTTAATTGTAATTAGCCTCGTTTGTTTACTGCACTCGTGTCTGTTGTGGAATACCGCTGCAGCTGCCATTTCGAATCGAGGTAAGTTTTCGTTGTTTATTTGCTGTGTTTCATTATAATTCTTTTACACTATTTCTACTTAAGTGTATGTCCCAGCAAAAAGTGGTTATAACAGTAAACATCATACAAATTTTTCATATTTTCATCTAAAATGAAATGAAAAAATAAAAGATAAGATAAAAAATTAAAAATAAAAAATTAAAAATAAAATATGAAAAATGAAAAATAAAAAATGAAAAATAAAATATGAAAAATTAAAAAAAAAAATTAAAAATAAAAAAAAAAATTTAAAATAAAAAATTAAAAATTAAGAAAGAAAAATGAACAATAAAAAATGAAAAATGAAAAAAAAAATGAAAATTTAAAAATTAAATATAAAAAATTAAAAATTAAAAATAAAAAATGTAAAATGAAACTGAAAAATTAAAAATGAAAAAAAAAATGCAAAATGAAAAATCAATAATGAAAATGAAAACTGAAAAATGAAAAACGGAAAATGAATAATGAAAAGTGAAAAATAAAAAACTAAAAATGAAAAAAAAAAAATGAAAAATTAGAAACGAAAAATAAAAAATGAAAAATAAAAAATCGAAAATGCAAAAAGAAAAATGAAAAATGAAAATGAAAAATAAAAAATTAAACATGAAAAATTAAAAATAAAAAATGAAAAATAAAAAAAAAAAAATGAAACATGAGAAATTAAAAATAAAAAATAAAAAATGAAAAACAATAAACAAAAATTGAAAAATTAAAAATAAGAAATGAAAAACGAAAAATAAAAAATAAAAAATAAAAAATAAAAAATAAAAAAAAGAAAAATGAAAAACGAAAAATAAAAAATGAAGAGTGAAAAGTGAATAACACAAAATTAAAACTAAAATATTTAAATATAAAAATAAAAACGAAAAATGAAAAATGAAAAACGAAAACCGAAAAATAAAAAATTAAAAAAGAAAAATTAAAAATGACATATGAAAAATTAAAATAAAAGAAAAATAAGAAATTAAAAATAAGAATTAAAAATTAAATATAAAAAATAAAAATGAAAAATGAGAAATGAAATATGATAATGAAAAACGAAAGATGAAAAATGAAAAATAAAAAATAAAAAATGAAACATGAAAAATTAAAAAAAAAAAAATAAAAAATAAAAAATGAAAAATAAAAAATAAAAATGAAAAAACGAAAAACGAAAAAAGAAAATGGAAAAATAAAAAATGAATAATGAAAAGTGAAAAAGAAAAAATAAAAAAATTAAAAATAAAGGATTATAAATGAAAAGTGAAAATGTAAATGAAAAATGATAAATTTAAAATTAAAAATAAAAAATAAAATATGAAAAATGAAAAATGAAAAATGAAAAATGAGAAATAAAAAGTTAAAGATAAAAATTAAAAAGTAAATATAAAAAATAAAAATAAAAAATAAAAAATAAATAATAAAAAATAAAAATGAAAAATGAAAAATGAAATATGAAAAATGGAAAATAAAAAATGAGAAATGAAAAATAAAAAATGAAAAAAATAAAAAATAAAAAGATAAAAATAAAAATTAAATATAAAAAAAAAATAAAAAATAAAAAATGAAAAATAAAAATGAAAAATAAAAAATGAAAAATAAAAAATGCGAAATATAAAATGATAAAATAAAAAGAGAAAAATGAAAAGGAAAAAATTAAAAATTAAAAGTAAAAATAAAAATAAAAAAAAAAAAATTGAAAATAAAAAATTAAAAATGAAGAATGAAAAATGAAAAATTAAGTATAAAAAATGAAAAATAAAAATGAAGATGAAAAATGGAAAATGAAAAACGTAAAATTTAAAAATAGAAAATGGAAGATGAAAAATTTAAAATAAAAAAATAAAAAATTAATAATAAAAAATGAAGAATGAAAAATGAAAAATTATATATAAAAAATGAAAAATACAAAATAAAAAAATTAAAAATGAAAAACGAAAATGAAAAATGGAAAATGAAAAATAAAAACGAAAAACGAAAAATGGAATATAAAAAATGAAAAGTGAAAAATAAAAATGAAAAGTTAAAAGTGAAAAATAAAAAATAAAAATTTAAAAATAAAACATTAAAAATGAGGAATAAAAAATGCAATATTAAATAAAAAATATTAAAAGTAAAAAATAAAAAATAAAAAAAATGAAAAATTGAAAATGAAAAATAAAAATGAAAAACGAAAAATGGAAAATAATAAATGAAAAATTAGATATAAAAAATGAAAAATCAAAAATAGAAAAAATAAAAATTAAAAGTAAAAATGAAATATAGAAAATTAAAAATAAAAATGAAAAAGGAAATATGAAAAATGAATAATAAAAAATTGAAAAACGAAAAATGAAAAATGGAAAAAGAAAAATAAAAACGAAAAACGAAAAGTGGAATATAAAAAATGGAAAGTGAAAAATAAAAGTGAAAAGTTAAAAATGAAAAATAAAAAAATAAAAATTTAAAAATAAAAAATTAAAAATTAGGAATAAAAAGTGAAATATTAAATAAAAAAAATTAAAAGTGAAAAATAAAAAATAAGAAAAATGAAAAATTGAAAATGAAAAATAAAAATGAAAAACGAAAAATGGAAAATAATAAATGAAAAATTAGATATAAAAAAAGAAAAATAAAAGATAAAAAAAATAAAAATTAAAAGTAAAAATGAAAAATAGAAAATTAAAAATAAAAAATGAAAAATGAAAAACGAAAAAAGAAAAATAAAAAATGAAGAGTGAAAAGTGAATAACACAAAATTAAAAATAAAATATTTAAATTGAAAAATAAAAACGAAAAATGAAAAATGAAAAACGAAAACCGAAAAATAAAAAATTAAAAAAGAAAAACTAAAAATGACATATGAAAAATTAAAATAAAAGAAAAATAAAAAATTAAAAATAAGAATTAAAAATTAAATATAAAAAATAAAAATGAAAAATGAGAAATGAAAAATGAAAATGAAAAACGAAAGATGAAAAATGAAAAATAAAAAATGAAACATGAAAAATTAAAAATAAAAAATAAAAAATGAAAAATAAAAAATGAAAAAACAAAAAACGAAAAAAGAAAATGGAAAAATAAAAAATTAATAATAAAAATTGAAAAAGAAAAAATAAAAAAATTAAAAATAAAGGATTATAAATGAAAAGTGAAAATGTAAATGAAAAATGATAAAATTAAAATTAAAAATAAAAAATAAAATATGAAATATGAAAAATGAAAAATGAGAAATAAAAAGTTAAAGATAAGAATTAAAAAGTAAATATAAAAAATAAAAATAAAAAATAAAAAATAAAAAATAAAAAATGAAAAATGAAATATGAAAAATGGAAAATAAAAAATGAGAAATGAAAAATAAAAAATGAAAAAAATTAAAAATAAAAAGATAAAAATAAAAATTAAATATTAAATATAAAAAAAAAAATAAAAAATAAAAAATGAAAAATAAAAATGAAAAATAAAAAATGAAAAATAAAAAATGAAAAATGCGAAATAAAAAATGATAAAATAAAAAGAGAAAAATGAAAAGGAAAAAATTAAAAATGAAAAGTAAAAATTAAAAAATAAAAAATTGAAAATAAAAAGTTAAAAATGAAAGATGAAAAATGAAAAATTAACTATAAAATATGAAAAATAAAAATGAAGATGAAAAATTGAAAATGAAAAACGTAAAATTTAAAAATAGAAAATGGAAGATGAAAAATTTAAAATAAAAAAACAAAAAATTAATAATAAAAAATGAAGAATGAAAAATTAAAAATTATATATAAAAAATGAAAAATACAAAATAAAAAAACTAAAAATTAAAAACGAAAATGAAAAATGGAAAATAAAAATAAAAACGAAAAACGAAAAATGGAATATAAAAAATGAAAAGTGAAAAATAAAAATGAAAAGTTAAAAGTGAAAAATAAAAAAATAAAAATTTAAAAATAAAAAATGAAATATTAAATATAAAATAAAAAAATTAAAAATGAAAAATTGAAAATGAAAAATAAAAATGAAAAACGAAAAATGGAAAATAATTAATGAAAAATTAGATATAAAAATGAAAAATAAAAAATAAAAAAAATAAAAATTAAAAGTAAAAAAGAAATATAGAAAATTAAAAATAAAAATGAAAAAGGAAATATGAAAAATGAATAATAAAAAATTGAAAAATGAAAAATGGAAAAAGAAAAATAAAAACGAAAAATGGAATATAAAAAAAGGAAAAGTGAAAAATAAAAATGAAAAGTTAAAAGTGAAAAATAAAAAAATAAAAATTTAGAAATAAAAAATTAAAAATGAGGAATAAAAAATGAAATATTAAATAAAAAATATTAAAAGTGAAAAATAAAAAATAAAAAAAATTAAAAATGAAAAATTGAAAATGAAAAATAAAAATGAAAAACGAAAAAAGGAAAATAATAAATGAAAAATTAGATATAAAAAAAGGAAAATAAAAGATAAAAAAAAATAAAAATTAAAAGTAAAAATGAAAAATAGAAAATTAAAAATAAAAATGAAAAAGGAAATATGAAAAATGAATAATAAAAAATTAAAACTAAAAAAAATAAAAATGAAAAACAAAACAATGAAAAATAAAAAATTAAAAATGAAAAATGGAAAATTAAGAACGAAAAATTAAAAATAAAAAATTAAAAATAAAAATTAAAACGAAAAAGAAAAATTAAAAAGTAACCAGTTGAAATAATAAGTAATAATAACTATTTTTATGTTAGCTGAGCCCCTGCAGTTGTTTGCTGTAAGTGATACATAGCTGACGCTTTCTGTTTGATTTTAAAAAAGTGCCACAAAAAATCTTTAATTACTAGACGTTTACACATCTCCCCTGTGATCGGACTCACAGGGGTTTTTTGCACAAGTATGGTGCAACATGTTGCCGTTTGCAGTTACTATGATCCATAATGTTAGTACCTTTTACAAAATAATACTAAACTTAGCCCAAGACCCTTACGAAACTTATCATGAATATGGGAAAAGCGACTTTGGTTAAAAACTTTTTATTTTATATCCCTATAGAAGTTGAAATATTGGTAGGCTGCTTATGTTTACTATATGACTAGTAATAGAGAATTTGTATATAAAATTGTATACAAATATCTTTCCCTTTGTGACCTGTGGTTTGAAATAGACAAAAATATACCAAGAAGATGGTCCTTAAACCATTAGTTTAATATAAGCTGAATCTAGATTAATTTTTGGTGGCTAAAAACAGCATTAGTAACTTATTTTACCCTAATTACAGAGCGTCTAGTGTATAGTTGTAGAAAAAAGTTATTCGCACAATTCACTAAATATAAATTTAGATCAATTTGTGTGCAAATAAAGTACTTACCCTTAATGTGGTCCGCAACATTTACGAATCTTCACAGCTTTTGTTGGGACATTTTTTAGTTTCTAGGTGACTAATATGTGTTCCTTTGTATATTTGTTTTTTTTTTTTTTTAATAAATAAGAGCAAATATTTTAGTTTCCAAAAAGTTGTTCTTGTTTTGGTTTTGTTGAAGTGCATAAGTAGTTGAAATGGTTTTAAGTAGAGCGGTGTTAATGCGTTGTTTGAAATACATGTGTAATTAAGAACAAATGGAAAAAAGAGGTTATGGGCACACGAGTTTTTAAGTTTTAATTTAAAATGTTATTTAAGAGCTTAATCCACACTCAGACGAAAACTTAATTCAACATATAAATCTGTTAAGTGCTGTTGAGCCCATTAACCCTTTTTTAACTCACTTAATACAAGCTTTTACTCGGAATGCTAAATTTTCAAAAGCGTAATTTTTCGTTGTTTACATCAATACTTTTATTCCACAAGATTTAAAATTTATAAAGAAATATTTATTTAATAATAAAAAATTATTTTTAATTTATATATATTAAAAATATATATATATTTCGAATTTTACACAAATTTTAATTTTTTTTTTGCCCATGGATAGAATTCTATGAGTCTTACAGGTGAAAATCAATTTCTGAGATTAAAAAAGTTTCTTGGGTTAAACTCTTTATTTAGGTGAAAAAAAAAATGTTAAGCTGAAAAGTATTTCTTTCCATCTATATTTTAAAATTTTTTTCATTTTGCCCTTTATAATTTTTCACCTTTTCACAATATATTTTTTGTACTTTCCACTCCACTGTTACCAAAAGCTTGTCAATCCGTTTGTAACTCTTCAAAATAAATTCCGGAGACCTCATGAACTGTATCTATTCTTGATCCCTATAATTGGTCTATCTGTCTGTCTGTACTAATAACCACATGACATTTATTCATTTTCAGCAGTTTATATTGAAGTAAAATGTTGTTTCTTTTTACCAACATTTTAGATAATTCTTCATATAATTAGTTGCTATTTTTATTTTATATCAAATTGGAGCTTCCCTTTTTAATTACTTCTACCTAAATCGCTATTGATTTAAGAGTTTTGGGATTTTTAATGCAAATTATCGACTAAGACCATTTTTTTTTCAAATGAAATTTATTGAAGAAACTGAGAAGCATATTATAGATCAAACAGAAAGCAAAAAAGCCTTAGTTTTGTGGAAAATATCATGAAAAAAAAATAAATTTTCCAACATTCTGCTTCATAAGCACCACAAAAATTTTCTAAATCAATTTTGTAAAAATTTTCAATTGTTGCACAGGTCTCTAGCAATAACATGGCTTTTATAGATTGAAAAATATCAATTATTCAACGAGTTATAGCCAAAAAAACATATAAGCAATATGCTGAAAATCGGCATTTGACTGCAAAGTTCGAAGGTCGATTAAAAAAAAAAATTCGAACTAACATAAACAAACGCCGCGATACGGGTCTTCCAACTTAGCTTCTATTTTCACCCCTCACTCTCTGAATCGACCCAACTTTTGCTAACCTGAATTTGTTCAACAGTGTAATTTTACATTGACATCTTTGAAAGCTATTTCAGCTCACATCTATAATATTAATAGGCCAGGCAATTTCTTGTAACCGATGTTTTGATCTACCGCTTTATCCCGATTTTGACCAAATATATATTATTTGAAAGGTATTTCTTTTTACCTGTTCACCAGATTTACAGATTTTTTAATTTTTTCCTCGATTTTGAGTAAATTGCATTTAAAGTTGCTACTAACACATACCTAAAATTTAACATATGCTATGTGTGTGTTTATTATATTTGTTAGTGTATTTGTTATCTTCATTCACAATAATAATAAACCAAAAAAAGTATTGGTTTGTGAATTGGCTAAGTTGAAAAATAAAGTTGCCTAGAAATTGCACTCGAATTTCGAGCGCTGGGATCTGCTTATATTTATTATTCCTTTGGAGGCAATTTATCAATTTTGATTTCTCAATATTTATTAGTAACTCCCACATATTAAAAGGCCACAAATATAACCTGCTTTATAAAGTAATCAAACTAAAAAAATGAAGATAAAACACTATACTACTATAATTTAAGAGCTGTCATTAGAAAAACACTAACCTAATTAAAGTAAAGAAAACATTAAGTTTACTTTAATAGAAAACATTTTGAAAGTCTTTTAATATTTATTGTTAATAAAATTAATTTAATTATAAGAATACAATCAATAATTTGATGTGCAAACATTATTTCCCTTTGGTAGAAAAATAGCTATCTACATATAAAGTGGAAATTTAATCGAAAATATTCATTTTCCATTAACTTTTTCCTATGAAAAAGTTATTTATTAGTCAGATTGACATTCTATTTCGATTTGGCTATTGGTTAAATCACACTTGTAGTGAGTGTTTTAATATTTTGGCTTATAAATAGACAATACATATATAAAAAATATATATGTATTTGGAGATATGTTTGCAAGTAAATAGAATACACAAAACAATCACAATACAATGCCCAATTGGTTAGAAAATAGGCAAATGAAGAAATAAAGAAAACAACACCAACTGTGATACTCTTTTATATGTTTTTACTTAGTTCTACATCAACTATGCCGCCTTTTTCTGCTTTTTTTTCTGTTTCTTTATGTGATATCGTGGATTACAAGCTTATATATTTTCATTTATTCACCATAAAGGTTTGTTTTTTTATGAAACTGAAAGAGGACATTTTGTTTGTCATTGTTGTTGCGATTTAGCTTGATTATATGGTAAAATGTATGTTTCATTTTATTGATATATCCATATAGAAATCTCTGGGTAATATGATATTTTCAATTTCCATTTGTATAACATGTTTCAAATACAACTAACGTATTTTTCATTTATCAATATGGTTGTATGGCATAAACAACAAAAAACGGATTGCGCTAAATTTTTTTTTCAAGTATTATAGCTCTATGCTATATTTTATATGTATGTTTTGTTCTTCCACTGTTTCAATTCATAACCGAATCTTCAGACATAAAGCTTAAATTTCATATTTATTTGTCATATATGGAATATTTTATTTATTTTTTTTTTTTTTGTTGTTGTCGGTTTCATTCAAAAATATTCGTTTAGAATTTTGTGATTGGGAAAATAAGACGTGTAAAACGGCAAATCATCATCAATTTAATAAATATCGGATACAGCGAAGTAGCAGTAGCATATAAAGTTAGACACAATGGGATGGTGTGCCTGGTAATTCAGTGAAAAAAAAATCAGAAAAAATGTTAAACAATTTTACGTGGTTTTTAAAATAAGTTTCACTCCAACTTTTATGTAGTATGGGTTAAGCGTATAAATGAAACCTTTAGCACCGGTTCACTTTATGAAATTTTTCTTTCTGAAACTGCTTTTAATTCTCTTTTAAACATTCATCCGTGTCTATACACTGAAATTTTTGTAATGAAATTCTAGATTTTTTCACGCCTATATGTTGTCCTTATTTTGATGTTTTCTTTGCTTAGTTATTAAGCTATATCTCAAGAACCGTTGATGATTTCTTATATCAGACTGCATAATGGTGGCATTTTTATTAATTTTGATACTTCATATTGGATTAGAAATCATAATTCTTTTTTCACGGGACTAAAGTATCACTCATTTCACCACTGGATCAGTGCTTACATTAACCATGATATTTAAATGACTCTTAATTCTGAAATATGCAACTTTATGTAGATAATCAGTCTATGTATAGAGTACCTGTTATCTTGGATAAACGATGAATATGAGTGAACTTATTAAATATCCTTGATGGCTCCCTGATTACCAACAAAGAAGTTTATATATCGTGGTGAATATCAGTTCTCAGGCCATTTGGAATACAAGGCTCTGCCTGACAAATGAGTGCAATAGCATCAGGAAGTTTATATGACTTATCAATACCTTGATCTAGGCAGTACAGTGCAGGTCCAACAATTTTTAGGATTGTTTAAATTTCACTTAATAAGTTAAGAATCCTTTGTTAGGAGGGAAGTTCCAACTCTTCAGCTCCAACCTGGAAGATGAACAATAATTTTTGCTCGAAATCCAAGCAGGGGCAGCTATAAATGGCAAAATGTTTGGTACTTGTCCATATTTTCGACAAGCAATTTATTTATATTCAATTTAAGAGCAAAAAAATTATATACAGTAGGATCCAGTTAATATTATATATACATACATATGTACAACCCTAAATCTGAGTTTATTGCAGCAAAAAGGGCCTTATTTTAGGCTCATGCATATTTTGGACAAAAAATCGATTTTTATATCTTATATATTACAAGTAAGAAAATTATAGTCGGTTTAGACCGACTATACGATACCCTAAACCACGCGTTTAGAGATCCCACCTCTTAGGCCCAACTAATTTAATATAGAGACTAAGCATTAACCAAATTTGAGTGGCATTGTTATTAATTTTTTTGGCTGCAGATATGAGAAAGTTCATATCGCATGCTATATTTATATGGGGAGTAGGTCGAAAAATGAACCAATCCTGGCCATATTTGGTAAGGTTACTTACATTTTGCAAAAACATATGCAAACCAAATTTGGGAAAAATCGGTTCAATATTTTTTGCTTTTTGATAGATTTAAATGAAGATCGGGAAGCAGCTTTATATGGGGGCTATGACTATGAATTATTATATAGGTTTTATTTTTTGATTACTGATTAATGGGACTAATAAACATACACAAGCCCAATTTGACTGAGATCTATATGATAATTTGGATTTTATGAGAATTTAAGTCGATTTCATAGGGGACTAGGACTGAACATAAACATATTTTTACCAATTTCAATAGCATTCATGCTATAATCGATAGAAGCTTATATACCAAATTTAATCAAAATATATTCATAGTTATGACCTACAGTTATATTACAAAGTTAACATGAGCACACAGAGAGACGGACGGATGGACTCAGAAAGTGATTCTGGGTCGATCGGTGGATTAAAAGATGGGTCTAGTTCAAATGTTTTTGATAGTTACAAACATCAGCATAAAGTGATTATACCTGAACCACATAGTGGTTTAGGGTATAAATATGGATTTTTGTGTGTTTGTTTGTAAGTTTGTTTGTGGTGTATACGAGATTACACTACCGCACCATCGTCTTGAAATTTTTACAGTAGGTAAAGGCGTATCCGGAAAAAAATAGGCTATATTTTTTTTTTGATTTTTCAAGAGGGCATGGCACCTCCAATATAAATGGATTTTTAACATGTAGTTTTAACATATAAGATCGGAAGTACTACGACAAGAGTTCTGAAACTATGAACATGTACATGTTAAACTAATTTGAAGAGTTGTGGAATAAAAATGGGCGGAATCTGATCAGTGGGCGTGACACCCCCATATAAAGTAAATATTTAGTGTCATATATAACAAGTATTGTAATAATGAAAGTAATGGGACTTTGTCTGGGTTCATAGGTTATCAATGTTAGTATTCGGACAAAAAATGGGCGGGATCGGACCAATGGGCGTGACAACCCCATACACAGAAAATATTTAATGTCGTATATCTGGAATACTTTAGTTTCTAAAGCATTGGCACTTTTTGTGAGTGCGTAATTTATTAATGTGAACAGTCGGACAAGAAATGGGCGGGATCGAAATAATGGGCATGTCACCCACATACAAAGTGAATATTTAATATAATAGAACTAGAGGACTACAATAGAAAAATCCTTGGGACTTTGTGAGTTCATGATATTTTAATGTGAGTAGTTGCCCAATAGGTGGGATTGGACGAATGGACGGGCACCTTCTATACTAAAAAAATATGAGGTACTATGAAAATGACAGTCTTGAAACTTTTGACAATTACATTAATTACCAATGTTAGTAGTCGTGGAAAATATGCGCGGAACCGCCAAAATCAATAATCGCCAAAAACCGAAAATCGCGAATAATTAAATCGTCAAAATCAAAAAATTCAAAATCAAAAATACCAAAAAGAAAAAATCGCTGAAGCCAAAAATCGCCAAAATCAAAAATAGCTTAAATTAGACCAAAAATTATAAAAAAAAAGAACAAAAATCGCCAAAAATCAATAACAGCAAAAAAATCAAAAATCGCCAAAACCGAAAATCAAATCAATCAGAAATCAAATCAAAATCAAAAATTATAAAAACCAAATGTCGCTAATGCCAAAAATAGCCTAAATCAAAAATCGCTTATATTAAAAATCGCCGGAATTAAAAATCACAAAAAAAAAAACAAAAATCGGCAAAACGGAAAATCGCGAATAACAATATTGCCTAAATCAAAAATCACAAAAAACAAGTCACCAAAATCAAAAATCAAAAATTGCCAAAGTAAAAAATCGCAGAAACCGAAAATCGCGAATGACAAACTTGCCAAAAACAAAAATCGCCAAAACCGAAAATCGCGAATAACAAAATCGTCAAAATAAAAAATTTCCAAATCAAAAATCGCAAAAAGCAAAAATCGTTAAAGCCAAAAATCGTCAAAATCAAAAATCACTTAAATTAAAAATCGCCGAAATTAAATGTCACAAAAAAAAAACAAAAACAAAACGGAAAATCGCGAATAACAATATTGCCTAAATCAAAAATCACAAAAAACAAAAATCACTAAAATCAAAAATTGCCAAAGTATAAAATCGCAGAAACCGAAAATGGCGAATGACAAACTTGCCAAAAACGATAATCGCCTAAAGCGAAAATCGCGAATAACAAAATCGTCAAAATTAAAAATTTAAAAATCAAAAATCGGAAAAAGCAAAAATCGCTAAAGCCAAAATCGCCAAAATCAAAAATCGCTTAAATTAAAAATCGCCGAAATCAAAAATCACAAAAAACAAAAACATTAATAGCAAAAACCCAAAAATCGCCAAATCTAAAATCGCCAAAACCGAGAATCTAGAATAAGAAAAATCGCCCACATCAAAAATCGTCAAAATCGAATATTGCCATAACCAAAAATCGGGAATAACAAAAGTCGTAACACAAAAAAGCGCCAATAACAAAAACTCAAACCTGAAAATTGCGAACAATACAAATCGCCAAAATCGAGAAACATCAAAAGTCGCCAAAATCTAAAGTCGAAAAACAAAAATCGACCAAATCAAAAATGGTCAACAATTTCTGCAAAATATTTTCCCAGTTTTTTATTTCGTTACGATGGGTGTAGCAAAACGCATCGGTTTACAGCTAGTACATATAAAATAAAAACACAGATATCCCAAACATGTATTTCTCTTAAAAACAATTTCTTTCGATTTGACTCAATTCTGGTCACCTGGAAGGGTTGCTTCTTTGCGGTACAAAGAAAGAATCTTGTAGAAATGCAAAAATACACTTTTTAATACGAATGTTTGAATCTATTGAGCTTAATGTTAAAAATATTGACTCATATTGCTGCAACTAGAAATAAACTGGCAGACATTGAATTTTTTTTTATTCGGTCCTCTTCTGGAACCTTTATCCAACTGTTTGCACATACCTGATGTTCAGGAAGCTGCAGAAAGTAAGGACGTTATTTTTTTCATCCATATCACAATTTTCGAATGTTTCAAAAAGAAAATGGTTTTCATTAACTTCAATCGTTTTCCATTTTAAACTATTCATATTAAGTAGTTATAAGTATGTAATCCTTTAAATTAAAAAGAAACCTTTTTTTTTAAAGCCGTTCCTTTAAAATGATGTATTCAGTTTCAGAAAAAATTTAAAGAAAATGTATTGTAAATCATCCATTAGAACTTTAAATACCGGGTGATTTTTTAAGAGCTTGATAACTTTTTTTTAAAAAAAAACGCATAAAATTTGCAAAATCTCATCGGTTCTTTATTTGAAACGTTAGATTGGTCCATGACATTTACTTTTTGAAGATAATTTCATTTAAATGTTGACCGCGGCTGCGTCTTAGGTGGTCCATTCGGAAAGTCCAATTTTGGGCAACTTTTTCGAGCATTTCGGCCGGAATAGCCCGAATTTCTTCGGAAATGTTGTCTTCCAAAGCTGGAATAGTTGCTGGCTTATTTCTGTAGACTTTAGACTTGACGTAGCCCCACAAAAAATAGTCTAAAGGCGTCAAATCGCATGATCTTGGTGGCCAACTTACCGGTCCATTTCTTGAGATGAATTGTTCTCCGAAGTTTTCCCTCAAAATGGCCATAGAATCGCGAGCTGTGTGGCATGTAGCGCCATCTTGTTGAAACCACATGTCAACCAAGTTCAGTTCTTCCATTTTTGGCAACAAAAAGTTTGTTAGCATCGAACGATAGCGATCGCCATTCACCGTAACGTTGCGTCCAACAGCATCTTTGAAAAAATACGGTCCAATGATTCCACCAGCGTACAAACCACACCAAACAGTGCATTTTTCGGGATGCATGGGCAGTTCTTGAACGGCTTCTGGTTGCTCTTCACTCCAAATACGGCAATTTTGCTTATTTACGAAGCCATTCAACCAGAAATGAGCCTCATCGCTGAACAAAATTTGTCGATAAAAAAGCGGATTTTCTGCCAACTTTTCTAGGGCCCATTCACTGAAAATTAGACGTTGTGGCAGATCGTTCGGATTTCATAATGAAATGTCAAAGCATACTGAGCATCTTTCTCTTTGACACCATGTCTGAAATCCCACGTGATCTGTCAAATACTAATGCATGAAAATCCTAACCTCAAAAAAATCACCCGTTACTATAATCAAGTATAATCCAAATCGTATCCTTCACGTGAAGATTGTAAGTGGCCTTCAAAGTTGAATGTTTCCATATGGATAAACTATAGCGAAAGGTTTAACCATCATTCGGAATATTTTCTTCTAATTATATGAAATACTACCTTATTATATATAAGAGAACCACAAATTCATAATTTTTTTTCTCAATATAAACTGGCAATTTCAGTGGACCACAGTGCATTATATAGGCAGTACTTGTATTAGAAGTGATTTTGTTTTTATATGTTCAACAAAAGCAATTGATAAATTGTATACAAAATACAAAGAAGGAATACAGCATCAACCATGTACAATTTCAAACGAAAACCACATGAATTCATATAAAAACAAATTCACATAAACACAGCTGTAACACTAAATACAGACACCCATGCACAGAGGCCAATATCTCCACGAAACTTACTTGCTCACCCATACTCATACATACAGAAATGAAGGCTTAACGTATGTAGTGTTATACGATGTTCTTTTTTATTTGCTTTATTTTGTTTGACACAGTCAACAACAGATTTGTTGTTACGCGTTTTCGCAGTTGTTTTATTTTGGGCAAAAAAAAAAAAAATAAACATGAATTTCCATATGTGTGTGTGTATGTTGAAAGGGATGGGTAGAGTTGCCTTAACATATTTCATGGTTGTTACTTTGATATGCGCAAAATTTTACTGCGATTTTTTTTGGAGAAATGTTTAGTTCTTTTTCTTTTTGTATTTGCTTGCAAAAGCCTGATGGAAATTTATGGTAACATACAATTTTATTATTTTTTTTTATTTTTTGAAGGGATTTGTGTTTGTGTTTGTATTACAGCCAATGGCAAAAAGAAAAACTATTTAATTTTTCTTCTTTTTTTAAATTTTTATCCCTTATGAATGCATGATATTCCCTTTATATGTCGGTTAGTGTTTAGCTATATTTCCTTCCTGTTGGTAAAAAGACACGTTTACATTATGAATGTATTCAATTTATGTTTGGTTTTATGAGTTGTGTTTGCAGTTATTTTTCTTCTGAAATTTAAGTGAAATCACTTAAAATAAGAAAAAATATCATATTATAAATATACAATTTATTCCGCAATATGTCATCTAAAATATGTGTTTTGTTTCTACCTGCAATTTCGAAAAGACAATCAAAGACTTAGCAAAGCATTTCAATTTGTAGTCTATAAAATTATGATTTGTAGTTATTTGTATTCATGAGTATTGCTTTTCTTTGTCTTTTTTTTTTTTTTTTTGTTCTTTTCATATTCGTTATCAATTTAAATCGTTTGATATATATAAATTGTTGTATTTATAATGGTCTGAAAATGTGTTAAGTTTTATTGGATATTTGCTATTTTTGTTTTCCTTTTTATTATTATTGATTGAGGACATTTAAGTGAACAAAAAAGTTTCAAAAGATTTTCAATAAAACATAAGAAAATTTTTCATTTTAAATATAGCCTACAAGTAGGCTACATTTATTGTTTAAATTGTATGGCCTAAGGTAGGCAATTCAATTAGACAAAAAATTTTGAATGACGATGAGATATAGAAATTATTAAAAATACTGTTCAACAAAAGAAAATTTTTAGAAATGACAAGAGATGAGGCAAGTGTAGTGAAGCAATGGGGAGGTCTTTAGTAATTAAGGTCTAATGGGGGGCTCCCACATAATGCGATGAAACTTGGATTTGTTATATAATACGAACAAATATGTGCCCCGTAGTTTGTGAGCTATCCAATCTTATTTTTAGGGGGTAAAAATAGGATATAAAAAACTTTTCATTATCTCGAAAATTTGGTAAAGGGTAGACTTTTCAAATATTTTCATTATTTAATTTATTTATTAAACTCTTTCTTTTAACTCATACTCTCTGTCTGTCTGTCGTGGATGGACCCCATTCCCTCTCATCCAATTGATCTGAATCTTGGCCCATAGTCTTGCTGTGACTAAAGATTATTTTTGGCGTAGTCACGCACACTCACGCATAGTCACGCGCAGTCACGGGGTGATCTAAATGCCATTTCCCCTCATCCGATCGATCTGAAACTTAGTCCATACACTTGTTGTGAAAAAAAGATTAACTTTGACTTAGTCACGCGCAGTTACGCATGATCACGCGCAGTCACGTAGTAATGTAAAACCCATTTCCGCTTATCCGATCGATCTGAAACTTGGTCGATAGACTTGCTGTGAAAAAATATTAAGTTTGACATTGTCATGCAGAGTCAAGCATAGTCACGCATAGTCACGCACAGTCACGGAGTGATCTAGATGTAATTTTCCTTCATCCGATCGATCTGAAACTTGGTCCATACACTTGCTATGGAAAAAAGATTAACTTTGACTTAGTCACACAGTCACTTAGTGATTTATAACCCATTTCCGCTTAACCGATCGATCTGAAACTTGGTCCATACACTTGCTGTTTAAAAAAGATTAACTTTGACTTAGTCACGCACAGTCGCGCACAGTCACGTATTGATCTAAAACCCATTTGCCCTTATCGGATCGATCTGAAACTTGGTCGATTGACTTGCTGTGAAAAAAGATTAACTTTGACATAGTTCACACAGTCACGCTTAGTCACGCACAGTCACGGAGTGATTTAAACCCCTTTTCCCCTCATCCAATCAATCTGAAACTTGGTCCATAGACTTGCTGTGATCACAGATTAATTTTAAAATAGTCACGCAAAGTCAGGCAGTCACGGAGTGATTCAGGACTCATGTGCATAAGGGTTAGATTATTTTTTATTTTGGTTTATTTTTTTGTACAAAGTACGATTTTAGTATACAAGTGTATGTGAGATAGATACAGGTTCAAATACTTATGGCCTCTTTTGTATAGAGCGTGCCATCAGTCAGCGATTTATATTCCCTGGCTTGTTTAGTTGATATTTTTATGCTCATCACTTATACAGAGTTCGGCCAAAGTAAATTTATGATTTGTTTTTTAAATAAATATTGAATGGAATGAAAAAACAAAAATCTTAATGATTAAAACAAAGTTTATTTTACGTTATTGTTTACACTAGTTATGAAAAATTATGTCAGTTAAATGAGAACCGTTTTCTTTAACGTAAAACTGTGCTATTTTTATAGCATTTTCTACAACTTTGTTGAGTGTTTCTACTGGTATACGATGAATTTCTTCTTAAATATTGTCCTTTAGTTGCTGCAAGGTTTGGGGCTTATTCACATAAACTTTGTCTTTGAGATAGCCCCACAAGAAAATATCTGGTGCAGTCATATCAGGCGATAGTTTTTACAAATGATCCTTTTTGGAAATTATTGTCTCAATAAGTCCATCGTTTGCACGGGCTGTCTTGTTAAAACCATGTGTTTGGTGGCAATTGCGGAAATAAAAAATTCTGAAGCATTACTCTGTAACGTTCCCCATTTACTGTTTGACTTACACCTTGATCGTAAAAAAAAATTTATACCGTAAATTTTTCGGCAGTAAGGCCACACCAAAGAGTAACACGAATTGTGCGCAAAGATTTTTGATGAAGATTTTTGGGACTTTGTGATCCCCAAAATCTGTTTTGTTTATTTACGGACCGATTCGTCGGTCATCATTAAATTTGACAAAAAGTTTTCATTATGATCAACGAGGTTTAAAACTGCTTTAGCATATTCCAAGCGCAATGCGTAGTCTTCAGGATTTAGTTTTTGGACTAGTTGGATTTTATAAGGGAAGGGGTGCAAATAGTGTTTTAAAATTCGGCTAAGAGTGCGGTTGAAAGCTAAAACTGGGCAGATCGTCTTATCGTTGATGTCTCCTCATTTTCTGCGACGCTATATTTCATAACATCAATATTATCGGCCGATCTGTTAGTTCGAGGTCTGCCCCGTCTCCGGCAGTACCAAATTTAGCAAAACTATCCACCAACGAACGAATGGTTGCACCTGTTGGAGCAGTTCTTACACCATAAAAAAATTCTGTATGCACTTTAAGTATTAAATATCAAACGATAATTTTCAAGGAATAGAAAAAAAATCTTAGTTCTTTGCGTAATTGTATAGCGTTCCATTTTTATATATTCTCCTAAGTTTAGTTCCTGAAATAGAAAAAAAAAATATATGAAATATGCACGAGCAAAAAAGTTAACACTTTTTGGCATCATATAGTTAGCACCCTGTAGTACAACGTCACTTTCAATTGTTAATCGCAATTGTTCAATGCTGTTGTGGCCAGAAATATCTCCTTTAAAAATAATAGTTGCCTTCGTTTACCTTTTACGATTTAATACTTCTACTATTTTTCGAGTATTCACAAAAAATGTAGAATTAATTTCTGTTTTACTAAAACTTTAATGTAGCAGAAGGACAAAAGTAAAATTAATGTCGAAAATTGGAAAGTTAATAAAAATAAAAGATTAAGAAATAATGGAAACGCCTACGAAACAAGAAAAAATAAAAATATACCTGAAAAAAAAAACAGGTAAAACTGATGCAACGTCTTTTCGTCTTTATGGCATTGCTCAAATTAGTTGGCAAACAGTCTTATGGCTTGAAAAGTTGCAACAGTTGCAAAAAATTTTTAAATAAAAAACATATTTTAATAGAGCACAAAATTTGTATAATTGCAAAAGAAGCTAGATGGCTGCAGATTTCTATTGATGATCCAAATATACTTACACCCAATTCAAGCGATGTCTTCTACGACATCGCTTTTCTTAATTCTATTTTGAAGCTGCTACCAAAAACCTTCTGCATTTATACGAAGAATTTTAGTTGAATGTCTTTTTTCAAATCTGCTTTAGTTTACTTTTCGCATTAAGAAAAATATAAAAAATATCAATAATATTAATAAGCTAGGCGATTTCTTGTGACTGAAGTTTTGTTCTACCGTTTTATCCCGATTTTGACCAAACGTATATTGTTTGAAAGGTATTTCTTTTTAGCCGTTTTGCAGATTTACAGATTTTTAAATTTTTCCTTTATTTTGAGTAAATTGCATTTAAAATTACTATTAACACATACATAAAATTATATAATGATATGTGTGTTTTTATTAAATTTTTTAATGTGTTTGTAATAAAAATGGGTTTGTTTTTTTGTGTTGATTTGTGAATTGGCTATAATTGATTAGCATACTTTTAGGTCTTTATTTAATGAAAAAATAAAATTTCCTAGAATTTGCGCTCGAATTTCGAGGGCTGGAATATGCTAGTATTAATTAATTTAAACTCAAATTACTTTTCTTTTTATTTTTCAGATCAATTTATTTATTTGTTAAATATTATTTACAGTGTTTATTATATAATATATGCACAAAGAGTTCAAGATTTAATCTTTTTTCTCTTAATAATTCATCATATTTTTTAAAACTATATTCGAAAAACTATTTATTATTTAAATTATGAAGGGTAGGATATTTAGAATATCTAATCAAATAGCAGAACATATCAATATTTAAAAGTTTTAAGATAAAACCCTTCCAGTATAAAGAAATTACGCATAAATAATAAATAAAAAATAAATAAAAATGTAAGCGATTTTTAATCTCACTTAAGTGGCCACTTCAAATTAAGAAAAAGAATAAAACTCAACAAGAAGAAAAGAATTGAGTGTAAAACAAATATAAAAAAAAACTTCAAAGACAGAAAGCGTGTCTTTTCATTTACCCCTCACTACACCGCTCTTCTACAAACAAAACAAGTAAGAAAATTGAACATTTCGGACACTGGACATAGAAAATAAGCATAAAACAAATTTTAGTGGGATTTTTATTAATTTTTTTAGCTGCAGATACGAAAAAGCTCATATCGATTCTGACTATGTTTGGTAAAGGCTCTTGTATTTTGCAAAAATATATACAAACAAAATTTGAGAAGAATCAGTGCAATATCTTTGTTTTTTGATAGATTTAAGTGAAGATCGGGAAGCAGCTCTATATGGGGCCTATGACTAAGAATTGTCCCATTGACACACAGACGGACGGACGGACGGACGGACGGACATCGTTAAATCTAATCAGTTAGTGATTCTGATTCGATCGGTATAATAAAAGATGGGTCTAGGTCAAATATTTTTGGTAGTTACATAAACGTATAAAAATACGTCGAAAAGCGACGTTGTAAAAAGACACCATGTAAATCATGCCTTATAGATGACTGCGGCTACACCAACACACGACTACAAGTGCTGCTGGCTGCAATTATAGTCGTGTAGTCAGCTACTTAATTTTTTTGAAAACGACAGCAACCTATAAACAGCTGTTTTTATACAAATGCATTTTTATTTCAGTAATGCCAATTTTACTTCTTTTACTTCATTTAAATATAAAAACATGCATGATTGTATATAAACTTGACTTATATATAAAGGGTCCGCCAAATAACTTTTTTTTTTTTGAAAATGCTATAAAAAAAAACTACTGAATATTATCTAAATTTCTTTTTTTATTTGAAAGTACAATCCTTCCGGTTAACAATGGAAAATAATTTCATTCAAATGGCTGCCTCGGATGGCCATGCAGTAGCCTACACGATCGGTTCAATTTTTAAGCACATTATCGATTGTGTGCAGCTGTATTTCACCAATGGCTTCACGAATATTGTCCTTTAAAGCGTCAATTGTCTCTGGCTTGTTGGCGTAACACTTATCTTTGAATGCACCCCACAAATAATAGTCCAGCGGTGTCAAATCGCAGCTCCGAGGTGGCCAAACGACATCAGCTCTGCGGCTGATAATGCGATCTTCAAAAACAGGGCGCAAAACATCGAGTGTAGCTTCGGCTGTGTGTGACATAGCGCCGTCCTGTTGAAACCAAATGTTGCCAATATCCTCCTCCTTTTCAATTTTTGTGAACAAAAATTCGTTCAACATGGCCCGATAACGATCGCCATTGACTGTAACAGCCACTCCTTGCTCATTTTCGAAGAAAAATGGCCCAATTATGCCTTTGGGCCAAAATCCGCACCAAACAGTGACTCGTTTTGGGTGTATCGGCTTTTCAATGTATGCGTGCAGGTTTTCTGTGCCCCAAATGCGACAATTTTGCTTGTTTGCATACCCGCCAAGATGAAAATGAGCTTCATCTGAAAAGATGATTTTTTTTTGGCAAAATCGGCATCTTCTGTAAGTCGATCGCAGGCCCACTTAGCGAAGCGAAAATGCATTGGCTGGTCAGTTGGCTTCAACTCCTGAACCAATTGGACTTTGTGTGGCATCATACCAAGGTCTTTATGCAAAATTCGTCCCAATGATGCCTCCGAAATGTTCAATTCTTGAGAACGACGGTGAATTGATGTTGATGGCGATTCACGCACACTTTCTGCCACAGCAGCAATATTCTCAAAGTTCTGCATTGGATATGGTGTTACGCCAAAAAACTTTTAGTATTCTTAGAACTCCACCAACAAACCTCCGCAAGCAATGCATCTAATTTCGACGGAGTTTTTCTGTCAGAATTGAGTCCCAAATTAATGAGCTGAAAAATGTTATACTGTGTTATATATAATTTTTTATATAGAAAAAATCGAATCTCTTCAAATTTGGTTAATTCGTATAATAAATTTTGCTAACCCGCAGACTTTATTCTGACTTTATTATGTTTTTGATGTTACTCGGGCCAAAATTGATTAGTACATCAGATGTGTGACGCTAAACATTAACATTGTATGTGAGGTTCAGAAAATACACACATGAAACACACAATGTTCTGTTCAAAAGCAGCCAACACATATCTTTATTTTCATATCAATTATGTGCGTTTCTAAATTTTCTACGGTGCCCAACACAACCATGACTGTGTTCGTTTTAATATTTCGTTATTTACACGAACATTTTTGTATCACATACTTTTTGTTTCAATCACACATAAAGCACACATTTCTGAGTGTTGCTTTATTTGAAGTTCATGTTCTTGTACGTGTACTGAAAAAAAAAACAGAACATGTACAATAAACAGGTTCGAGTTCAGTTATATTTTAAGTCGTGTTGTGGCTCGTGTAGTAAGAAAAAACAGAACATGTACAATAAACAGGTTCGAGTTCCGTTATATTTTAAGTCGTGTTTAATAAACAGGTTCGAGTTCCGTTATATTTTAAGTCGTGTTTAATAAACAGGTTCGAGTTCCGTTATATTTTAAGTCGTGTTTGATAAACAGGTTCGAGTTCAGTTATATTTTAAGTCGTGTTTAAAACATAACTGAACTCGAACCTGTTTATTGTACATGTTCTGTTTTTTCTTACTACACGAGCCACAACACGACTTAAAATATAACTGAACTCGAACCTGTTTATTGTACATGTTCTGTGTTTTTTTTTTCAGTACACGTACCAGAACATGAACTTCAAATAAAGCAACACTCAAAAATGTGTGCTTTATGTGTGATTGAAACAAAAATACGTGATAGAGAAATGTTCGTGTAAATAACGAAATATTAAAACGAACACAGTCATGGTTGTGTTGGGCACCGAAGAAAATTTAAAAAGAAACATAATTGATATGAAAATAAAAATATGTGTGTGTTGGTCTAAGTTATGTTTGTTTACATATATGTACGAGTTTTTTATTCAGTGTGTGTTTTTTTCTGAACTCTGGTGAGGTTACATTCCCACTTATCCTATCTCATCTATTTCTAACCACATGACGGATATAAAAAACTAATGACCCGCTCGATGTTTCAAGACTGTTGGTATCATAGAACTCCAGAAACGTAATGAAAAAAATTAATTTTGTATGGGAGGTTCCAAGTCCAAGGCCCTTGCTTTCATTATGTTCTATATATTTGACTTTGTATGGAAGGCAGCCCTCCCATTTTCAGCTCGACTACATACATTTACAACTAATGAACCCACCCACAGCTTTAAGATTCTCGCTGTCGTAGTACTCTAGATTAGTGATTATATAATTATCTACTTTCTATGGAAGTTACCACCACCTTTTGTACAATCCCGCCCATTTTGGTAGATACCTTACCCCAAGCGAAAGGTAGACATAATTGTTTAATAAGTTTTACTTACTTTACATTGAATTGGTAGATATTTCAATTTATATTTTTAAAAGTCTTAAAAATTATAAAGAGAGGTCCTGTTGTTTGATAGTTTTTTTAAGACTTTCTGAACCGACAAATATCATGAAATTTCACTCTGATCTTTCAAACTTAGTAGAACATGAATGAACATAACTAATTATATAATATTAAAAATATTACAATGTTCAAACAGAATATAGCTGCATACATATATATTTTTTATAATTAAAATTTTGCTTTGTTTTGGTTTATTTGATCATCTCCCTAATCCATATATTTTAAATCCTTAAAAATGCAACTGAAACACGTCGACCACTGAAGAGAAGATAAAAGATATAATAATTCTGCTTAAATACATTTTGGAATTAAAAGCATCACAGTAAAAAATACCGATGGAAAACTTACTACGTTTAAGTATAAACAGAGCACCCTAATACTGGTAAATGAGGGAATATGGCAAACAGAAAACTTAACGTAAGATTTGTTTTTAGTTTAATGAGTAGCTAGAACTAACCACGAAGTATACTGATGTATTTACCGTTGTATTTAAGTAACCGGAAATAAGCTTTAAACTAAATAGAAAAAAATTATAAAAAATTAGAACACAACTTAGACTATAGCACGCAGCTGAAATCTGTGTGTACATGGTTGAACACCACAAATACGAGGTAGGAATGCATAAAGGAAAACTCCCTGTAGATTGAGTTTTTTTTTTTTAAATATATTTTTGAGTACAATAAAATGTTATATTTTAATTTTCCGCTTATATTTAGTACAAGTATGTGCAAGGAAGTATTCAGTATATGTATGTTGATTTTTTTTTTTGTATCCATAACAAAACTCTCTTAACTAAAACTTTGTCTAAGTTGGCACGGGTGCATGTTGCTATATCAACGTACAATACTTCACACACATACTCACACACTCCAAACCATACACACACATGCACACATACACAAACAGACTTGAAATACCGTTAGAAGTAAAGGATGTAGGTGTTTAACATTTTAATACTCCACTGCTCTAGTCTACTCTATTGTTTAAACTTTAGTATTTCCTGTTTGCTTATACTGGGTTTTTTTTTATATTATTTTATTTTATTATTTTCCACCTTCTATTGTTTTTAATTCTTTTTTTTTGTCCCCCAGCCATATGCTATGTTTTTCTACAATTTCTCTTTCATTGTCATCATTTAGACAATGAAAAACTTTTCATCTGCCACGTTGCTCGAATACACACTAAACGTAAATTCATAGACAGTCAAAACACTAGAGAGTATAAAAGAGCGTTATACGTGCATGAATAGGGGGAAAAAATAGTATTTTGTTTAATTTCCACCAACATTTAACAATTAAAAAATACAAGAACGCAACTAAGGTGGTTTCATTCAAATTTTATGAGCGTTTAAAAATATAATATAGAAAATATGTAAGTTTTGCACACAGAAACAGTTTGTATAGAATTATAAGATGGAAAGGATTATTTTCTTTTTTCCTTGCTTCCTGTTTTAATATACATCAAACCAGTTAGCTTTTAGTGCAAAAAAAAATTTAATTTTTTTTCACGAAATATTTTAGAACGAGAACTAATTTATTATTTTAGTTTTGATCTCCATCGTATAATGATGGAGTTGGAAATTAATCAAGCTGAAGATAAAATTTTTGTAATTTAAATCAAGTAGAAATATCAAAAATTGATACACACTGCAACATCTATCTATAATATTAATAGGCTAGTTGATTTCTTGTGACTAATGTTTTGTTCATCCGTTTTATCCCGATTTTGCCCAAACGTTATTATTTGAAAGGTCTTTCTTTTTAGCTATTTTGCAGATTTACAGATTTTTAAATTTTTTCGTTTATTTTGAGTAAATTGCAGTTAAAATTGCTACTAACACATACATAAAGTTTTACAATGCTATGTGTGTGTTTATAAAATTTGTTAATGTGTTTGTAATAAAAATGAGTTTGTTTTTTTGGGGTCTTTAGAGTTTATTTAATGAAAAAATAAAATTTCCTAGAATTTGCACTCGAATTTCAAGGGCTGGAAACTCCTAGTATATATAAAAGTGAAAGTAGGTATGTTTGTTTGTTTACAGCTTATAGGAGGCTAAACTATAGAAACTTTTAGAAAGTGCTATTTTGTATCTGGAAGGAACTATAGGCTATGAATAGTTTTGATATTTTTACAAAGTGAACTTTTTATATCATACTAGCAGAGCCCAGCCCTCGCAAATCGAGTGCAAATTTCAGGAAAATATATTTTTCCTTCAATTATAAATATTTTTTGAACATACAGAAGATAAAAAACACAAATTAAAAATTGAAAAATGAAAAATTAAAAACGAAAATTAAAAACTGAAAAATTAGAAATGAAAAATTAGAAATGGAAAATTAGAAAAAAAAAATGAAAAATGAATAGTGAGATATAAAAAATGAAAAATGAAAAATGCAAAATGAAAGATGAAAAATTAAAAAAGTAAAAAGGATATATGAAAAATGAAAACTGAAAAATTTTAAATTGAAAATAAAAACGAAAAATTAAAAAAAAAAATGAAAAATGGAAACTGAAAAATGAAAAATTGAAAAATGAGAAATGAAAAATTAAAAAGAAAAAATTAAAAATTAAAAACTAAAATGAAAAATGAAAAATGAAAAATGAAAAATGCAAAATAAAAGATGAAAAATTTAAAAAGTAAAAAGGAAAAATGAAAAATTAAAACTGAAAAATTTAAAATTGAAAATAAAAAACTAAAAGTGACAAACGAAAAATAAAAAATTAAAAATGAAAAATGAAAAATGAAAATTGAAAAATGAAAAATGAAACACGAAAAATGAAAAATGAATAATTAGAATTGAAAAATGAAAAATTAAGAATAAAAAATGAAAAATAAAAAATAAAAAATAAAAAATAAAAAATAAAAAATAAAAAATAAAAACTAAAAAATAAAAAATGAAAGATAGAAAACAAAAATGAAAAATGAAATATGAAACATTAAAAATGAAAAATGAAAAATGAAAAATGAAAAATGAAATATGAAAAATGAAAAATGAAAAATGAAATATAAAAATGAAAAATAAAAAATAAAAAATTAAAAAAAAGAAAAAAAATGATAAATGAAAAATAGAAAATAAAAAATGAAAAATAAAAAATGAGAAATAAAAAATTAATAATAAAAAACGAAAAATAAAAAATGAAAAATAAAAAATAAAAAATGGAAAATGATATATGAAAAATTAAAAATAAAAAATTAGAGATATAAAATAAAAAATTAAAATGCAAAATAAAAAATTAAAAATTAAAAATAAAAAATGCAACAAGAAAAATTAAAAATGAAAAATAAAAAGTGAAAAACTAAACCGAAAAACGAAAAATGAAAAAATAAAAAATAAAAAATGAAAAATTAAAAATCTATATATCGCTACCTAAAGTCGTAAAGGTTGTAAGTCCACTTTTTGGCTAAATGTATTTTTTGATGTAGAACGCAAGATAAGTTGAAAACGCATCTGGCTTGAAGAAAAAAACCACCAAAAATATATGCCCTGTCACCTTTTATAACTGAAAAGAAAATATTCTAAGTCCCTGTAACATATATAAACAAAGCGAAAAAGTTGTAAGTCCAGCCTTTTTGTTTTAATCATTCTCTGTTGAGTGCACTAGCCACTCATATTTGCTTTGATCAAGTAGTCATAGCATTTCAATGGAACTGCATGGTTTTTACTTTTTTTTTTTTAAGTTGAAAATATTTGCTTTGATTAAGTAGTCATAGCATTTCAATGGAACTGCATGGTTTTTACTTTTGAGCATTTGTCAGTTTAAGATTTTATCAGTCTAGAAAAATTATTGCACCAATAAACATTTGTGATCCTGTTGTCTATAAAAAGTGAAACATAATTTTTCCAACATTTGTTGGGGGTAAGGTGCGGTCCCTATTTTCATAATTTCAGAACCTTTTTATTTTATAGATGTTCCTGTCTTTTATAGATAATATGAACGCTTCGCAATTAATCAGCGGAGGAAGTAATGACGCTTCTTATGGAATGGAATATGATGACGGTCTCGTTGGATTAGTTCCTTATGGATTTAATACTGATTCAGACGACTCGTACGAATTACCTTCCAAATCACGGAGTAGAAGAAAGAGGGTACAAAGTTCTAAATGTCAATGGTTCAGTGCAAAGAATAAACGTCTGAGAGAAAATGGAAACCGTTACCTCGGAAGGAAAAAACATGAAGATTCTTGGATTTATAATAATGTGAAAAAGCAACGAGCAATTAAACCGAGATGCAACTGCAAAAATGTTGGCACTATGAAATGTTCCCAGGTAACTGATGTACAAAGAAAAGACATATTTGAAAAATTTTGGCAAATGGATTGGTCGGCCAAAAAAATGTTAGTAAAAACATTAATTCAAACATCAGTCCCTTTCCGAATCAGAAATCGAAAAGACGATACTAAATCGAGAAGAAGCCAGTCAATAAAATATCAACTTAAGGTACAAAATAGATTTGTGCGTGTGTGCAAAAATTTTTTTTTTGAATACCATACTGTGTTAAATTGGATAAAGAAACGTTTAGTGCAATCAAAGGAAAACATACAGAGGAACTATGGAGTAGAAAGACAGAATCTTGAGTCATTTTTTGATTCCCTTCCTCTAATGGAATCACACTATTGTCGCGCAAGAACTCAAAAAAAATATCTTTTGCCTGAGTGGAGTTCCAAAAAAATGGTTTACGATTTTTATGTAAATGATTGGTGCACAAAACACTGTGTAAAAAACCTTTCTATAACAAAGTTCAATGAGATTTTTAATATCCGAAATTTGGGATTATTTATCCCAAAAAAAGATCAGTGCGAAAAATGCGTAGGTTACTCTGTTGGAAATCTGTCACTTGAGGAGTATCTTTTGCACCAAGAAAAAAAGGAAGACGCCAGGACTGAGAAAAACAGAGACAAAGAAAAGGAATCACATGTGTACACTGTTGATCTTCAAGCAGTGTTAATGGCTCCCAAATCGCAAGCTAGCAGCCATTATTATCGTACAAAACTGCAAGTACATAATTTAGTCTTTTATAATCTTAAAAATAAAAAGACAGATTGCTTTATATGGAATGAGTCCGAGGGCGGAGTCTCAGCGGAGGCATTTGCAAGCATTTGGGGATATTTCATTGAAAAACAAATACTACGTGTAAAAGACCATCCAGAGAAGATTATTATTTATAGTGATGGATGTACATACCAGAACCGAAATTATATAATGAGTAATGCCTTATTAAATACAGCAATTAAACATAAAGTCATCATAGAACAAAAAATTCTTGAGCCCGGACATACTCAAATGGAGGTTGATAGTGTACATTCCGCAATAGAGCGTTCTTTGAAAAATAAAAACATTGATGTACCTGCTGATTATATTGGAATATGCAAATCAGCAAGAAAAATTCCGGAAGCATATAATGTTTCTTACTTGTCCCATGATTTTTTTAAAACATTCAGCAATGTACAGTTTTGTAAAAATATTCGCCCTGGGCGTGGCAAAGGAGATGCAAAAGTAACCGATATTCGTGGCCTTAAATACATTCCAAATGGTGACATATGTTATAAACTTCGGTTTAATGATAATTGGAGACTTCTTCCTCAGAGAATTGACAGACAAGTAATCGCATTGGAGTGGTCAAATTTGAAACAACTACATCAAGAATAAAGATTACAGCTAAAAAATTCGAAGACCTACAATATTTGAAATCTACGTTGCCCAAAGACCACCATCACTTTTATGATAATATTCCTCATGAATAATATTTTTATTACATATTTTATTAAAGAACTCAACAGCAAAGAAGTAAGACTGTTTTTTTTTTTGTGTTAATATTAATATAACATTATTAAAGTAATAAAATTTTACTTACAAAATATATACTTTCTAATTAAAAATGTAATGAACAATATAATATAATTAAAAATAAAATAAATTATAAAAAAAAAAATTATTTCCTATAGGAAAAGGCGCTAAGGCCAAATCACATCGATAATTTAAAAAGCGAAAAAGTTCAAAGTCCAAAAAAATGCTCAAAAACGACTACCAAGCATATTTTTCAAATTTTTTTTTAATATTACCAACAACATGAATAACCTACACATAATTGCATTAAAACTTTTGAAAAAATAAATCGTCGAAGAATAAAATTAAGTTATTTGTCTCTCTTGTAAAATTTTAAATTTTGGACTTACAACCTTTACGACTTTAGGTAGCGATATATAAAATTCATTTTCTCTTTGTTTGTTTGACCACTATACAAATTTTTATTTCTCAACGGATTTCTCTGAAATTTGGTACGCACAATCTCTGCACTCCAGGTGAGTTCACCATATGATTCTTACGGCCACCCCTACTTTTACGCCCAATTTTTATACAAAATTCATTTTCTGTTTTTTGATATATTTGTTTGCTATAAAAATTTTTATTTTTCAACAGATTTCTCCGCAAGTTTGTACACACGATATCTGTACCCCACGAAAGGTCGCCATTTGATTCTTACCGTTCACGCCTACTTTTACGCCCACTTTTTTATAAAACTCATTTTCTGTTTTTGGTACGTTTATTCGCTATACGAATTTGTATTTTTCAACGGATTTCTCTGAAATTTGGCACACACGGGAACAACTTCACGATGAAAAAATTCCCAAATTTCAAAAAAGGTCCCCAAAAGACATGAACGAAATAAAAATATGAACTTACTACCCAAATTCGTTCTTAAATTTGTACATATATTTATTTAATGAATTTTTTTAAATATTTATTTAAGTGAAAATTTGCATACTGGTCTCACTATCGGTCCTACAATATTCGCATTTAAAATCTGTATTCTTTTCAATAGCATCATTTCGACGCGCTCGCGGAACGCAGGTCAGCAAACTTTGTTAAGAGAAGCGAAAATGGCTGAATCAACTCAAGTGCGTCTAGAAACCCAGCGGGTCAGACAAGCTGAATCCAGGGAATCTGAAACTCCTTAAGCAACTCTTTTTCTCACAGAAATTTTATGTCGCCTGCTCCTGAGTATAATATATGCACCAGAAGGAAAAACCAGAAATGTTTTGTATCACTTAGCTCCAGAATAACTAAAATTCTTAACTAGTCCCTAATGAATAAATTCCAAAAAAAAAATTAACATATTTCCCCAAAAAATTGGGGAATAACTTCACGATGAACAAGTTCCCCAAATTTAATAAATGTCCCCGAAAGAAATGAACAAATTCTCCATACTGCTCTCAATATCTGTCCTACAACAAATTTATTTAATATCTGTTTGGTGTTAACAAAATAAATAAACTTCAAAAAAAACTTAAAGCGGTTTCTCAGCTTATTTTTAAAGCACTTTTGCTGTAGTGTCTTATAAAAAAATTCTGATGTAAAAATCAAAAAATTTTAAATTGAAATAAAAACAATTAATTTACTCCCCAAAAACGTAAACATTGGGAAATTTTTTTCATAATGAACAAAATCCCCCATCCCATACAAATTTTTGGGGAGAAAGGTAAGTGTTTTGAGGATTTTTTTCATTGGGCACTAAGTACTCAGCGGCTGGTAAGCATAGAGAACCATTTTTCAAGTCAAAGGCCTTTGGATCCTGGGCAAGACCGGGTAAAAACAGCTAGTGATAAAATAAAAAACGAAAAATTAAAAATAAACCGGTGGAAATAAATAATAGTAAATATTTTTATATTAGCAGAGCAGTTGTTTGCTAGTGATACATAGATGACGCTTTCTGTTTGATTTTAAAAAAGTGCCATAAAAAATCTTTCATTACTAGATGTTTACACATCTTCCATGTGATCGGACTCACATGATTTTTTTTTTAACAGAATGTGGCGACATCCTTCTGCAACATCCTTAATCTTTCTGCAGCAAAAATTTTAATCCGGTAATAAAGTTTGTGCAATTTCTGTATTCAATAAAGGTGTAATTTTTTCAAAAATAAGAACCAGTGGTGCCATGCAGCGCATAATAAATACGCAATTCGAATTTGAATAGAAAAATATTTTTCTAAATCAATAAACCCATGAAGTTTGAAATTAAATGTCAGCTTTTCGTTTCAGGCAGAGTACTTTCATGATAAAACATTAAAAATATTCATCAATTTTGTTCTATCTGGTTAGGTGTTTAAAATATATAAAATCGGTCAATAAATTCCAATGTCACAATCCAAATTTTATCTGAAAAATTAAAAAAAAAAACATAATAAAAAAAATTAGCGAAGTGATAAACCAAAATCGCCATCAGCTACCGTTTTTTTTACACTTTTTTTTAATTAATTATGTATATTAAAACAATATATGTATCCTTAGGTCGTTTTTGTTTTTGTATATCAATTATTAAGCATATATTTCAATTGCCTTTTCCTTTCGGTTATAAATCTGGTACAAGTGCAATGCGTAAACCATTTTTTTGTACACACAATCCATATCCTTAGGGTTAATTTATAAATAAACAGCATTAAAAAAAAAAATTATAAAAATTTTAAATTTTTCTTTAAATATGGGGCTAATAAAACTAAAAATACTCGATACCAGAGTGAAAATATATAATTGTCACAAAAGCTTATAAATTCTCGTTGCTCCCAACAACAATCAAACGTATTTTATACCTTAAACCCCATTGTAAACAATAAACGCCCTCTATTATCGTTAACAAATGTCAGATGAGATCCAACCTAATATAGAAAAAAATGACCCAATAGTAGTTGAAGTAGTAAATTCATGTTCATGGCTTGCATGTTTATTCATGCTCAGTATATCTTTTTTTTCCTGCACTATTTTTCTGATACATATAAAGAGTAAACGCATATGTAGAGTCTGATGTCTGTACCAAATCCTTGAAGACTAAAATTTTTTTCTGAATCTTAAGTTAAAGAACACATTGGATAGTTTTAACAAACATTATGTGTATTAGTTCCATTCGATTATTTGTGTAATCATAAATATTTTATAAACCAGAATAAATCTTTACGATGACGCCGTTATAGTGGTCCATAATTTGGGTCGGAAGACTCACATCTATATGAAAAATACAAAAAAAAAATCTACATAATTTCCTATCGTAACCGTAGTTGTCATCAATGGCCGTAATTGTATTGCAGCATGAAAAAAAGACTGATAAAAAAGTAAAAGCAAGAAAAAAAAGTACAAATTGCAAAATAGTAAAAGTTCGTATTGTGTAACAACAAATTGCCAGTTCCTTTACCAAAAGCCCATACATTTTTATTAACAACTTGAATTGATTGCAACATTGTACTCAAAAAGTTGTATTTGTTACTTTTCCAATTTTTTTCTTTTCATACTCAGTTAGTTAAAAAACTGGTGGAAAATATGGTGCCATGTGCCCTGTATGATGTGAAGATATAAAATTTATTATGTCGTTTTTTTTAATACATACATACAAGTATAGGATGATAATATTGTTAAGTTTATCTATCGTTTTTAAGGCATTCAAATACTCGTATCTATTTATGCATTGTCTTCGAATTGTCATACAGTTGTAATGTAATTGGGCCATGTTGTAAAAAATACAATAAAATGGTTAGTAAAAGGCTTCATAATATTTAAGATAACATTTGTATGCATGATTTACGATTAACCCATTAACGTTGAATGGACCGAAAAATATCCAAAAAAAAGAGCTGTCTTAGCTAGAGCCAGGCGAACATGCAAACTTATTTTCTAATAAAAAAAAAAAAAAAATATTAAAGTTCAAGTGGGGATAAATTAGTGGGTCAACATTCAATAATTTAATAAAGTAAACCAATTTTGATATAAACGACTTTGGAAGGTTTGGGGAGTGGACATTCCGAAAACTCTCTTGGTGCTTTATAGCATAACATGTCTTCTATATAAAAGAACTAGCTGACCCGGCAAACGTTATTTTGTCTTATAACTTATTTCTATGCATCCTTGTATGGGGCCTGCCACGCCCACTGGTTTGATACCGCCCATTTTTCACATAACTTCTCAAACTCATCATTCGTGAACTCACACGTAGTTTCAAGACTGTCGAATTTACAGTATTCCAGACAATTTTTTTTGTATTGTGATAGGTTTTTGTTTTTTTTTTGATAGATTTAAGTGAAGAACGGAAAGCAGCTTTATACATATGTGGGTTATGACTAAGAACTGTCTCACAGGGTTTATTTTTGGACTAATGGGTGAAGAAACAAACAATAACCAAATTTGAGTTGTATTCAGGTCAAATATTTTTGGTAGTTTCAAACAACCACATTATACCCTGACCACTAGGGTGACAGCCATTTTTTTTTTTTTTGGAATTTCAAGACGCGCGGGTCGGATTATTGCGATTAGTGCGGAAAATTATCAAAAAAGATAATTTTTCACAAAAATTTTGATATTAATAATAGCGTTTCAATTAAATTAATTAATAAACCATAATCTGGAGTAAATTATCTTTCTAATAAAACAACAAAATCTATTGTCGGTTGAAAAAGAGCCAAGCTATACCAAGTTCCCCAGGCAATATATGCGCCGCAGACCACTTGATTAAGAAAATCAAGCTCACATTTTTAAAGAAATTGAAATAATTTACAGCAACAACATTTTTGCATTCTCCTGATCCCAAAATGATCTTACGTAAAGTATTTTGAATCTCATCTTTTGTTGTTCCGTTCTATTCACTATTTCAAAATCCCAAATTTTACTTTACCGAAATCAACGATTGGATTTCAAGGTCTTATAAGCAAAATATATGTGATTAAAAATGCCAAATATTGTAGGTATCCTGTTCTTAATTTGGCGAGGGCAGCGTTTTTGTTTCAGCGGATTTGAAGAAAAATGTAATTTTTCATATTTTTTCAACTTTTAGGCTACATCTTTTTGGTGTTTTCATATCTCAAATATCTTTTATCAAAATATTATACTACTTGATATAAGTTCTCAATCTTGGAAGTTAAGGTTATATCGAAAGACTATAAAATGTCCCTCTTTAAGGTCAAATGTCAAATTTAAGGAGATTCACATTTTTTTTTGAAACAAAATATCGAAATAATATATATTTGCTGAAGGATTTCGATAAAACTTGCTGATAAATTTGAAGCCGGAAACCAAAGGTGATTTTTTCTTTAAATATAACACAATATTTTTAGTTTTACACTCAGAAAAGTTGTTAGTAAAAAGTTTTTAAATACTTTTCTATCACATTTAACAGTTTATATACTAGTTTTTAAAATTTTTTTCAACAATTATAAAAATGCGTCACCAAACTTAATAGAGAACAAGTAAGAGTGTTAAATTCGGCTGTGCCGAATCTTTGATACCCTCCACCTCGGTTTGAGTCTTGATAATAAATGTAAATGAAAAAGTAAACAATTTGTTAAACTTATTACCAAATTATTTCAGCAAATTCTTTGGGGTGGTTCTTGTCTTTTCTATTATTTCGGATTTATTTCGGTGTTTGCTCTTTGGTCATCGTGGTTGCTGATTGGCATGCATTTAGGTAATATACCTATAAGCATGCGTTTCCGGTTATATGACATAACTTCTCGTTTAATTTAGTTTTTGCTAATTAAATAGCTCGCCCTAACCTATATATGCATTAAATCGTGCTAATTGGAGATGGTTGTATAGCTTCTTTTAATTGGCCAAATAGTTCTTCATTGCGGACACATAGGTCGGATGGAGTAACAAAATAATTACAAAAAAAAAACTCTCTCAATTTTTTTATTAAAATATTGCCATATTCGGAAAACATAGAGAATAAATTTATAATAATAAATATTCAAATTAGGGATGCCAAACGCAAAAATCCAGATGTCCCAAACATTTTAAATAAAATAATTTGTTATCTTTATTTTCTGAAAAACTTCAAATTTTCACCAAAAAAATTGTGAAAATTTGTATATAAAAAATAACATTCTCATCAAATTGCGTTTATTTATGTAACAGTTTTTATGTTCGTAATTCTTAAATATCATTTGACGTTTTCTAAAATTCATTGAATATAAATTAATGTTTTCTGTAGTGTGATTCTGTAAATTTCAACGATCCGACAATCGCAAAATATATCGACAGCTATTGTTGTTTGCGCTAAGGATTAAGTTTGCACTAAGGATTAAGTACATACATCTTAACGACAGTCGACAAATCTATTTTTCTATATATTTAAATTGTAAGCGAGTGGCATCTCTGTCAAAATAAGCGAAAAACACAAAAAAGAATAGAAAAAAACAAATTACTTCGTGTTTGACAGTATGATTTTATGTTTATGTTTAATATCTTTATTTTTTTACTAATATTTTTGTGTATTTATTTGAAAATGAAATAATGAATTGAATATGCTATTTAATTTTTTTATTTATATAAAAAAGTTTTTTAATTAAAGCAAAAGATTTTCACTATTTTATGATTTTTATTTATGTATGACGACATTTCAACCTAAAAATTTAAGTTTTTATCGATTGAATAAACAACACAAAAATGGCTGTCGTTTAGATAACAACAACAGCTGACTTTAGCAATAGTGAATATCTTTTAAAAATTTTACTGATAATTTTGCAATTTTCTTTTTTTAACGATTCGACTATCGTTAAAAGAAGTTACTGATAAGCTATTAATTTCTCCTGAATGTCAATATTTTATTTAAATGTAAAAATTTTTTAAATGTAAACATAGGTATTTGGTGTTTTTTTTCTTGGTATTTCAATTTGTGTTTAACGAATAAAATTTATATATTAAAGATGCAATTGATGTCTTCTAAATTTAAAATTATAATTTCCGACGTTTTGGTATAATTTTCTGAAATTCAATTAATTGTAATTTATAATTGGAAATTTTTAATTCCAGTTTTTAGAATCGATATTTTCTTAAATTTGAATGGAAAATTTAAAAATGGCAATTTTGTATTTATGTGAGTAATAATGCTTTAGTAACTATAAACAATTTTTAAAAATTAGATGTAATCGCAATCAGATATTTTATAGGTAAAGCAGAATAAAAATTCTATATAACTATGTAGAACTGTTTTGAAAGCAAAAAACTCTGATGAACTCGGTAACTCTATTTTGTAAAGACAACAAAAAGTTAATATGCCAAACTTATGTTCATATTTGTAAAAGAATAATGAAAATACGTATGAAATAAAATACCAGCCCGTGTATACTCCTAACATTGTTCTGTATGATATCTAGTTGAAAATATTAACATTCATGTTAAAATAGAAATAACTATTGCAAAGCTAATTTGAACAAACAAAAATTGTGGCGCCATCTACTGTGGCATAGTCACGCTGAGCAAAATGAAGTGACACTCTGTTAATGCAGAAGAAATGTATTTTCCTCACAACAAAATATTGCAGAATTTTATGTAAATAAAATAATATACCAACTTATTTCTAACATGCAGTTGTTATGGATATACATATATAATATATGTATATTATTTGTATTATTTAATATGTTTATATAAAATTATAAATAGATTTATACATAAAATTTTTTTTTGCTATATTTACATTGTTTTTTTTTTATTAAAAACTAGGTATTTTAGCATTATTCGCTTTAGATGTTGGTAAATTTTTACTCCCTTTATATTAACTCGTAGTGTCTGCTTGTCGAAAAAATTTTAGATCGATTTTAACCAATTTCCCGTGAGCCATTCGATCTGAGATTTTGCAGGCAGGCTCGTGGTAATAACAAAATTGAGTGATGCCAAGACAATGGAAACTTTTAAATTTTGCTACCAGAGTTAATAAAAAAATGTACAAAGGGTTAGTTTTTATTATATTATTACCACAACGACCACAAAAACAACAAGTCCAGCTATGACAACAACACAACATTTAGAATAACAACAAGAACAATATAGAAACATCATATTTTTCATTGTTTTTTACCTTTTCTGAGATTTCCCTGGACATTTTCCACCGATTTTAATGATTTTAGAAATCTTTCCATGAATTTGGTGAATCATTCTCACTAAAAATGATCACTGTAGCTGCACTATTCAGGGCGTGATCGTGACAAGAACAACATAGAAAATTATATTTTTTCAAGACTTTTTTTTAGTTCTTTATTCAAATCTCGGGCCCTAATCGACCGATTTGGACGATTTTAAATAGCAAACTTTTCAGGATGTTAATGAATCATTAGCTGCCCGATTGATGCCGTCATCGTGATTTCCACAGACGGATAGACGGACAGACGGACATCGCTATATCAACTCTGGTTGTTATAAGGATCAAAAATATATATATTTTATGGGGTCCAAAATTTTTTTCTAATTATTACAAACGGAATGACAAACTTATATATACCCTCTGCACACGGGAGTGGAGGGTATAACAATTGGCAAAAATGTCTATTGGCGACCCTGGAGATGAGCAGGAAGAAATCCCAAAAAAGCTTCCCCTAAGAAAATAAACTTTTAAGGATTTCATTTTCAAAGAATTTTCTGTAATTTTAGAAGATCTATTCTCATTTACCACAAAAAACGTCTTTAAGCGATTTAAAATATCCACTGGTTTCTTTAAAGAAGACCCGCGTATATGGGAATTTAATGAAGAATTC
This sequence comes from Cordilura impudica, assembly GCA_963682025.1. Classification (NCBI taxonomy): domain Eukaryota; kingdom Metazoa; phylum Arthropoda; class Insecta; order Diptera; family Scathophagidae; genus Cordilura; species Cordilura impudica. The sequence goes on from OY821517.1 coordinate 20,769,621, forward strand.
AAAAGAGGAAAAGAAATTGTTAAAAGTTTAAGTGTTGTCAACGATTGTGCTGAAAGAGGGTTTAAACTTATCCAGGAATACCATTGTAAAATCAAGAACGATGAGGAGCAAAAGCAATACTTACTAAAAGTAATTTTTGAATTTATTTTGTTTTGTTATTTTTCAGGTGGTACAAAGCTACAGGAAACCATATTCCAAACATGCCGTTTTACAGTCTTTAACTAGAGATTTTGAGCTATAAAATAATTTTCTAAAATTTATTAAAAATTTTAAATCGTTTTTAAAACTTGTCATAAACTAATGAATTCTATAATTTTTTTAATACTTTGATTTAATATGTAATTTATTATAAATAAAAGTAAAAACCAGCCTTTAAATTAATATAAAAGTTCTTTCAAATAATAAATTTTGTGGATCAGTTTGATCTAGTGGAAGCAATAGTGTTAACCTAATTTTTTGGATTTTTTTTATATTCTTCATGTCCAGATTATGTACATGAAGAATATGTTAGTAAGAATTAAATGTCTAAAATGACAATAATGTCAAAAATCTGGAGTGGGTCAATTTGACCCCCTGGTATATTTTGGTTTAATTACAAAAAATATTTTAAATTACATTTTCTACAAAAAAAAATTTATTATATAATTTTCATATATTTTCGAATATTCTCTATGACTTGACCTTTGACCTCGTTGCGCCTCGTGTTAACGATGTCCGATTTGGCCCAAACTTGCAGGAAATACTTTTTAGACCAAGTGTCACCAAATTCCGCCCAGCGCTCCTTTAGATTCGAAAAACTAAATTTTTTCATACAAACCGCTGTCACCCTACTGACCACATAGTGGTATATGGTAAAGACAATAGGTATCTTAGGTATCTTAATTAGGAAAATGTACTATTCAAGAAAAGGTAGTTTTTTAGGAAAATTAAATATTTGAAGAGAAATTAATTTCTGAAAAAGTACTATTTCACTAAAGTGCTTTTATGAGATCTTTTTTCAGTAATTTTTTTTTATAGAAATAGTGCCTTTTCTGAATAAAATATAACTATCCTTCAAAAATTTAATTTTCTTTTAAAAAAATATTTTATTTAGCAAATGTACATTTTGAGCAAAAAATTATTTTAAAAATAGGTATTTTGCTATTTAAAATATTTTTTTTTGCTAAATTAGTGCTGCTGTTTTTTAGTTTGTTTTACACTCAACTAGATTTCGGATCCATAATATTTAGTGTTTGTGAACAGTAATTATTAATATTTGCTTTTTGTTCGTTTTCCAGAAAATTTTTATCACCAAAAAGTTTTCAAATCAATAAATCAAAAGTTTTTATAACAACAAGCACCCTTCAACGCAATTTTCTTCTTTATATCTTTACGATTATTTATGCAGTTGACAGAAAAATTCTTATTTTCTTTAATTGTGGCCCTATTTCAGTTAGGCTTAATATTATCCCAGCACCAAAAAAAGTAAACAAAATTTTTTCCAAGTAAATATATTTTTGAAATCGTACATTATTTGCTCGCATTCTTGAGAACTATGTATGTTCCATTTTTAAATTTGTAACGCTTTCAACAAGTACCAGCAGATTCGTGTGCAAATTCTAGGAAATTTTATTTTCTCATTAAATAAAAACCCTAAAGGTATGCTAATGAATTATAGCCAATTCGCAAATCAACACAAAAAACAAACTCATTTTTATTACAAACACATTAACAAATTTTACAAACACACACATAGCATTGTATAATTTTATGAATGTGTTAGTAGCAACTTTAAATGAAATTTACTCAAAACAAAGGAAAAAATTTAAAAATCTGTAAATCTGCAAAACGGCTTAAAAGAAATACCTTTCAAATAATATACGTTTGGTCAAAATCGGGATAAAACTGTAGAACAAAACTTCGGTCACAAGAAATCGCCTAGCCTATAAATATTATAGATTTCTTACATCAAATTTAGAAGTTTTATTTAATTATTTCCTTCTTAATAATCATTTTTTTGCTGGGCTTCATTAATGCTATATAATGGCCTAATTTTATGCTTGTAATTTTCTTGAAATCCTTTCCTTTTTTATGTTTTTTTTATTTGTCTTTCTTTGACTTATAACTCATACTATTTTTTTAAACATTTTGCTCCTAATTATTTTGCTTCATTTCTTAACTTTTGTCATTAAGCAAAGAAACCTCATCTAACCGCTGCTACCACTATAAGAAACCCAAATGAATTCCTTTGTGAATATTTCCAAATTATCAACATAAACACAAGCAAACCATTATAAATATAAAAAACTTCTTAATTTAACTTAACAACTTATGATTAAAAAAAAAATTAATTAATGGCCACAAATTTACAATACCAGCCCTTTTTCGGTCACATAACAATATGTTTCTACATAAAAGAAAAATCTCTCAAAATCAGTTCAGTTTTGGTTTAATATCATTTTGATTTTGGTGCTATTTGGTAATAAATATCAATTTGTATAATGTTTACGCAATGTTGATGTGCCAAATGTGTAATACAATTACAATATAAGCCTCTTGCATGAAAAATGTCACAACAGTGGCCTTGTTATGTTATGTGCTCTTATATAATTTGTATGCGAACCGTTACTTTGCCTTTAATTTGTATGTCCTTTGTGTATTTGAACCAAAATATATAGATTTTTAAGCATCTTTTCTCTCTCTATCTCTCACGCTAATATTGGCAAAAATTTTGTTCTTCTAAAGGGTGATTTTTTAGCTATTATCTTTTTGGCAACACTGGCTTAAACAGGTGACGCACGTTTGGTGTTTTGTTTCATTGTCAAACATCTTCAGTTTGGTCTATAATTTAACCATGAATCGTCGTACAAACGAACAACGCTTGCAAGTTATTGAATTTTATTATCAAAATGCGTGCTCTGTTAAGAAAGTTCATCGCGCGCTTCTTCCATTTTATGGTCAGTTTAATCGACCCACTGAAGCGGCTATTCGGGCTATTGTGACTAAATTTCGCACCAAATTTACATTGCTGGACATTAAACCACCAACACGCTTACGTAGAGTGCGAACTGAAGAAAATATGGCAGCTGTATCGGCCAGTGTTAATGATGACCATCAATTATCGATTCGTCGCCGTTCGCAGCGATTGGGCTTCTGTTACTAAACAACGTGGAAAATTTTGCGGAAGGATTTAGGTGTGAAGCCTTTCAAAATACAGCTGGTGCAAGAATTGAAGCCCAACGACCTACCGCAACGTAGAATTTTAGGTGAATGGGCTCTTGGAAAGTTGGCCGAAGATCCACTTTTTTACCGAAAAATTGTGTTCAGCGACGAAGCTCATTTTTGGCTCAATGGTTACGTAAATAAGCAGAATTGTCGATTTTGGAGTGAATATCAGCCAGAAGCATTGGAAGAGCTACCAATGCATCCAGAAAAAGTCACAGTTTGGTGCGGCTTATGGGCTGGTGGCATCATTGGACCGTACTTCTTCAAAGATGATGCGAATCGTAACGTAACTGTGAATGGTGAGCGCTACCGAGAGATGATATCCAACTTTTTTTGCCCAAAATGCAAGAGCTTGACTTGCATGACATGTGGATTCAACAAGACGGTGCCACATGCCACACAGCACGCGCAACAATGGACTTATTGAGAGGCGAGTTCGGTGAACATTTTATTTCACGTTCGGGACGGGTCAATTGCCCGCCTAGATCGTGCGATTTAACACCTTTAGACTATTTTTTGTGGGGTCATGTTAAAGCTCATGTCTATGCAGACAATTCCGCTTCAATTGACGCATTGGAAGACATCATTGAAGCATTTATTCGTGAGATACCGACCGAAATGTTGGAAAGAGTATGCCAAAATTGGACTAAGCGGATGGACCATTTGAGGCGCAGTCACGGTCAACATTTGCAGGAAATAATCTTCAAACATTAAATTTTATGGACCGTACTATCGATTCAAATAAAGATTTCATCAGTTTTCTGAATTTTATGTGTTTTTTTTTGGAAAACTTTCCTATAGCTATTAAAAAATCACCCTTTAGTTATAAAAAAAATTAAGGGCATTCGTTTAATTTTTAATGGGGTTAAGTGCTAATTTATTTTTAACAGATTTGGAAAAAGTTTCTGCAAATAAACTCGTATGTATATGAAATAAAAATGTTAGCCTTTTTTTAAAAAATCCACAAAAAATAAAACTTTTTTTCATATAAAATATTTCCAACTTATACACGACTTATATATTAGCTATTTGTACCCTCCACACCAATGTGCAGAGGGCATATATTAGTTTTTTATTATGTTTTTAATCTAGTGGTGTCCGTCTGTCCGACTGTGGAAATCACGATGATCATCTCAATGGGTCAGCTGGTGATCCCATTTTAGTTAACATAATTCAGCAACATCCTGAGCGGGTTGCTACTTAAAATTATCAAAATCGGTTGAATAAGTTTCGAGTTTTCGATGAAAATACAGAACAAAAATCCTAACAAATATGATTTTTCTGTTATTCTTGTTGTTGCTGTTATTCTAGATTTTGTTTTATACATGTAGTAGCTTTTATTGTTATTGTCTTGTAGTCACTGTGTATGTAGGATTTGCTTCGTGAGTGTGTATGTATCTTTATACTGTTTTATAATGGTATCTCGATGTAGGTTACAAAATATCACTAATATGAAAGAACAATAATAATAAAGATGTAAACAAGTAAGAAAATTATAGTACACCATGCGTGTAGAGAGCCTTCCTCTTAGGACCAAATAATAAGATATAGAAAATAAGCATAAACCAAATTTCAGTGGCATTGTAATTAACTTTTATACCCTATACCACTATGTGGTTTGGGTATAATGACTTTGTGCTGCTGTTTGTAACTACCAAAAATATTTGACCTAGACCCATCTTTTATTATACCGATCGAATCAGAATCACTATCTGATTCGATTTAACGATGTCCGTCCGTCCGTCTGTGTGTCCATGTAAAGCTTGTAATCAAACTGCAGGTCGCAAATATGAATATATTTTGATGAAATTTGGATATAAGCTTTTATCGGCCATAGCATGAATGCTATTGAAATTGTTGAAAATCGGTCCATGTTGAGACCTAGCCCCCATAGAAATGACCCCTATGAAATCGACTTAAATTGCCATAAGATCCAAATTACCATATAAATCTTAGTCAAATTGGGTTTGTATGTGTTTATTACATCCATTAATTAGTAGTCCAAAAATGATCCCTATGGGACAACTCTAAGTCATAGGCCCCATATAGAGCTGCTTCCCGATCTTCACTTAAATCTATCAAAAAACAAAAATATTGCACTGATTCCTCTCAAATTTTGTTTTTATATATTTTTGCAAAATACAAAAGACTTTACTACACATGCTCAGGATCGGTCCATTTGTGGGCCTAGTCCCCATATAGATATAGCATCCGATATGAACTTTTCCATATCTGCAGCCAAAAAAAATTAATAAAAATCCCACTCAAATTTGCTTTATGCTTATTTTCTATTTCCAGTTAGTTGGGCCTATGAGATAGGGTCTCTAATCGCATGGTATAGGGTATCATATAGCCGGTCTAGACCGACTATAATTTTCTTACTTTTTTTTTTTTTTTGCCTTCGGATATGGAATAGGTCATATCGGATGCTATATTTATATGGGGACTACGTCGCAGAATGGAGCGATCCTGACCATATTTGGTAAGGTCAAGGTCACTTATTTTTTGCAAAAACATATACAATTAAAATTTGAGAAAAATCTGTGCAATATTTTTGTTTTTTGATAGATTTAAGTGAATCAACTTCATATGGGGGGCTACGGCTAAGAATTTTCTTACAGGGTTTATTTTTAGACTACTGATAAATTGACGTAATAAACATACACAAGCCCACCTTGACCGAGATCTATATGTAAATTTTGGATATTAATGCAATTTAAGAGCATTAAATAGTGGTCATTTGTATAGGGACTACTTCTCAATATGGCCGATAGATGCTTATACACTAAAGTTCCTCAAAATATATTCATATTTGCACCTGTAGTTTGATTATAAGTTTTACATGAACACACAGACTAACGGACGGATGGACGGACATCGCTAAATCGACTCAGAAAGTGATTCTAAGTCCATCGATAAAACAAAAGATGGCTATAGTTCATATATTTTTGGTAGTTACAAACATCAGAGAGTCCCATTCAGAACTAGCTGTATCGATTGTGAGATCTGACTTAAGGTTCTTAAGATATAAATTAATAGATTTTTTCTGACTTTTTTTTAATGGTATTCAGTGATTGTGTTCTCTTGAGTAATCTTTACATAAAAAAGAATTAAAACCAAAAAAAAGTAGACTCTGCTAAAAAGAATTTTTATATTAACGGTTTAACAATGACTGCAATCGTTTTACTACTCAGTTCTGAAAGGCGTATAAAAAGAAAATAATTATATTGTAGATCTGAATAAAAATAAAAATTAATTAGATTTTCATTTATTTTTTGCAACTTAGTTTCTCTTTGAGAACTCAAAATTATAAGTTTTAGAAAAATATTCGTATTAAAAGTTTTTCGTTTGAAAATATAAAGTAGCTTATCCAGAAGTCCACTTGAGGGTCAGTTCGAAGGATCACTATATGACATTTTAGATTTATTTTTTTGGGACGATATATATATCTCAAAATGTGATATGTTTACCCGAATTATAAATAAAAATTCAAGGTCATGTATAATATTTTGTGCTTTAAATAAAATTTAAAATTTTTATTTAAGATTTCCTGAATAATACTTTCCCTAATATCGTGAAGAAAACATTTTTTTAAAGGGCCTCAAACAACCACAATTTATTTATTTTATCCTCCACAACACTGTGTAAGGGGCATACGTATATCAGTTTGTAATTCCATTTGTGACACATCAAAAACCTAACTTGCGAATTCATAAGGTATATATATATTCTTGAGCCTTATAACAACTCGAATCGGTATAGTGATGCCTGTCTGTCTGTTGAAATCACGCTCATTCATTAGGTAAATCATTTACCTGGATGAAGTTAACGTAATGTCGTTTCTAATTTTTTTGGGAAGCCAGTGTTGAAAATTGACTAAATCGGTAGTCAGGCCATATCTTGCCTTAAATGTGGAGGCAGCTCTAAAAATTTAAAAAAAATCTGTGTGTTTCACGTGATAATTTAGTGCATAAACAAAAGTGTTCTACAACAACACAACACAACCTTCATCAGCTATGTTAGTTGACACAACATTAGGTGACGTTATAGGTCAGTGGGGTGCGAACTAGACTGAGAAAATGTTATTCATGGGTTCGTCGCCCTTGCGGGAGATGTTTTATTTTTTTAATTATTGTTTTTTTTTTTTTTACTACATATTATATCATTTTTTTGTACGTTTCAGTGTTCGATTCTTTGTACAATTATTGACATAGGTAGATAATCGAATTTGATAACGATACTACAGTTCAGAACCAGCCATATTCGATCAAGAAGTCCTTAGGGTCCGTTAGAAGTACGTCCAGGTTATCGAAGAATCTCTGCCCTATATATCTAAGACGCTGCTCCTTCACACAGCAAGTGTTGCACTGACTCCTCCTCGTACAGCTCCTACAGAAGTCAGTTCTCGGGACACCTATGCGTTCAGTCATAGGTTCTAGGATATTCTTCAAGAGCTCAATTGTGTCCACCTTGTCCTTAATTCAAGATCAGCTATCTCGTCAATTAGATTCGACAGCTGGGAGGGAGGGTTTTTAATATCAGTGTCCATTGTTCCGCTCAAAAATTCGGAGCCCTTCCGCGCACACTCATCAGCCATCTCGTTTCCTTTGACCCCAATATGTTCTGGAATCCATATCAGCCTAACGGTTTGTTCCCGGATTTGGTCGAGGGACCTGCTACATTCTCAGATACACTTTGATCTAACGGCCCCTCGATTTCAGAACTTTGAGAGCAGCAAGACTGTCCACGAAAATACTACTGTTTGTTGGATCCATATCCCGCTCTAGAATTATTTTCGTTGCTATGAAAATTGCGTGAATCTCGGCCTGAAAAACGCTACATTTGTCAGGTATTCTCCGAGATACCTGAATGTGAAGTTGCTCAGTGAGGACCCCTGACTCTCTACCGACTTCTTTCTTCCAACTGTCTGTATACACTGAGATCCTAGCTCTATCTATGACAGAGTCTGCGGCCCACTCTTGCCTAGTCGGTATTTGGATAATAAAATTACTCCCAAGGTTCATCACCGGTACCATATAGTCGGCTTCCCGACCAATTTGTGTCCCCCCGCTGTCCGTAGGATTGTGCAGTGTCCCCAGGAGCTTATATGACTCCCTTAAGCGAAAAGCCACATTCGCAGCCGTGCTCTTGTTGAAAATATCAAGAGGCATGGTGCTCAGCATTACCTTCAGTCCCGCCTGTGGCGTCGATCTAATGGCTTCGGTGGTGCCCAAACAGGCCAGTCTGAAAGTCTGGCCCCTACGTTCACAGCTTTCCACCACACCAGATTAAAATATATCAAATTAGGTCTAATTATCGCACAATGCATGCAGTAGATGATCTGCGTTTTAAGACCCCCACCTTCTGCCGAATGTCCGCCTGCAAGGGAAGAAGTCACATAACGCCTTCTTAGACCTTTCCTGGACTTTTTTTTTTTAATGTTGCACTTTTTTATGGAAACGCACTGTTTTAAAGTGCTCTCTTTTTCATACAAAAAAATATTTGTTGAAGTCTAAATAAATTCACTTTTGTAAATAATCCAGAATGTTAGAAAAACAAAAGGACGCAACTATCAATAATAACTTCACTAAAATGGTTTGGAAATAAGAAAAGGGTTAAATTATGAACCTACTTAAATATTCCTGAGAACCGCTTGACAAAATTTACATAAAATCTCGATATCTGAAGTCTAAAGTCAGATAATATTTTGATACAAAATCGAAGAATTATGGAATCTAGCTCACGGGCGTTATCGTTTTATTCGAAATATTTTAGGAATCGTCATAAAATATGGCTTGATTATTTTTCATGGGCTGTTACAAACATCTTTTTAAAGCACTCTAATGTAAATAATTCTTTTTCTTATACTTTTACCAAACTTAATTGCAAAGATAGATAGGAGTAGAAATTTCCAGTATTAAAAAATTCTTTAATAATTCATATATTATTAAGTAATTTCTAGATTAAAATGTGCACACATTCATTGCTGATATCTTTTTATTATGGTTCCTTAAATAAATTGTTTTCCAGGGTTTTTTTTTGCTATACACGTTGTACGTTATACATATTTTGCAGACAATCGATCAGAATGTCTCTAACATGTAAAAAACACCACGAAGTGAACATTTTCGCTATGCGTATTAAAGGTAAAATGTTTATAAGCTAAGAATACATTAGATATGCTGTGAAGAATTTAATACCGGAGTTCTCGGTTCGTACCTTGCTTTCATGTGAAAAATATTGTGTTTTCAGTTTAAAAGTAGTAAAAACGCTAGAAAACATAAATTTGTGTAATGATTTTTTTAAGTTAAAGCGGGTATAAAAGCATGCACTTAATTTTGTAGATTTCTTAAGTCTATTTTAATAGAAAATTTTAATATTGGCTATCCTGAACAACTTACAAAACATCTTTAAATATAATACGATAATAAATTCTAAATTACTTTTGGTGATATATAACAGAGAACGCATAACACATGAATGCAAAAATAAGCAAAATACACATGAATGCAAACAATTTGCAACTCTGTTAAATCTGTGTAACATCGCTTTCATCTGTCATACACATATTGTATAACAGATGCAAGACAAAAATAAAGTCAAAATGGTTCCAAAATTATTCAAATAAATAACTGGACTTATAATAAATACAACTTAATTGGATAATGTTTGATAAATGAATCATAGCAAAAATATCTGCAAGCTTTACTGAAACAGTGCAAGTTGTTTTTTTTTGGCTGGGTGTTCAGGAGTTCGACCGACGCACAGTGGCTGAAAATCATTTTTCATTGGCCAAAATTCTGTAACTTTTGAACCGATCAAAATATTTTAGTACTGTTTTTTTTAATAGATAGATAGATAGTTGATCTTGACTCAGTGTGAATTTCATTTAAATTGATTGAGTACTTTTTAAGGAATTCTAGGTCAAAGTTTAACTTTTGATTTTTTTTAACTTTTAGCGTGATATATGTTTTTTTTTATTTATTTTTATTTATTAGAAAGTGTCATATTTGGAGTTAAATAATTATTATAAACATTTTTTGTAATAATGAAATTTTTTTAATGCTTACACTCCAAAAAATTTTTACACTCAAAAAAATTTTTACACGCAACAAAATAGTAAAATTCACTAGAAATTTAACTAGTATTACTAAAAAATTAAAAATGTTTGCTATCAAATTTGCAATTTGCTTACACTCAAGGAATATTATTATTACTACAGAAAAATTTATTAGTGTTTGCTGCCTAATTTGTTACACTAGCTAAATAAATCTGCTAAACATTAGCGCAATGATTCTAATTTTTTTTTTAATTTTGATATGAAAATATGGGTTCTTATTTTTTGAATCTTTCTTATCTATTAAAACATTGCATTCATATGTGGGAAACCTTTTAAGAATAAAAACTGCAATAGATTTAAATAGCATTTGTAACAATGGTAGGTTCTGTTTATTATTATTTTTTACTAATACTATGTTTTTCGTACTTAAATAACAATGAAAGGCAATTATAATTATTATTCATTAGACTCAAATATTGATTGCAAATATTCCATATTTTGTTCTGTGCTATTTCTGTTCTTTACTAGTTTTTTGGCTTCTTCATCTAAATCCCGATGTTCCACTTTCCATTGATTTCGAATACTGGAGATGAACGGATCTGACGTTGCCAATAATATATTAAATAGATCTTCATTTGTGGAATTTCGTGACATTTTTCTAGTATTGTGCTGTCTATAAAATCTGTAATCCTTGTTCCTTTTTTCCTGAGCCTCCTCTGATAGATCTCCAAGTGGCACCAAATGATATTTAATGACATCTTCTCCATGATAAAGGATTTTGTGGACTGTTGCAGACATATTTCTCCATGGGTAGTTGGTTGTATATATTTTTGCAGTTTCCTTAGCATAATCTCCAAATTTTCTAGAGTCAATTTCTTCATTGCACGCAAGTACTTCTAGGATTATTTTAAATCTGAAAATAAGGTTTAAATCCACTCCTGTTATTTCAGATGCTGTTTCTGGATCTGAAAAGAATCTTCTTGCGGTATTGCCATCATTTGTATTGCCTGACCCTTGTTTTGGCTGATCTATAATCAATCCAAATTTGCGATATTCATCTTGAACATGTTTCTTTTTTGAACTTCTTAACTCTTTGTTGGTTTCGTTGTTTCTTATTGATCCTGAAGGCCCGAAATCCAAATCATAACTGATTTTTAGTATGTGTTCCATAAGTCGTATTCTTGCATGTAGTGGTGATAATCCAAATTCGAAGGCATCGGTATTATCGAATGATTTTGTCGGGACTTAGTTTAATTGGCTTGATGTTGCTTGGCATATAATGCAGCTGGATGCAGCCTTCGTGTTAGTCAAAGCCTGACCTACTTTTCCATCTATCATTGTCAGCACTAATTGGTAGCTTACTTCAATTTGCTGCCCATCTAACTGTAATTGTAATGGCTGTAGTGTTGCTATTTGGGCCTTGATATCACTAACTTCTTTGTTAATGGCATCATGACTTTCTTTTTTGAATTCAAATTTGATTGGCCTGCAGTATTTCGTAGAAGATGGTGTCTCATTTTTCCAAATATCCATTGTTTGCGTTGTACTACTCGAAGGCTCCGAATCTTCCAAAATCTTTTTCAATCGCAATGGTACAAATGATACATGAACATATCTGAGTCCGAAATATTTTCACATACAACTTGTTTGTATTGTTTTTGTCCCGAAGAACCATCACATCCCCATTTACAAAATAGAATTAACTTTGTGTTTCCATATTTCTTTAACTCAGTTCCTGTTATTGATTGTAGCAAGCGTTTGGCTGTGTGATCAAGTAAAGATTGTAGTTGTACTTCTGCCGAAATTGGTGTGATTGTAATAGTGTCCTTTGATGGCAAACAGTCTATTTTAGCAGCTGTTATGTGATGATATGCTGGATACATATTTGAGCCTTTTTCAATCGCACGCAATCTGAGCTGAATATATTGGTGTTTTGTTAATTTCAAATCCAGAAATAATGCTAATGCCTCCTCATTTGTGAACTGTTTTGCATCGCTCGGAGTTGGTATACTTTTAAGAATTCGCTTTGTTCTCACTGGACTAGCATTACAAGTTTTTTCAATGATATCCACTTTTGTTAATTGGTTTTGTGCTCGTAATTGATGTAGAAAAGATTCTTTTATATTTGTAGAACCAATTTCCTCGTTAAAATTTTTAAGTTTCCGCCTCTTAGATCTATCGCTGCAGTTGTCCAATGATTTGCGTGGTCTTCCAGCCTTATCTAGCTTTGCTGTTTCTCCACCAACATTAAGTTGGCCTTCTAACCAGTTTGCACTTTTATTATAAAACTTTTGTTTACAGTAGTTAACTTCTTTCAATCGTTTTTTTAGTACTTTGACGAAATTAGATAATTGCTCTTGTATTTCGGTACTAGACGAATTTAAGTTTAATTTTATTTTAACGTAACTAAGAACATCTTCCTGGTTTTTGTTTCGAAAATACTCTTCGGCCAGTTCTTTATAACTAAAGTTCTCCATATTTTTCTCAATATTTTTATTTGCGTCTGTTATCACTTTTTTATCACTTTTTATCACTTGCGAATATACGTCCGTACACTTGAAGTATTAACTTATTATTGAGTAATCCCTTATAGAATCCGTCATTTTATACATTTTTAGGTACATGTTATTCACACATTGATCTTTAATTTCATAGCAGGTAGTACTTAAATTGAACAAAACTGCACTTGTTATCCAGACTTCAATATCAGGTAAAACTAATTAGTTTCTCGCCAATATGGGGTGGTTTTTTATCTTTAGTGGTTTAGTGCCGCGATTATTGACAAACTTATAAAATTGTTTATGACTTTGGTTGACCCTTAAATTTGACAACAGGTAAATTAAGAAAGAGATCATTTGTTTACTGTAGAACCTATTGTGATCATTTTATGACTTATTTTTTTGCTGATCAAAACAAAGCCAATAAACCCTTTCGCAGGTATTTTATTTAATTATTTTACTTTTACGTAGTCTAAAGTAAAAAAACAAAATTTTTTTTAGAGTAATTTTTTTAGAGTAATTTCATTAAAATGAAAAAAGTGTTCTACCGGGGGCTCGTGGGGGGTGCAAAAGTATATATAGGGTTAAACAGGATACATTCGCCTTTCTCCGGGTGGTATACGTTTCTTGTTCCCTTACTTCCTTTAGAAGTTCTATTCCACTAAAGTTTAAACTTGAGAAAAATATAGTGGTTTCATAAATATTTCATAACGCCCCTAATATCAAACGTTAGAACTGTGACTACTTACAAAAACTAAAGACTATAATCCTACTAACATTATAAAAAAGACCGCAGGCCAATATCGATGATAGCTTGCGAGTAGTAACCATTTATTTTTGATAAAAAACAAAAAAAAAACACCTTTTGCTGAATTAAAAAAAACAGTTGAGTTTGACAGCATGCCACGCCCACAATTATCAATAGTTTAACCTAATTTTTTGGCTACCTTAATCTGGATATATAAGCTACAAAAAGGAGTAAAAATTTTAAAAATCGATGACAAAAAAAAATTTGACTTTTGGCCAATGAAATCAAAATTTGAGCCACAGTGCGACGTACGGTGAAAAATTACCATGGTGAAAATTTACTTTTTATATTTTATTTGCAACGTTCGGCTATTCGAACAGAATCTTTGCAAAATTTACATATTTATGCTTGGTAATAACAACAGAATACAGCAGTCAATCTGGGGGGATTGAGAAATCCAAGTCAGGGTGAAATTACTAGGCCAGCATTGTAATCTGTTCAAATGGTTTGGCGTTCTCATGCCTAACATTTTTTTATAATCAAATCATTATTACATAGTAGTAGATCAGAAGAGATGGTTACATGTGAGTGATATTTTTCATATTAAATCAAACATCAAACATACACTCATTATACACTGAACACTATATTAGTCATAGTTCCCACTTAAACTGCTGCCCGATCTCCACTTAAATCTACCAAAAAAACAAAAGATTTTTCTCATAATATGGTCAGGATCGCACTATTTTTTGACCTAGTCCCCATGTAAATATAATATGATATACATATGAACTTCTTATACCTGCAATCCAAAAAATTAATAACAATGCTCTCGAAATTGGAGTGCAAATTCTAGCAAATTTTATGTTTTAGTTTAACCAATTATTGACCCTAAAGGTATTCTAATCGATTTTCGCTAATTCACAATTCAACACTTTTTTAGTTTATGTCCAAAATAATTTTGCAATTCAACATAATTATTATTGTGAATGAAGAAAACAAACTTATTTTTTATCTTTTTTTTTGCAAACACATTAACAAATTTGATAAACACACACGTAGCATTGTATAATTTTATGTATGTGTCATTAGCAACTTTAAATAAAAAATGGAAATATTTAAAAATCTGTAAATCTGCTGGACAAAGAAAAAGAAACACTTTTCAAAAAAGATACGTTTAGTCAAAATCGAGAGAAAACTGTGAAACAAATCATCGCACAGTGGGTTGAAAAGCATGAAAAGTGAGGATTAATTCAGGGAAGACGTAATTTCAAAATATTGTTAATTTTTTTAAATGGATATTCATTAATGCATAAAAAACCACCATTTAAAAAAAAAAGTGGAAAAAAATTGTTTTAACCCGTTAGGAGCTTTTTGGTGTTTTGGAAAAAATGTTCTTTTCTTACAATTTTCGCTGTAACTTTGGAAAAAAAAGCGATAAATTAGTAAATGAAATTGCGAGTTAGAACTTAGGAATAAATATTTAATATGTATTTATATTATAAAAATTGAATTTTAAAATCCGATTTTATTTTCCAAATTCCACAATTCCACAAATTTAACTCAAAAAATTCACATTATAAAATAATATTATGTTTTTATTGATGAATAATTATAAGCACAAAACAAACAACCATTTCAGAAAAATTAAAAAAAAAATTAAAAAAAAATTAATTCAATTAATATTGAATATATTGCTACATTTATAATTGAAAATTTTGTATGCATTTATTGTTATTGTTTATATTTTATTTTATATTGTTCTTATTTATATATATATATATCTATATATATATATATATATATATATATATATATATATATATATATATATATATATATAGATATATATATATATATATATATATATACAATTAAAATCAAGGATCCTCCGTATTATCATCACCTTCATAAATATAATCAGCATCTTCATAATTATCATCATCAATATCTTCATTAATCTCTTCTTCATCAGAAATCTTGGGCAAAATTAATAAATCTAGTGCCATCTGTGGTATATTATATATTTTTTTGGCATAATTTTTGCTTTTAGTGGTAATTAAAGGATCCCAACTAAGAAGTAACCTATTGAATATATCTTCATTTCATTTCTCCCGACTGCATTTACGAGAATAGTGTTCTCTGTAATTTTTAAAATCTTTATTTCTAGCTTCTTGAGCTTCCTCAGATAGTTGACCTAGTTTCCTGCAATTTTTTTATATTGTTCTAAAACTTTTTACCCGAGAACATTTTGTAATTTCAGAGCTTCGAATTTTCGCTCCACTATAATGTGCATGATCATTAAAATTATTTATTGTAATACAAGGTTATACATTTACAACAGCAACAATAACAATCACAGCTACGAAAATAAACACAAAACAAAACCTAAAAAAAGATTTTTTCTTTTGTGTTTTCAAACATTTTTTTTTTTAATTTTATACTGGGGACTTTTAATAAAAACTTGAATATTACATTCGTTGGCAAGTATTGGCAACATATTTTTTTTAGATACACAAGTAGAAATCCCATATTTTACTACAATGTAAATAATTTTACCCGATCTCATCTAGAATTACGTTGAAACTCAATCTCTTTTAAAAAAATACCCTCTTTTTAGGACAATTTTCAAAAAATTATTAAAAATATTTCTAAAACATTTATCTAAAATTTATTTTTTTTAATAATACAGTCAAATACCTGAAGTTTGTGCATCCATTTGAAAAAAGTTAGAATTTAAAAAAAAAAAAAATGAAAAAAAATTAAACTTGAAATATCTCGTTTTTCACTTTTTACCACTTCGAGCAAAATTAAAAAAAATTGTTGAACTCTGAGAGAGTATAACAAGAAAAGTAAACAACTTAGAACAATAATTTCGACAGTTAGTGATGACCCATTTTATACTCTGTTACCGGCTATACAAATTTATTACAAAATACTCATTTCAATTTTTGAATTAATCCTCACTTTTGATCCTTTTCAACCCAATGTGCATCGGTCCGAAATCGCCTTACCTATTAATATTATAGATATAAATTAAAAAAAAACCTTAAAAGAAAAAATCAATGAAAGAGCAAAATTTCTAGAATCTGTACTCGAATTTCGTGTGCTTGGCTCTGCTGATATTATTTAAAAATACACGAATTTTTGAGGCGCACATTTTTTGTTTTCTTTAAAAACTAAAAACTTTGAAATGCATAATTTTAATACATATTTTCGCTCTTTTGGTGCAAGGAATTATTTGTCCCGTTGTTTAAAATTTTTTCAATGAAATTTTTAAAATATAAAATCACCTAAAATAAGTATGTTTTCAATCGAAGAACGAATGGATTTTCTTTTTCAAAATATGATTTCTTATAAATATAGTAGTAAAGATTGCTGGTGAATATACCTTAAATCTTTAAAAAAAGTTTCTCAATTAAGAAAGTTCTTAGCAATAAAACCTTCAATCAACTGTTAAGCGAAGTGTAGTACTGAAGGATCGCAAAATATTTTTTTTCAAATATAATCTTTATATCAGCGATTACGACAAATCTAAAGTCTTTTTGATATTGTTATACCCTCAACTCCAGTGTGCAGAGGGTATATATAAGTTTGTCATTCCGTTTGTAATAATTAGAAAAAAAATTATGGGCCCCATAAAATATATATATTTGTGATCCTTATAACAACCGGAGTTGATATAGCGATGTCCGTCTGTCCGTCTGTGGAAATCACGATGGCGGCATCAATCGGGCAGCTAGGCTGCTCGTTGGCATAAAAAATGATTCACTAACACCCTGAAAAGTGTGCTGTTTAAAATCGTCTAAATCGGTTATTTAGGGCCCGAGATTTGAATGAAGAACTAAAAAAAATATAATTTTCTATGTTGTTCTTGTCACGATCACGCCCTCAATAGGATAGCTAAGATGATAATTTTTAGTGAGAATGATTCACCGAACTCATGGGATAATTTCCATTTCAAAAATCAATTAAATCGTTGGAGCAGGTCCAGGGAAATCTCTGAAAAATTAAAAAAAAAAATAAAAATATGATGTTTCTATATTGTTCTTGTTGTTATTCTAAATGTTGTATTGTTGTCATAGCTGGACTTGTTGTTTTTGTGGTCGTTGTGGTAATAATATAATAAAAACTAACCCTTTGTAAATTTTTTTTTATCAACTCTGGTAGAAAAATTTAAAAGTTTCCATTGTTTTGGTATCACCAAAAAAATTTTCTAGATCATTTCTGTCATTGCCAGGAGCCTGCCTGCAATGTTTCAGATCAATTTTGTCACGGGAAAGGGGTTAAAATCGATCCAAAATTTTTTCGCCAAGCAGACACTACGAGTTAATATAAAGGGGGTAAAAATTCACCAGCGTCTCAAGCAAATAATGCTAAACTATCTAGTTGTTAACAAAAAAAAAAAAAAAAAAAAACAATGTAAATTTACCAAACAAAATTTTATGTATTAATTTATTTAAAGAAAAACACGAAAATAACTTTTGATGTTGTATTTTGTGTGTGTAATATTTACATATGTATGTATGTGTACAAACATACATATATTAAATGACAAAATAATATATATATATTCTATACATGTATATTCATAATAACCGCATGTCTGAAATAAATCGGTATACTATTTTATTTTATTTGTATAAAATTCTCCAATATCTATTTTGTTTTACGCAAAATAAATTTCTTTTGTATTAACAAAGGAGTGTCACTTCATTTTGCTCAGTTTTGATATCCCGCAGTAGATGGCTCCGCAGAATATAATATATGTATGCAGGCCACAAATATGAATCTATGTTAATGAAATTTGGTATATGGGATTTTGTCGCTCATATGACGAACGCTGTTGAAATTGGTAGAAAGCGGTGCATTTTCAGACCTAGTCCCAATACAAATGACTCCTATGAGTTAGATTTAATTTGGCATAAGACCCAAATTATCATATAGATCACTAGTCCAAAATAAGACCTGTAGGAGATTTCTTAGTCATAGTCCCCACTTAAACTGCTGCCAGATCTCTACTTAAAAATACCAAAAAAACAAAAGATTTTCCTCATAATAGGGTCAGGATCGCAAAATTTTTTGACCTAGTCCCCATGTAAATATTATATCCGTTATGAACTTCTTTATACCTGCAATCCAAAAAATTAATAACAATGCCCTCGGAAATGGAGTTCTAGGAAATTTAATAATTTCGTTTAATAAATTATTGACCCTAAAGGTATTCTAATCAATTTTCGAATTTTTAAATAAAATTCATTAAAAATATTTGTTGATCAAACAGAAGATATATAAATAGGTTTGTTACTAAATAATTTTATAAGAGGCAAAAGGAATGTTTATAAATTTTAGCCATTTCACCATTCAGCAAATTAACAGCTTTAATAAACATAGACACAGCATTGCATAGCTTAAATGTATATGTTATGTATGTGTTAGTAGCAACTTTAAATGAATATTACTCAAAAAAAAAAAAGTACCAGATGGTAAACATCTATAAAGATGGTACACATCTGCAGAGAAATGAATTTCAAAAGATGTATTTTTTGTCAAAATCGGTTGGTAACTGAAGGTGTAGAAGATGTCACAAGAAATCGCCTTGCCTATTAATATTGTAGATATAAGTCCATTATGCCATACAGTACTTAATGCTTTCCAACACCTTAAAGTACCATAGCAGTTGACTTTTTGTTAACGAAATCATTGCTAACAAATTTTGTAATTCATTTTATACCCTATAACTCCATGTGGTCAGGAATTAATGACTTTGTGCTGATGCCCGTCCGTCTATCCATCTACCAGTCTGTGTGTCTAAGTAAAATTTGAATCATACTACAAGTCGCAAAAATTATATTTCGATCAAATTAGGTATTAAGCTTATATTAGCCATAAGACGTAAAAATCGGTGCATGAGTAGATCTAGTCCCCATTGATATTACCCCTATGAGATCCATCTCAGTTGTCATAAAATTAAAATTGTCGTATTGATCTCGGCCAAATTGGGCTTGTTTGTGTTTATTACATCCGTTAATCAATAGCCCAGAAATAAACTCTGTAGGAGACTTCTTAGTCATAGCACCCAATATAAAGCTGTTTAAATCTATCGAAAAACAAATAATTTTGTTTTTTATATGTATATGCTTTAAAAAAAAATTAGTGACTCAGGTTCGGCCCATTTTTGACCTTGTTCCCACGTAAATATAGCATCAAATATGAACATTTTCATATCGTCATGCAAAAAAAAAATAACAATGCCACTAAATGCTTATATTCTATATCCAATTAGTTGGACCTGAAAGCCCCTCTCAAAATGCTTGGTACATGTTATCGTATAGTCGGTGTAGACCGGCTATAATTCTCTTACTTGTTTATTCTATTGTCTACGTGGATGTATTAGTAAAAATTATTTATTTAAGCCTTAGCTACAATTTTGCTGAAGAATGGTTAATGGTTCTTGATAAGATTTTATTATACTGGCCTATTACTTTACGTTGACTTGAAAGTTCTCACCCCCCATTCTTACTTGTTTGTCATTGAAGTTTCTTTTTTAGAATTTAATTTGCTATTAGTGTCCTTTTTGGTTTCTTCATGTTACGGTTATGTTTATGTTTCTGATAAAAGAAAAGTTATGGGGCATGTGGCTTTAACCAATTATATTAAACATAAACAGAACAAAGTTTTTACAGAAAACTTGTCAGATATTAAAATTTGGAAATTTATAATTTAAACAACGAAATCGAAGAATTATTAGGATTACCGTTTTCCTAATCGTTATAAATCTTTATATAAAAACGTAAATCACGGACCCACTAACTTATTGATTTAAGTAGTTATTTGCCATCTATATGACAGATCATAAAAAAATTTTTAACGCCATGGCATAATTACAAAATAGTAATAAAAACAAAAAATTGCGACTGCCTGCAACTGAAAAATAACTAAAGTAAATTGCCACAAAATGAATTATATTGAGATGTATGTTTTGCATGGAATTGTGATGGCATGTTGTTACAACTATAACAATACAATGAGTGTCCTTCTGCAATATTAACCACTACAAGTACAATGACAAATATAAATGAATGTTTATTTTTGTTTGTATGCCAGCAAATAATGTTTAATGTATATAACAACAATAATAAAAAAAAATAAATGAAAGCAGACCAATGCAGACTGAACAAAGTTAACAACGGAAATATGGAAATATGTTTAAAAAAAACTGATACACTGTCAAGTAGTTAAAAAAAAATAAACAACTACAAAATTTATATTTAGTTTAGCTGAAGCTATAAGCACCCTTTACAATTAATTTTATGTTTTGAATATATTTCAGTAACCCTCTAAAGGGAAATTAGGGGTATTTAGGGAATTCTCCATTAAATAGTTCTTATCAAAAAAAAATTATTCGTAACCTCAACCATAGAATCTATTTAACTTCAGTAGTAAACGTTGATTTTATTAAAAATTAGGATGACTTAAAACAATATGTTCAAATATCCTTTAAATCTACTCATTATCTTAAAATGTTGCTTAATTAACGGTGATCGTAGATTCGTCGACAATATTTTCATTCGTTATCGAACGAAATTATGGCCTTGGTAATGTGTTTTAGAAACTATTTAGATATATGTTTTCTCATCTTATATAAAACACCTAACATTTTCTTTCTATTATCGTTTATGAAGTTTTTGGGCCATTGATGTTTGAAAGCGGTTGTTATCTGCTGCTTTTCTTTTAATCTTCGGTCTATTAAAGTTATTTCTCTGATTTGTTGATTACTACCTATTGAGTGGCAGAAATATATATTCATTTTCTAGTTTTGCTTCTCACGAATAGAATAGATTGTGCCGTCAGCATTAAAAACATAGTTGCAAATATGGATTTTACGGATATCAGCACAATATGTAAGAATAGATAAGACCCTAAGACGGAGCTTTGTGGGCCATCAGCATAAATATTGAAGTAACCAGAGGATGAAGTGTTTATAAAAGCATTAAATTTACATTTTGATAAGAAATGCTGTGTTATTTATACTGGATAATGGGAAAAAAATTTTTAAAAAATTTTAGTTTTTCATTCATTTTTTTTCGCTCAATTATTTTTTTTATCTATATATGTAAATTAATCTATAAAATTTACGAATATTTAAATAAAATTCACCAAATTGTGAATATTTTAGTAAAATTCATTATATTTGGTTATAAATATTTGTTGATCATACAGAAGATATATAAATAGGTTTGTTACTAAATAATTTCATTAGAGGCTAAAGTAATGCTAATCAATTTTAGCCAATTCACTATTCAGCAAACTAACAACTTTAATAAACACAGACACAGCATTTCGTAGTTTAAATATATATTTTATGTATGTGTTAGCAGCATTTTTAAATGATTATTACTCCAGCAAAAATGTATCCGATGGTATACATCTGTAAAGATGGTACACATCTGCAGAGAAATTGCTTTCAAATGGTATATGTTTTGTCGAAATCGGTTGGTAACTGAAGGTGTAGAAGATGTCACAAGAAATCGCCTTGCCTATTAATATTATAGATATAAGTCCATTATGCCATATAGTACTAAATGCTTTCAAACACCTTAAAGTGGTATAGCAGTTGACTTTTTGTTAACGAAGTCATTCCTAACAAATTTTTTATTTTCATTTTGAACCCTATAACACCATGTGGTCAGGAATTAATGCCTATGTGCTGATGTCCGTCCGTCTGTCCATCTATCAGTCTGTGTGTCTAAGTAAAATTAAAATCAAACTACAAGTCGCAAAAAATATATTTCGATCAAATTAGGTATATAAGTTAGCCATATGACGAAGGCTATTGGAAATTATAAAAATCGGTGCTTGAGTAGACCTTGTCCCCAGTCAAATTCAAATGAGATCCATCTGAGTTGCCATAAAATCCAAATTATCGTATATATTTATATATATTGATTCCTATAATTCGAAGTTGACAAATTTTCTGCCTACTATGCTCCTCAAATTAAATAATTATTTTTCACACAATTTTTTTTCTCAAAGTAAGATTATTCTAAACAGAATCTTGGATTTTCTTTAGTCAACATTTTGAAGTTTTAATTAAAATGGAATTTAAAATCTTATTCAATTTAAAATATTTTTATTAATTTAAAAATAAATAAAAACAAAATCTTATTCTTTCTATCGTGAATTAAAAATTATTATTTTTAAATAAAAAATTATCGAGCTTAAAAATTTATTTTAATAAAAATTGGAGCAATAATTACAGTCAATCGAAGTTGACTACATAAAATCATTTGCCCCAAAGTTTTATTCTTATTTTCTGTCACAAATTTTGAACGCCTTTGTAAAGTTTATTCATCTATTGCGCACTTGCTAATTTTAACTGACTCTAATTCATGTTTGCCTGGTATAGGAGTTGCCAATATATTTACATATCTCAATGTTTTAATGCATTATTTACCCACTAGAGTTGGCTAACGCTTCAGGCGTTATATATAGTCATAAACCAAAAAAAAAAAAAACGATTTTTCAAGAAAGTGATAAATTATTACACAAGCCGTTGAAACTGTTATCAATATTTAACATTTTTTATTTTTAAAAATAATAATTTTGAATGCTACTATACTGATCTCCAGGAGCACATCACAAAGAATATATTTTGCGGTGACCACGATATTTGTGGACTGGCTCATCTAAAATTAAAAACCAAATGGATGTCGTTAAAGTAATGTAAAATCTTGTCACTAATAGAGGCTTCTCAAGAAAATCGACTTTTGACCGAAATTTTGGCCTCACATTTTTTACAAAAAATAATAGTATTCATCGGTGAGAGAAAACCTTCGACTAGTTACTAAAAAGTATTCTTAAGAAGCTCGTTTAAAAACTAGAGAGTTCGGTTCAGCCATTTCCGAGAAATCTTGATCACCGACTTAAAAAAAAAGCTTTGAGAAAAACGAATTTAAAGTTTCAATAGCAATTTCTAACGCTCTGACACGTCCTTAAAAATATGAGTTTGTTTTCCAAAATAATCGCCAGAATGCGTTACGCGTTTCTGAAATAATGTTAATTTATAAAAAAAAAATATGGTGACAGATAACTTGGTCCAAATACATATATGTTTCTGATTCCGTTGTTAATTATTAGAAAAAAATCTGACCCCAAAATATAAATATATATTCTTGATCCTTATAACTAGCGGAGTTAATATAGCGGTGTCCATCCGTCCGTGAAAGTCACGGCCATTCTCTCAAGAGCTCAGCTGGGTTGCCATTTTTAATGAAAATGATTCAAAGGCACCCCTAGGAGGCTGCTATTTAAAATCATCAAAATCGGTTCAGTAACTACCAAGATTTTAATGAAAATGTAAAAAAAAAATATAATTATCTATGTTGTTCTCATCATTATTGTTATTCTAATTTTTTTTAATTTAAGTGTCGTAACTATAATTGTTGTTATTGTCTTTGTAGAATTTGTTTATTGAGTGTGTATTTATCGTAATACTGTACGTGTCATATTAGTTTATGCTGGTACTGCCGCACTTTTTTGAATGTTATCCCGAAATTAATACAAAAAAATCGCCAATATGAAAAAACAAATAACAAAAAAGTAAATTTTCTTAATGAAATTCCTATAAAAATTTAATTAACTATTTATAGTTTTTAGTAAAGGTAGAAATAAATTACATTTTCACTTTAGACGTTAGCAGATGTTCTTTTTTCTTCTTCTTTATTTGCTAATTCGTTCTTCGAATTTTGGCGACCAATACATATTGAACATTTCAAAAAAAAAAAAAAAAATAATAATTTTTTATACTATTCACTAGCACCGCAAAAGCAACTCGATCCCTTGCTTCACTCAGAAGTCTGCCCATATCTCTGATACCAGTCCATACTTCAATATTATCCATCCATGTTATTTCTTTGCTCCCTCTAGCAGCTTTTCCATCAATATTCGCTCGTGTTATCGATTGTAGCAGCTTATATTTTGGGTTTCTCATAAAATGTCCCAGGTATGATATTTTTCTTTTCTTTATGACGGTAAATAGCTCTCTTTCGCAGTGCAATTTTCTTAAGACTTCGGTGTTTGATATATGGTCATTTTATGTCTGATGATTTTATGGTCCATTTCTCCACCGCATATAGTAAACCGACCATACATATGTTTAATGAATTTTGATTTTGTTTCAAGATGAATATCGTGTCTTCTAAGTGCATTCATTTCATTTCATTTTTTCATTTATTTATTCAGTCAGTGGAATACAAGAGTTCCTTACAGACTATAACCTAAATTAAAAATTATTACATAAATTAATTAAATATGTCTGATTTTATAAATTTAATAACTTAAAGAGAAACAGCTTAAAACCTTCTTTTGAAGTGCAAAATTCAATAGTGCGATTAAAATTTTTTTTAACGCCCATTTCATTTATGTTGTTGAGATCGTTACAAGCATGATTTAACGTACTGTTTATTGCATAATTAGTGCGATGGTACGATACATTGAATATATGATGATTATGACGTAGCATTCTCTACAATACCGGGGGTAGTATTTTTGGGAATGGTTATGAAGATTGATTTCACCCAATCTTGTGGGTATTGTGCCGTATTATAAATGTAATTAAATAATTCAGTTAATAGTTGGATTTTGGTGTCATCTATCAACCTTAGAATTTCTGCGGGTTTCGTATCCGCACACAAGCTTTCTTGTCCTTAGGTGATTTTACTGCCGTCTCTACCTCTCGTTTAGAACTTGGGCTTCCTGTAAGTGGTTGTGATGGTGATTCATAAATTGGTTTATTGTTGTCGGTGAATGCTTGCTTTACATATTCCATCCATCCATCGTCCTTCATGGACGATTCAAAATAAGTATGATTTGAGTACAAGCATTAAAATACTTATTTGGGGGTTGTAACTCTGCTCTGTTGTGTCACTATTATAATAATCTAACCCATAAAAACAAAGTTTTTATTAAAACTCTTTCTTTTTTTATGCATATGAGTTTTGAATCTCACCGTGACTGTACGTGACTTTGCGTGACTATTTTAAAATAAATCTTTAGTCTAAACATATCTATGGACCAAGCTTCAGATTGATTGAATGAAGGGGAATGGGGTTTAATTCACTCCATGGCTGTGCGTGACTATGCGTGACTCTGTGACTATCTTAAAATTAATCTTCGGCAAGTCTATGGACAAAGTTTCAGATCGATCGGAGGAGGGGAAGTGTGGTTTCAATCCCTTCGTGACTGTGCGTAACCATGCGTGACTGTGCGTGACTATGTCATAGTTAATCTTTTTTCACGGCAAGTCTATGGACCAAGTTTCAGGTCGATCGGACAGGGGGAAATGGGTAATAAAGCACTCCGTGACTGTGCGTGACTATGTGTGACTGTACATGACTACCCCAAAATTAATATGTAGTTACAACAAGACTGTTGGCCAAGTTTCAGATCAACTGAGGGAGATGAGAGGGAATGGGGTTGCCCCATGGCAGACAGACAGAGAGTATGAGTTAAAAGAAAGAGTTTAAAACAAGTAAGAAAATTATAGTCGGTCTAGACCGACTATACGATACCCTATACCATGCCCTATCTCTTAGGCCCCACTAACTGGACATAGAAAATAAGCAAAAACCAAATTTGAGTCTGATTTTTATTAATTTTTTTGGCTGAAGATATGAAAAAGTTCATATCGGATGGTATATCTATATGGGGACTAGGTCCAAAAATGGAGCGATCCTGATTATGTTTGCTAAAGTCTCCTGTATTTTGCAAAAATATATACAAACAAAATCTGAGAAGAATCAGTGCAATATTTATACCCTATACCACTATGTGGTTTGGGTATAATGACTTTGTGCTGCTGTTTGTAACAACCGAAAATGTTTGACCTACACCCATCTTTAATTATACCGATCGAATCAGAATCACTATCTGATTCGATTTAACGATGTTCGTCCGTCCGTCCGTCCGTCCGTCCGTCTGTGTGTCCATGTAAAGCTTGTAATCAAACTGCAGGTCTCAAATATGAATATATTTTGATGGAATTTGGTATTTAATCTTTTATCGCCCATGGGATGAACGCTATTGAAATTGGTGAGAATCGGTCCATGTTCAGACCTAGCCCCCATACAAATGACCCCTATGAAATCAACATATATTGCCATAAGATCCAAATTATCATACAAATCTTAGTCAAATTGGGTTTGTATGTATATTTTACATCCATTATTCAGTAGTCCAAAAATGTTCCCTATGGGACAACTCTTAGTCATAGGCCCCATATAGAGCTTCTTAACGATCTTCACTTAAATCTATCAAAAAACAAAAATATTGCACTGATTCTTCTCAAATTTTGCTTGTATATATTTTTGCAAAATACAAGAGACTTTACCAAACATGGTCAGGATCGGTACATTTTTGGGCCTAGTCCCCATATAGATATATCATCCGATATGAACTTTTTCATATCTGCAGCCGAAAAAATTAATAAAAATCCACTCAAATTTAGTTTATGTTTATTTTCTATATCCAGTTAGTTGGGCCTCAGAGATAGGGTCTCTAAACGTATGGTATAGGGTATCGTATAGTCGGTCTAGACCGACTATGATTTTCTTACTTGTTTTGTTTTTTAATAGATTTAAGTGAAGATCGGGAAGCAGCTCTATATGGGGCCAAAGTTATCATTTTTAGACTACTCATTAATGGACGTAATGAACGCATACAAAACCCAATTTGAGTAAGATCTAAATGACAATTTGGATCTTATGGTAATTTATGTCGATTTCAAAGGGGTAATTTGTATGGGGGCTAGGTCTGAACATGGAGTGATTCTCACCAATTTCAACAGCGTTCAGCCCATGGCAGATAAAAGCGTATATACCAAATTTCATCAAAATATATTCATATTTGCTACCTGCAGTTTGATTACAAGCTTTACATGGACACACAGATGGACGGACGGACGGACGGACGAACGGACATTGTTAAATCAACTCAGAAAGTGATTCTGATTCGATCGGTATAATTAAAGATGGGTCTAGGTCAAATATTTTTGGTTGTTACACACAGCAGCACAAAGTCATTATACCCAAACCACATAGTGGTATAGGGTATAAATACATGTATAAATATATATATATATGTATTTGCACATGGATGTGTTGAATGATTTGAATAACTTGAAAAAATTATAAATATTTTCCAAAAATGATAAACCAAACTGATGCGATTTGTAATTCAAACAGATTTCGGATGGTATGAGTATGATGTCGACACCGGGTTCATATTTATTGCTACACACAGGGAACGGATTTGTTGCGACAACCGTATTTGTTGGCAACCGAATTTTGATAGTCCCATGTACTATCACATTATTCTATTGTGATTAATGAATTATATTTTAAAAACTAACGTATTAAGTACTCAGACAATTGAATTTTGAAATAAATTCGATTGATGAAATGGAATTTAGATTTTATTTATTAGTTGTAACAATCATTTATCAGGTAGCCTATTTTAAAAGCGCACTAATCA
Source organism: Cordilura impudica (assembly GCA_963682025.1). NCBI lineage: Eukaryota > Metazoa > Arthropoda > Insecta > Diptera > Scathophagidae > Cordilura > Cordilura impudica. The sequence continues at coordinate 20,797,663 of OY821517.1, forward strand.
TCTGATATATAAAAGCACATGCATTTTTAATGCTCTTATTTTTTTTCATTAGTTTATTTCTAAATATGAGATTAAAACTAATAAAAGACACGATTATATTACATGATAAAAAAGATTTTAGTAACACATACGAATAGGGAATAAATAAGCGATATTACGTGTATTAGTTAATGCATTAATGTTCCCGATTTCACTTAGGCTTTTATGCTACTTTTTTGCCGTTTGATAATTATCTATAGCTGCATGTTGTACCCTCGCATTATATTCTTCTGATATTTCTTAAAAATGTTATAAGTAAAATAAAAATTGTGCAATATAAAAATATAGTAAAAATAAGGCCGCACACCATGTTCGGATCCAAGTAAGATGACCGTTTTACTGTAGAAAAATACGGTTAGAATGTGCGATCCTGTCCCCGTCACCGAAAGGCTTTTATCTCGTCTGTTTTATTTTGCTTGCAAATCGTTTGGAGTGTGTATGAAGGTAAACTTCATTATTCAGTTGAAGTAGTTGCAGAGATAGTTGTATACGTTTCCCATTAACTCTGATCAATTTGCCGATGCTAAACAATATGGCCAGACAGTTTGTTGTTTGATAATGGCTTTAAATTTATTTTGCTTTGTTGTCCCCCAAATACCAACTTAATGGCCAAAGATAGTTTCATAAAATTGGGTAAAAGCAATTTGAATTTGATGTTAAAAAATAGCAGTTTATCTATGCATTGTCGCAAATTTACCTAAAATAGTAAGATTTCCTATAGAATGAAAAATTTACGACCATTATTGTTGTGTTTTTACTTGCTTTTTTATAAAAACTATTCCTTGACGATCTTACTTCTAATAGAATGCACAAAATTTGGAAAAGCTTATTTTGAATTTAAACTAACGTTGCATAAAATAATTTTTACAAAAAATAAAAACACAACAAAAAAAAAAAAAATAGTGACCACTTACCCAATCGATTAAAGTTCTTTATTATGCTACAATCCATTCTTATGTACATATGTATGTACATACGATTAATCATAATTTAATATTAACAAAAATTTTATTTTATATTTTTGTTTAATTTAAATTTTTATACCCTATACCACTATGTGGTTTGGGTATAATGACTTTGTGCTGCTGTTTGTAACAACCAAAAATATTTGACCTAGACCCATCTTTAATTATACCGATCGAATCAGAATCATTTTTTGAGTTGATTTAACAATGTCCGTCCGTCCGTCCGTCCGTCCATCCGTCCGTCCGTCCGTCCGTCTGTGTGTCCATGTAAAGCTTGTAATCAAACTGCAGGTCGCAAATATGAATATATTTTGATGAAATTTGGTATATAAGCTTTTATCGGCCATGGGATGAACGCTATTGAAAATGGTGAGAATCGGTCCATGTTCAGACCTAGCCCACATACAAATTACCCCTATGAAATCGACATAAATTGCCATAAGATCCAAATTGTCATATAGATCTTACTCAAATTGGGTTTATATGCGTTCATTACATCCACTAATGAGTAGTCCAAAAATGATCCCTTTGGCCCCATATAGGGCTGCTTCCCGATCTTCACTTAAATCTATTAAAAAACAAAAATATTGCACTGATTCTTCTCAGATTTTGTTTGTATATATTTTTGCAAAATACAAGAGACTTTTCCAAACATGATTAGGATCGGTCCATTTTTGGACCTAGTCCCCATATAGATATAGCATCCGATATGAACTTTTTCATATCTGCAGCCAAAAAAATTAATAAAAATCCCACTCAAATTTGGTTTTTGCTTATTTTCTATGTCCAGTTAGTTGGGCCTAAGAGATAGGGTTTCTAAACGCATGGTATAGGGTATCGTATAGTCGGTCTAGACCGACTATAATTTTCTTACTTTTTTTATCTGCTGTCATTTTTTTATATTTGATGATATTAATAACTGAATTTGATTTCCTTTCGGTTGTAAATACCAAATAGTTTAAAATTTAGTTTCCCACTTTATTGTAACCGAAAAATTGTTATAAATACAAATTTGTTTCTATCATATTAACATAAAAATTGTAACAATGACTGTAGATTCATTTTTAGTTTAAAATATTTCATTATGATAGAATATTTTATTGTTATCACCAATATTTAGAGTTAATACATGTTATACTGGCTTTAGTGCAGTTGCACCAATTGAATTATTTTAACAACTTGCATAAAAACTTTCATTGGCGAAAGGAACTTATTTTGCTGTTGTATCTATTTTCGTTTTATTAGAATTATGGTTAAGAGGTATTTTATAAAGAAAATCTATTTTATTATCAAATATATTTGAATTACAATAATATATCTAGATAAATAAATAATTATTTTTAGTGGTAACCAATTTCCAACAAATTCTTTTTCTGTGTGTACGTATGGATCAACGCTATTGTGAGTATGAGTACATCAGAGTAGTTGGAATTCAATTATCCGTACTCAGTTACACCTAACATAACATGAGTGACTATGAGTAGTGAAAAACAGTTCATAGCTGATCTCTGGTTAAGGTATAATGAATTTGGGATGATGTTTGAAACTACCAGAAATATTTGACGTAGACCCAACATATATTATACCGATCGACTTGTCAATCCGTTGAGCCGCATGTGTGTCCATGTAAACCGTGTGATCAAAATATATGTATTATGTATATTTAAATGAAATTTGATATATAAGCTCTTATCGCCAACACTACGAATGTTATTATAATTGTTCAGACCTAGTCTCCATACAAATGATCATTATGCGAACGACATAAATTGCCGTAAAATCCAAAATATCATACAGACCTCGGTCAAATTTGGATTACATGTGTTAAATTTAAAAAAATTTTTTTAAATATGTTTTTGTAAAAATTAAGCAACTGATATACAAATTTTGCATCATATATAAACTTTTTCATACTTGCATTTTTTGGTCGATTAATTAAAGAATTTTTGAAAGTTGATCGCTTAATCGATCAATTGAAACCATTTCGAATTTTATTCGACCAAATGAAAAGCCCGAATAGCTTATAACCCTGTTACCCATGGAAAAATAAACTCTAAGAATTGAATAAGGATCGTAAATATTTACACTTCCGAGTTCGGTATTGCTGTGTGTTACAATTGCTATGACCAGCATATCTCATATAAACTTATGGTAAATTGTTAAAAAAAAAAGAAAATAACATTAACAGGAAAAACAAACATTATAACAATTTATTTATACGTGGAAAATAAATGAAGTTATGTATACAAACATTAAAAATAAGTATGTGTTTTTTCATTTTTGTATACTCCTGCAAAATAAGTACATTGTACAATATTTACGTTTGTTTGTATGTGTCTGTATAACAATGATTACAAACGGATATACTTGTGAAGCAATTCAACACGGAAATTATGAAATGAAAACGAAAAACAAAAAAACAAAAAAAAGGTCATGCTATTTAATACAATGGAGGAGTGTAACATACAAAGACCATACAAAAATATACATTTGAAAATACTCGTAGTTTAAATTATAGATATTAAGGTGAATTTTAAATGAGTCCTTTTGCATTATGATTATATATAAGCGTTATGTGTTTTTTTTTTTTATTATAATTTTTTTTTTTTTTATTTTAATAAAAGTGTTTCATTTCCGTTTATGATAATTCTGTTAATATGGGTTAACTGCCATTTAAATTTTTGTTAATGCTTTGTTGTATAAACTAAATATGATAATTTGTACAAAATAAACACCTTGTTTATTCATTATGATAACTATGTAACACAAACATTGTGTAACACTCCATCCATTTAAACTCAGTTTAAAAAAAAATAGGTCACTAAAGGTTGTAATTAATATATAACAATCTTTAAGGTTTTACCTCTATCGGCTTAAGAATCAATAATACGAGAAATAAATACATTGAATTTCTTTCAAAATATATTTCTCTTTCCAGCAAATTTTAGTTCTTAAAATTCTCGAGTTAGTATTTGCAACATTATCATGAAAAATACATATGCTGTATTCTAAGAACCTCCCTTAGTTTACCTTCAAGTGTCAAAGAGCAATAGCACTTAAGTGCTGATGTTAATAATCGTAAAGTAAATGCAAATTCCGATATAGTTTTTTTACTACTTCAGTCGTTCAATAACACTAACTGACCACCAAACCTCTCATGCAAACATAACTAAACCAAACAACCGTACAACAAAAAGAAAACCTCATTATACCTTTCAATATCAATATTTCAATGGAAAATTACGAGTACATTATTTAGAATAACAAAAAAAAAAAAAAATGTATAAAGAAATAAAAACCACAAAGTCATTTGGTTAGCATGAATCTGAAGAAGGTTGGGGCAGGCCGAACTATCTTGAAGCATATAACAACAGACAACATTAACAAACAAATTATCAAGGACGCACATTTACACAGACAAGAAATTGTAACAAGTACATTCCAAACCTCAACAACATTCCTAACTTCGAGTGTTAAAGCCTTAGCATGGAATCAATGAAGTTGAAATAATATTTATACCCTTATTATAAAATAGAAAAGTTACTTGGCATTCGAAAACATTTATGCGTTTTATAAGGAAGGAAGGAAGGAAGCCTATACGTATGAATCCTTAGCGAATATGTTTGTAAGATTGGCAATATTCTTAACACAACACACGCACACACACACTTAAACTCACTCTTAGTTACAGACATTTCAATATCGTAATGTCTATCGCGTTTTTTGTGAAATAGGTAAATAGAAGTGTCATATGAATAGACAGCTTAGACAGAAAGACAGACAAGTTTTGTTTAGTTCAAAATATCATAAGCTGCTATAAAAATACCAATACATTTACCTACCAAACTCATACTAACACCATCATAGTGTATACAACCAACCGCACCCATCTACGTTTTTGTTATGAATTTGATTTTTGAAAAGCTTTATTCTAGTCAAATGTATCAATGCATGAAATTAAATTCATGAATGTTATTATTATTTACTACGTATGTATACTATGTATGTAAAGAATATCAGAGCTTCAAATTAATGTACTCTAAAATGGGAAATAAAATGGGAGACGTATTAAAAGTTTTCCTTAATGGCAATTATAACTACAAACAAGTAAGACAATTATAGTCCATCTAGACCGATAATACAATGCCCTATACCACGAGTTTTGAGAGAGGGTCTTAGTTTCAACTAGTTAGATATAGGAAATAAGCATGACTCAAATTTAAGTAGAACTGTTTGCTAAAGTCACTTTTGATCATATTTGCTAGTCACTACTTTGTTTGCAAAAACTTGTACAAATCAAATTTGAGAAAAATTTGTGCAATATTTAGAAATATTTAAGATAGACTTAAGTGGTGATCAGGAAGCAATGGTATATGGGGCTATGACGTGGAGTTTTCCTACAGGGTTTTATTTTTTGACTACTGATTTAAGGGTGTAACATATACATAGGAACCAAATTGGACCTCGATCTATATGATAATTTCGATCTTCTGGCTATTTAGGTCGATCTCATAAGGGTCATTTGAATGGGGACTAGGTATAAACATACACCTATTTTCCCATATTCCAATAGCATTCGTCCTATGACTGCTAAAAGCTTTTACAACAAACATCCAGGTCATACATATATTCTTATTTGCGACCTGCAGTTTGATTACAAGGTTTACATGGACATACAGATGAATGGACGGAAAATGAAATGAATACCATGTATTTCGAGAATGGGTTTTGGATCCCATTTTAAATTTTAGTGCTATTGTTACTAAATTGTGGCGTGCACACATGAAAAAGTTCATATCTGATATTATTTTTATATGGGTACGAGGAAAAAAATGGACCGATTATGACTATATTTAATAAGGTCACTTACTTTATAAACCAAATTGAAAAAAATATTTGAATTTTTTTTGTTTTTTTTAGACTATATCTATATATTTATAGTCAATATCCGGATTCGGTTTTAAAATGACTATATATAGACCACTAATTTGCGGATACGATATAAGCATGTACACCAAAGTTTTTCCGTGTATATATGTATATATGGGGCGTTTCATGTTAAGTGACCCAACATTTGAAACCGATGTCTTCCGCTTGGGACGAAACTTGCATCAAGGTTAGTCCTATTGGATAGTAGTTTAGACACAATTTTTCAACAAGATCGGTCCAGAACTCTCTGAGTTAGAGGGGGTCAAAATTTGACACTTTGGCCAAATAGGTGTTTTTTTTCTCATCCATGTAACTTTTACCTATTGTTCTTAGCAAAATTTGTTCCAAATAGTTTCGATAGCTATTATTTCAATTTTTCGGAAAAAAAATTTAAAAAAATAAAAAAATTTTTTTGACTTTTTTTTTTGAAAAATCAAAAATTCTTTTTACTTTTTTTTCAAAAAAGGCCCTTTTTAGTTTTTTTTTTTTTTTTGCTCAAAAGAAAGCTTAGATTTTTTCTTTTAAGAGCTTTTTGGTCGCTTAATGTGGGATATCTCTCAAAAAAAAAAAAAAAAAAAAAAAAAAAAAATGGCTCAAAACAAAAAATTTTTTATTTTTTTTTTAATTTTTTTTTTTTTTTTAATTTTTTTTTTTTTTCAAAAGATTGAAGAAATAGCTATCTAAACTATTTGTGACAAATTTTGCTAAGAACAATAGGTAAAAAGTTACATGGCTGAGAAAAACAGCTGTTTGGCCAAAATGTCTAATTTTGACCCCCTCTAACTCAAAGAGTTCTTTAACGATCTTGTTGAAAAATTGTGTCCAAAGTACTATCCGATAGGACTAACCTTGGTGCAAATTTCATTCCGATCGGAAGACATCGGTTTCAAAAGTTTGGTCACCTGACATGAAACGCGCCTTATGATAATCTTGACCATTTTAGTCGGTCTGTTAAATGTTATTTGTGTGGTGCATAGGATTGAACGTGCACCTATTTAAGCTAATTTCCTAGGGTCGATAAAAGCCCAAATAATAATAAATCTCGGAAAAATATATTCACATTAGCGACCTATAACTTTATTACAAAGTTTGCAAAGATACACAGACGGACGGGAAGGCACACAATGGGACGAATAGCAACTATTCCGTTCATATTACTCTACACCTCACATAGTTCAATTCTTTGAGGTGGGCGGTTTTTTTTTATTGTTTCTCTTGAATTTGTCCGTTGATGCCTCTTTTTGGATTTTTGATTTCGGGTCAAATTTTTCTAGCATTTGTCTCAAAAAATTGGTTTTTACGAAAAGAATTGATTTTTGTTTTTTTTTTTTCAAAAAATTTCAGCTGAGAATCTTTGTTGCGATAAATACTAAAAAACTGTTTGCATGAAACTGCAGGGGAGACTTTTTAAATTTTCATGTTTTTCAGAATTTCTGCATACATCAAAAAATGTGCTAAAAAATTCAGAAAAAATGTGTAAGTATTCTATGAATGATTCAATAAATTTTCTTCCAAAAGTGCATAATTTTCCAGAAAAAACTTCGCTTCTCCACGAAAAATTTTGGAACATTATGGAGGTTTTTTGGAAAAATTAAAAATGTAAAATTTTCCCCCGCAATTTCACGCGGACAGTTTTATAGTATTTATGGCAACGAATATTCTCTTTATGGCAACGAATATTCTCAATTTGCGACAAAAATCATTTTTTTCCCCATTACCAATTTTCGAAGACGAATTGTAGAAAAATCTGAGCCGAAATCAAAAATCCCAAGAGAGAGATCGATGGGTAAATTCAAGGCAAACATTAAAAAGCCCAGCTCCAACAGTTGAACTATATGAGGTGTAGAGTTATTTGAACGGAACAGTTGCTATTCGTCCCAAGGTGAGGCGGTCATCGCTAAATCATCTGATAAAGTGAATCTGGGTCGATCGGTATAACAAAAATTAGACCCAGGCCAAATATTTTTGATACAGGTTATAATGAAAAAGCTTTGGATCCAATTCTAAGGATCAAAAAATTTGTTTTATTTTATTATATATTTCAGAATGGTAAATTCTTAAAATAAGAAATTTATTTACGGATTAAATCCTTACACCACACGTTCAATCATTCTCATCTCTTGACGGTTGAGCGTCCTCCTTAATGCCTTACATACTGTTCATTCAAACCGATCATCTTAATATATCTTGACATAATCAAAACAATCATGTCTGTCATTTTCTCAAGTTGATGAAATAAATAAATAAACATTTTAAGTGTTACTTTCCTTAATATCAATAAGTAGAATTGTTTATCTTCAATTGATAATGCATAGTGCCAGATGTTTTCTCTAATTACGAAAATGCTCGGCCTAGTTTTTGAAATGGGATAAAAGTTAAAATGTTCACTTAAATTCAATTAAAACATTTCAGGCTATAATTTTTTTGAGATTTTATTTTTCGGGCTAATTATGGTCAATTAAATATTAAGATGATAATTAAAAAAAAAATTCAAATTATTTCATCCTTTTCACTCGACGTTTCGTTGACGGTATTTCAACTTCTTCTGGTGTGTGAACTTTATTGATTTGATTTTATTTTATTACATTGTCAGGTATAAAATTTGTATAAAAAACTGGACACCACGACACAAAATTTTAATAAATTTAATAAATAATTACAATTTAAATATATAACAGTTTAACCTAACAACTAGTATCACAGAATGTTTTTATTAGACTGATTTTTTTTTGTATCTGGGTAGATCGCTTCACCCAAACTCTACAGTCCGAAAAGTAGTGGACTCTTAAGTTCAAAGGGACGACCTGTGCCCATTTAAAAATCTGCGCTTCATATGAAGTTGAGACACTCCATATTGCCCAGAAGCAGCCAGTCAAGCTATTAGCAAGACTAATATGGTGTTCCTTAGTCATTGAATTTAGGCATGAATACATCTCGCCCAGAGCGAGGCTGATCATTCACTTTAAAAAATTGTTCTGAATATAACAGTCTATATTTTCTGCTGTTCTTTTTTATTAAATTTAATTCATTCCTAAATAGATTCGATTCTCTTAAACTTCTTAGCATAGTAATACCAAGTTCCTTCGATGAGCACAAGATGGAGTCGTTAACAGTAATGTTGTTAATAACTGCCTTCATTTATTCCACTTTAACGAATGACTTAAGAAAATATTTTCGTTATTCATGTGAAAATAAATAATCATAATATCACTAAATATTTTGTGGTATTCTCTTAAATAAGAATGTAATCGCTGACTTAAGGCGCCACACAAGGGGAATATTATTGCCTTACTGATTGTGCTAATAGAAATTTGTTATCGAATGATAAAACTTGAAATTATTATCAAGCAACTTCCGGATGTCAATGCTCTCGTTTGCAGGCTATAATATTGTATAAATTCACTTCATTGAAACATAAAGTTTGTGAATTTCCTTTGAGACAAGCGATTTGATTCAACTTAAAAATTTTTAATATTGCAAGAAATAATCGATTATTTCGATTACTGATTTGAAACCAGTAAAGAGGATTAGACTTTTCCTCTAAAATATTAATAAGAGTCTTGAAATTAGTACTGTTGTTGCCATATACTCAGAATTACTGTTAAGTAAAATTATATTCTTATAATCCTATTAATTACATTCAATGCTCCTTTACCATGATTAGTACCGCAGTAATTATGAGAGATATCTTTTATTGCTGCAAATATCTTAGCTAGATGAAACATATTTTGATGGAGTATTGAATATAGAAATATCATCAATTTGAACAGTATACAATTTGATATTGGCAGAGAAGTTGTTGGGCGAACATAGAATTTTCTAACAAGAAAAACATGATTACCAAATAATTTCGTATATCAAATATACATATGTTAAACAAATAAATATGTCACTATGATGCACGAATAGCTTATATGCTCCTTGAAGTATATAATTGCCAGTTACTCAAAAAATTTTAATATGTAATATGTATAGGTAATATGTATATAGGGTGTCCCAAAATTCCCGCAAAATATGAATTTTCCGCTATTTATGCAGTAAAGTGATAGGCAAAAGAAAAAGATAGTTTGACAGCTCGAAATACTGAAAAATTCTGGCAAACTGGAATAAATGCTGGTTTCAATAAGCGCCCAGTACGAAAGAGTGTTCGTGAAAGTCTAGGACCACCAATTCGTTAACGGGACAAGAATTTTAATTTCCAAAAGCTCTCCGCTTTCTCCATGCTTATAAAGCTCATTGCATACAAGAACAAAAGTCCAATGGCCATGCATAGCGAAGAGAGTTCGCTGAATGGATTATTTAACATCAAAAAGCAATGAAACTATTTTTTACGGGTTCGTTAGTTGCCAAAATTGCCATAAATGCATCCAAAACGTTTCACTCTTTTGACCACAGTTCATCGAAAGTGAGGTAAATTAATATTTTACAATCTGCTACATCTAAATTTATCTTTGTTTGGTAATTTATTAAACTTAAAAAAAGCAAGTAAGAGTATTAAATTCGGCTGGGCCGAATTTTTGATACCCTCCACCTTTTTCATTTTCAATTTTCAATTTTTTTTTATCATTTTCCATTTTTCACTTTTCAATTTTCATCTCTCGTTTTTCATTTTTAATTTCTCATTTTTCGTTTTCCACTTTTCATTTTCCATTTTCCATTTTCGATTTTTCATTTTTCATTTTCCATTTTTCATATTTCATTTTTCAATTTTCATTTTTAATTTTTCATTTTTCATTTTTCAATTTTCAATTTTCAATTTTCAATTTTCATTTTTTATTTTCCGTTTTCCATTTTTCATTTTCCATTTTTCATTTTTAATTTTTATATTTTCATTTTTCATTTGCCATTTTTCATTTTCCATATTCCACTTTCCATTTTTCATTTTTCATTTTCCATTTTCAATTTTCAATTTCCATTTTCCATTTTTAATTTTTCATTTTCCATTTTTCGCTTTCCATTTTCCATTTTTCATTTTTCATTTTCCATTTTCCATTTATCATTTTTCATTTTACATTTTCCCATTTTTCATTTTCCATTTTTCATTTTCATTTTTCATTTTTCAATTTTAATTTTTCTTTTTCATTTTCCATTTTCCATTTTTAAATTTTCATTTTTCATTTTTCTTTTTCATGTTCCATTTTCCATTTCTCATTTTCCATTTTTAATTTTTAATTTTTCATTTTCCATTTTTAATTCTTCATTTTTAATTCTTCATTTTTCATTTTCCATTTTTCATTTTTAATTTTTCAATATTCATTTTTCGTTTTTCAATTTTCAATTTTCATTTTTCATTTTTCATTTTCCATTTTCCATTTTCCATTTTCCGTTTTCCATTTTCCATTTTCAATTTTTCATTTTTTATTTTCCGTTTTTCATTTTTCATTTTTCATTTTCCCATTTTTCATTTTCCATTTTTCATTTTCATTTTTCATTTTTCATTTTTCATTTTTCATTTTTCATTTTTCATTTTTCATTTTTCATTTTTCAATTTTAATTTTTATACCCTATACCACTATGTAGTTTGGGTATAATGACTTTGTGCTGCTGTTTGTAACAACCAAAAATATTTGACCTACACCCATCTTTAATTATACCGATCGAATCAGAATCACTATCTGATTCGATTTAACGATGTCCGTCCGTCCGTCCGTCCGTCCGTCTGTGTGTCCATGTAAAGCTTGTAATCAAACTGCAGGTCGCAAATATGAATATATTTTGACGAAATTTGGTATTTGATCTTTTGTCGGCCATGGGATGAACACTATTGAAAGTGGTGAGAATCGGTCCATGTGCAGACCTGGCCCCCATACAAATGACCCCTATAAAATCAACATATATTTCCATAAGATCCAAATTATCATACAAATCTTAGTCAAATTGGGTTTGTATGTATATATTACATCAATTAATCAGTAGTCCAAAAATGATCCCTATTGGACAACTCTTAGTCATAGGCCCCATATAGAGCTGCTTCCCGACCTTCACTTAAATTTATCAAAAAACTAAAATATTGCACTGATTCTTCTCACATTTTGTTTGTATATATTTTTCCAAAGTACAAGAGACCTTACCAAACATCGTCAGGATCGGTCCATTTTTGGGCCTAGTCCCCATATTGATATAACATTCGATATGAAATTTTTCATATCTGCAGCCAAAAAAATTAAGAAAAATCCCTCTCAAATTTGGTTTATGCTTATTTTCTATATCCAGTTAGTTGGGTGTGAGAGATAGGGTCTCTAAACGCATGGTATAGGGTATCATATAGTCGGTCTAGACCGACTATAATTTTCTTACTTGTTCGTTTTTCATTTTTCATTTTCCATTTTCGTTTTTCAATTTTTAATTCTTCATTTTTCATTTTCCATTTTTCATTTTTAATTTTTCAATATTCATTTTTCGTTTTTCAATTTTCAATTTTCATTTTTCATTTCTCATTTTCCATTTTCCATTTTCATTTTTCATTTTTCAATTTTAATTTTTCTTTTTCATTTTCCATTTTCCATTTTTAAATTTTCATTTTTCATTTTTCTTTTTCATGTTCCATTTTCCATTTCTCATTTTCCATTTTTAATTTTTAATTTTTCATTTTCCATTTTTAATTATTCATTTTTCATTTTCCATTTTTCATTTTTAATTTTTCAATATTCATTTTTCGTTTTTCAATTTTCAATTTTCATTTTTCATTTTTCATTTTCCATTTTCCATTTTCCATTTTCCATTTTCCATTTTCCGTTTTCCATTTTCCATTTTCAATTTTTCATTTTTTATTTTCCGTTTTTCATTTTTCATTTTTCATTTTCCCATTTTTCATTTTCCATTTTTCATTTTCATTTTTCATTTTTCATTTTTCATTTTTCATTTTTCATTTTTCATTTTTCAATTTTAATTTTTATACCCTATACCACTATGTAGTTTGGGTATAATGACTTTGTGCTGCTGTTTGTAACAAACAAAAATATTTGACCTACACCCATCTTTAATTATACCGATCGAATCAGAATCACTATCTGATTCGATTTAACGATGTCCGTCCGTCCGTCCGTCCGTCCGTCTGTGTGTCCATGTAAAGCTTGTAATCAAACTGCAGGTCGCAAATATGAATATATTTTGACGAAATTTGGTATTTGATCTTTTGTCGGCCATGGGATGAACACTATTGAAAGTGGTGAGAATCGGTCCATGTGCAGACCTGGCCCCCATACAAATGACCCCTATAAAATCAACATATATTTCCATAAGATCCAAATTATCATACAAATCTTAGTCAAATTGGGTTTGTATGTATATATTACATCAATTAATCAGTAGTCCAAAAATGATCCCTACTGGACAACTCTTAGTCATAGGCCCCATATAGAGCTGCTTCCCGACCTTCACTTAAATTTATCAAAAAACTAAAATATTGCACTGATTCTTCTCAAATTTTGTTTGTATATATTTTTCCAAAGTACAAGAGACCTTACCAAACATCGTCAGGATCGGTCCATTTTTGGGCCTAGTCCCCATATTGATATAACATTCGATATGAAATTTTTCATATCTGCAGCCAAAAAAATTAAGAAAAATCCCTCTCAAATTTGGTTTATGCTTATTTTCTATATCCAGTTAGTTGGGTGTGAGAGATAGGGTCTCTAAACGCATGGTATAGGGTATCATATAGTCGGTCTAGACCGACTATAATTTTCTTACTTGTTCGTTTTTCATTTTTCATTTTCCATTTTCGTTTTTCAATTTTTAATTCTTCATTTTTCATTTTCCATTTTTCATTTTTAATTTTTCAATATTCATTTTTCGTTTTTCAATTTTCAATTTTCATTTTTCATTTCTCATTTTCCATTTTCCATTTTCCATTTTTCATTTTTCATTTTCCATTTTTCATTTTTCATTTTCCATTTTTCGTTTTGCATTTTCCATTTTTTATTTTTATTAATTTGTAATTTTTAATATTTAATCTTAATGATAACAAAATATGTGGTAAAACTTGCTTAGGCCAATGTGACACGTGCAGTATTAATATACACACAACTGTAATGATTTCAACAATACGAAGAATTACAACATATCTTAAGAAAAACAACAAACACACTGAAAAATTTTATTTTTTCAAGAGTTTTTTCAAAGTTTCATTCACAGCTCGTGAACCCTTTGACCGATTTTAACGATCTTAAATAGCAACTCCTTTGGGATGTTAGTAAACGATTTTATATATCTAGCTTAGATATTGACGGCGTGATGGTGATTTCCACAGACAGACGGACAGACTGTCATCGGTAAATCAACTTCCCTTGTTATAAGGATCAAGAAAATAAATTTTTTTGGGGTCTCAGGAATTTATTTCGATGCGTTACAAACGGAATGCCAAACCTATATATACCCTCTGCCACTGAGGTGTGGAGGTATAAAAATAAAATTACTTTTAATAAGTAAGGAAATTATAGTCGGTCTAGACCGACGACAATGCGGTACCCTATACCATACGTTTATCCAAATCTGAGTGGAATTTTTATTAATTTTTTTTGCCAGCAAATTTGAGAAAAACGGACCGATCCTGACGATATTTGGTAAAGTTACTTCTTTTTTTGAAAAATATATACAAACTAAATTGCAGAAAAAACTGTTCAATATTTTTTTTTTACAGGTTTAAATGAATATCAGGAAGCAGCTTTATATGGGTGCTAAGGCTAAGAATTGTCCCATAGGGCGTATTTTTGGACTGCTGTTCAGGGGATGTAATAAAAGAGATCTGTATGATAATTTGGATCTTATGGCAATTTAAGTCGACCTCATAGGGGACATTTGTTTAGAGAGTATGTCTGCACACGTACCGATTTTAACTAGTTTCAACAGCGTTTGTCCCATGGCCGATGGAAGCTTTTCATTAAAATATATTCATTTTGCGACCTATACTTTTATTACAAAGATTATATGGACCCACAGACGGACAGACGGACGGACGGACAGATGGGCGGACTCCAAATCGATATAATAAATGATGGATCTAGGTCAAATATTTATGGTAGTTAGAAAGATGAGCACAAAGTCATTATACCCAAACTACATAGTGGTATAGGATATAAAAAGAGATATTCATTGCCTTGTTTTCATTATATTGGTATAGGTTATACAAATATTTTCAAAAAACCCTTCTAGTTATTGTTCATAAGTATGAATTTCTTATTAAAATGTTCGGTCATTTCAAGCAAGAAATATGAGTTTTAAGCCATTCAGGATTAGTGTGATGTGATCACGGTTCCTTGTCAATATTTGTAGTACTCAAGAAAATAATTATTTAGAATATATAAAAAAAATAGACTTTTCGAAAAAAATTCAAATAAAATGCAAAATTTTTTGCCAAAAAAGAAAACGGCATTAGAGAACCATTCTAACACATTACCACTTGTTGTACATAGTTTGATCTAAAACTGTGGCATATGGTTTATGGTTCAACAATCTATATTTTATGAGATTTACTGCAAATACAATAACATCAATTTAACAAACCCCCTATTTTTTGATAACATAGAAGGTGGTCCATCAGTTGCAATGGAGACTATACAATTAATATTCATATTTTTTTTTCTCCAAGAGTTTTAAAGGCTTTTCTGATGTGTCTTCATCTCCAGCATGCTCTTTAATTGCTAATAATAGTTCTTTTTTAAGAAAATACTTTTATAATAACATGCATATTTTCAAGAGAAGATACTTTTTAAGAAAAGTGACTTTATTAGGAAGTGGTAATTTTTTAAGGAAATGCACTGATATGAAAAAAGTATTTTTATACCACTATGTGGTTCGGGTATAATGACTTTGTGATGCTGTTTGTAACTACCAAAAATATTTGACCTAGACAGAACTTTTATTATACCGATCAGCTCAGAATCACTTTCTGAGTCGTTTTAGCGATGTCCGTCCGTCCGTCCGTGTGTCCATGTTAAATTTTCAATCAAACTATAGTTCGCAAATATGAACATATTTTGATGAAATTTGGTACATAAGCATTCACCACTCATAAGATAAACCCTGTTGAAATTGGTGAAAATCGGTCCATGTTCAGACCTAGTCCCCATACAAATGACCCCTATGAAATCGACATAAATTGCCATAAGATCCACATTATCACATAGATCTTAGATAAATTGGGTTTATATATGTTTATTGTATCCATTAATCAGTAGGACAAAAATAATCCCTATAGGACAATTCCTAGTCATAGGCCCCATATAGAGCTGCTTCCCGATCTGCATTTAAATCTATCAAAAAAAACAAAAATATTGCACAGATTTTTATCAAATTTGGTTTGTGTATATTTTTTTAAAATATGGTCAGGATCGGTCCATTTTTCGACCTAGTCCCCATATAAATATAGCACCCGATATAAACTTTTTCATATCTGCAGCCAAAAAAATTAATAACAATGGCGCTCATATGGATTATGCTTATTTTCTATATCCAATTAGTTGGACCGAAGAGCTAGGGTGTCTAAACCATGATATAGGATATCGTATAGTCGGTATAGACCGACTATAATTTGCTTACTTGTTTTTAATGTTTTTATTTACGTAGAAAATATACTTTTTATGAAAACTTCAAATTTTTAAACAAATGTAGTTGTTAAGAAAATGTGGTTTTCTAAGAAAAGGTACTATTTCAACAAAAGTTTATTTTTAAGCTAACATAAAATTCGAGTACCTAAGCTTATTCTGATAATTTTAATGCAGTCTTATCGCACTTTCCAAAATTGTTTTAAATTAGCAGTCATTTTGTCTAGTTTTTGTTAGAGTAGAACCTTCACAAGTTCAGGTACACCTAGGATTAGGATTATTTGATATGAAGCTTACAGACAAATAAAAACTATAATAAAGTTGCTGATTTAAATATTTTCGGCTATTTTATATATTATTTATGTAGAAACGTACTACAATACCTATCTGTCATTACTCGTAAATCCTCCTTTAGTGTTTCTTGATCACATTTTTATACCACTATATGGTTAGGGTATAATGACTTTGAGCTGATGTTTGTAACTACCAAAAATATTCGACCTAGACCCATCTTTTATTATATTGATCGTTGAAGTCTCACTTTCTGAGTCGACCTATTGACGTCCGTCCATCCGTCCATTCCGTTTGTATGCCCATCTGTCCGTCTGTCCGCCTGGGTGTCCATGTAAAACTTGTATTAAAACTCAGGTCGCAAATATGAATATATTTTGATGAAATTTAGTATATGAGCTCCTATCGACCATAGGATGAACGCCATTGAAATTGGTGAAAATCGGTTCATGCTCAGACCTGGTCGCCATACAAATGACCACTGTGAGATTGACTTAAATTGCCATAACATCCCAATTATCATATAAAATCCGGTAAAATTAGGTTTGTGTGTGTTTATTACATCCATTTAACAGTAGTCTGAACATAAACCCTATAAGAAAATTCTTAGTTATAGCCCCCATATGAAGCAAGTTTCCTATTTTCATCTAAATCTATCAAAAAAGAAATATATTGCACAAATTTTTCTTAAATTAGGTTTATATATGTTTTTCGACCCAGTTCTCATACGAATATAGCATCATCCGACATGAACTTTTTCAAACCTGCAGGCAAAAAAATTAATTAAAAAAAAATCCACTCATATGTGGGTTACGCTTATCACTGATGTCCAATTTGTTGGACCTAAGACCGATTGTCTAAACGCATGATATAGACTATCGTATAGTCGGTCTAGACCGACTATAATTTTCTTACTGGTTTATTTTAATGTTAATGATTTAAGCGGTTTTTATAACTGGGCCATAACTTACGTTGAATTTAACACTTACGAATACCTATAAAACTTTTTTGTTATATTATTTTAAAAATAAACAATTCCAAACAAGTTGTCCCTTTTCATTTAAAATTATTGTAAAATTTAAACTTTTGTATTTTTCATTAGAAACACCTACACACTTACATTTTCGTAATAACTATAATTTTTGACCATTTCCATTGAAAAGCTTCAACTTGTGTAAACTTCACTCTAAATTACCTTGAAAACAACTTTGCTAACTTTTCCACTATAATTTATAAATGCTTGCAATAAGTATTCGCCTATTTCTATGAATTATAAAATTTCCACTTTATGCTTGTATGCATCATATCTGACCTTCCATTTATTTGTTTTGTTTTTTAAATTCAATTATCGAAAACTCGGTTTAATGTTTTAAAATACAAAACGGTCATCGAATACACTTAACCTTATATCCGTGCTACTTTTTTAGATCTTTTTTACATTTGTTTTTGTTTTTTACCATTATACTCGTACACTTTCTGTTAAATGATTTTCAGATGTTTTCGAATTTTGTTAACGTACTAAAAATTCAATTCAAAATGCAAACAAACAAACTTCAACGGAAATTGTGTTGCATATAACATGTAGTTAAAGCCATTTTTTATGTTTTTCTTTGTTTTTGTTTTTTCTAGCATTATTATTATTATTTGTATACCATACACCAGAGTCAGTTATGACAGGTTTGTGCTGATGGTTATAGAGCCATCTTTTTTTATGCCGATTTATTCGGCTGCCTATCGGTCTATATGAATATGAATATATTTAGATGAACTTTTGTAATTAAGCTCTTGCCAGATTATTGAATAGATCTCGGTTAAATTTTGCTTGATGATGTGTATTACACCCATTTATCAATAGTCCAAAAAATCTTATCAGAACATTCATAGTCATAGTGCTCATCTAAAGCTGGTCCCGATATTTACTTAAATCTATGAAAAACAGGTACGATAACATATCCCATGCAATTCAACAGAGGATCTGGATAAAACATTGCTGAGCTATTGACAGGATATACTATAGTTAATATACATATAACGATTATAGAGGTGTTGTTATTAATTTTTGGCTTGCAGATATGAAAAACTTCATATCCGATGTTATTTTTATATAGGAACGAGGTCAAAAAATATACGCATACATACATTTTTTCAGAAATATATATAAACCAAATTTCAAAGAATCTCTGCAACATTTTTGTTTAAGTAAAAATGTGACAAGGGAACTCTGAATAATAACGGTAGTATAAAGATTATTTTCTGACTACTGATTAGTGGGTATAATACACACATAAAGCAAATTTTATTGATATACTAGTATGCCTTGTCGTGCTTTGCTACCACTTACCGAGACATATTGACATGTGTTTTTATGATCAAGTTTACCTACAAACCTTGTATTGTACAACTAAAACAATTTATTTTATTTATTTTATATATGCGCAGGGGCGTAAATTTCTATTTCACAATACAATCACAAAAACAGCGTATCATGTGAGCCGTAAGACAAAATCGGTGTGACTTATGATTGTATTGTTGAAAAAATTATGATATGTAATTACCTGTTTGAAAATGAAAAATAAAAAATGAAAAATAAAAAATGAAAAACGAAAAATTAAAAATAAAAAATGAAAAATGGAAAATAAGAAATGAAAAATTAAAAATAAAAAAACAAAGATAAAAATGACAAACAAAAAACTAAAAATGAAAAATAAAAAATTAAAAATGAAAAATAAAAAATTAAAAATGAAAAATAAATAATTAAAAATGAAAAATAAAAATGAAAAAAAAAACTAAAAATAAGAAGTGAAAAATGAAAAATAAAAAATGAAAAATGAAAACTGAAAAATAAAAAATGGAAAATAAAAAATGAAAACTGAAAAATGAAAAATGAAAAATAAAAAATTAAAATTGAAAAATGAAAAATTAAAAATGAAAAATAAATAATTAGAAATGAAAAATAAAAATGAAAAATAAAAAATGAAAAATGAAAAATGAAAAATAAAAACTAAAAAATGGAATATAAAAAATGAAAAATAAAACATAAAAAATAAAAAATAAAAATAAAAAATAAAAAATAAAAAATAACAAAAAAAAATAAAAAAAAAAATAAAAAATAAAAAATAAAACATAAAAAATAAAAAATAAAAAATTAAAAATGAAAAATCAAAAGTGAAAAATGAAAAATGAAAACTGAAAAATGAAAAATGAAAAATAAAAAATAGAATATAAAAAATAAAAAATAAAACATAAAAAATAAAAAATAAGGAATAAAAAATAGAAAACAAAAAATAAAAAATAAAAAATAAAAAATAAAAAATGAAAAATGAAAAATGAGAAATGAGAAATGAAAATGAAAAATGAAAAATAAAAAATGAAACATGAAAAATGAAAAATAAAAAACGAAAAATAAAAAATGAGAAATGAGAAATAAAAAATGAAAAATCAAAAATGAAAAATGAAAAATAAAAACTAAAAAATGGAATATAAAAAATGAAAAATAAAACATAACAAATAAAAAATAAAAATAAAAAAAAAAAAAATAAAAAAAAAAATAAAAAATAAAAAATAAAACATAAAAAATAAAAAATTAAAAATGAAAAATCAAAACTGAAAAATTAAAAATGAAAACTGAAAAATGAAAAATGAAAAATAAAAAATAGAATATAAAAAATAAAAAATAAAACATAAAAAATAAAAAATAAGGAATAAAAAATAGAAAACAAAAAATAAAAAATTAAAAATAAAAAAAAAAAATGAAAAATGAAAAATGAGAAATGAAAATGAAAAATGAAAAATAAAAAATGAAACATGAAAAATTAAAAATTAAAAACGAAAAATAAAAAATGAGAAATGAGAAATAAAAAATTAAAAATAAAAAATTAAAATGAAAAACGGAAAATGAAAAAATTAAAAAATTAAAAATAAAAATTGAAATACAAAAACCGAAAAATTAAAAATTAACCATTTGAAATAATAAATATTTTTATATATTAGCAGAGCCCCTGCAGTTGATTTTAAAAAAGTGCCATAAACAATCTTTAATTACTATATGTTTACACATCTCCCCTGTGATCGAACTCACACGATTTTTGTTTATTTCAACTAGCGGATCCCAAAAAATTATTTTATAGCCCTAAAGGTTTGCTAGCCATTTTTGGCCGATTCACAATTTAACACTTTTTAAATATCGACTGCGTTATTGGTTTAAGTTCAATACAATTATTATTGTGAATGGTTTATGTCCAAAATTATTTTTCAATTTAACACAATTATTATTGTGAATGAAGGAAACAATTGTGAAACAAATTTAATAAACACACATAAGCAATTGTGGAATTTTATATGTGTTAAAAAATGTAAAAAATGTAAAAAGAAATTCCTTTCAAATAAGATACGCTTGGTCAAAATCGGAAGAAAATTGTGGAACAAATCATCGGTCACAATAAATCATCTTACCTATTAATATTACAAATGCTTGCTGATATACAATATTTTTTGTTTTTATATTCGGTGCAAAAATTGTTACTTTTTCGGCGTTCCTACTCTGCAGCAAGCTACATATAGCTGCAAGTGAGAAAACAGGGATTTTTCCTAAATAAATCCGGCAAGACATGATGATTAGCCTTGAATTTAGAATATTATTTGGCAATTTTTTTTTATGTTTTTTGATTTTGGCTATTTCTGGTTTTTGGCTGTTTTGGAATTTGGAGATTCCGCCCATATTTTCCACGACTACTCATATTTATAATTAATATACTTGTCGAAAGTATCAAGGCTTCATAATACTTTATATTTTTTTGTATAGGAAGTGCCACACCGACTAATCCTATCCCGCCCTTTTTATCTTACTACTCCCATTAACATCTGATGGACTTATACAGTGTCAAGGATTTTCCATTTATGGTACTCCAGTTATATGATATTATATATTTACTTTTCTGTGGGCGGTACCACGCCAATTTCTTCGACTACGCTCATTTTTCGACCGACTAATCGCATGAGTAATAGATGACCTCAGACAAATTTCAATTATTCGAGATATTTGCTATTGAATAATTAATTTGTATGGGAGCTGCCACACCCACTAATCCAGTCCCGCCCATTTTCGTTACGGCTGCTACTATCATTAATAATAGGTGAGCACACAAAAATTTGCAAAGCTCTCCTTATCATAGTACTCAACGTATACGATGTTTAAAATTTACTTTGCATGATACAGAGTAAGACCCTGTAAAAATATTTAGAATATAAGTCCAATGGTTTAACCTCCTATAAGCTACAAACAAACAAACATTCGCTTTAATATATAGATAATTGACAACATTATGAGAATTTCAGTTTTTTTGGTAGGGTCTGGGTCTGAACATGCCAATTTCAATAGCGTTCGTCATATGGCTGATAAAAGCTTATGTATCAAATTATATCAAAATATATTCATATATGGTGCCTGTAGTTGAATTACATGGACAGACAGAAAGGCGAACAGATAGGAAAACATAAAGACAGATAGACACACAGAAAGACTATTAGAGGGACATCGCTAAATCGACTCGGAAATATGAAATACAATTTTCAGTACAAACTCAATACACCCTCATCACAAAATGGTATAGGGTATAAAAATATGGTATGGACTTTTCTCAAATTTTGTTTATATATATATGTATATAATTTCTTGAAATAACTGAAGTATGTATGGTCATAATCGGTCCATTTTCACCAAGTCACCATTTAAAAATCGTATTTCAAACCAGACTTATACATATTCATAATGATGCCGCCCAAAATTGGTTTATTGTTTTTAATATCCATTTAAATGCAGCTAAGACCGTTTCATTAAACTTACGGTATAGGGTATCTTAAAGTCGGTCTGGACCGATTAAAAATTTCTTACTTGTTCATAGTGAAATACCAATTGAAAATACAGAATTCAAAAACACTATATTACACTATTGTTTAAAACAAGAATTAAGTTTTGTTACCAAAGGCACTCGTTTTGTTTGAAATTATTACGCTGGTTTTTATTATCAATTTTATTAAAGTTAACTGGTTGTAATAACCTTAAACTAACCGAAAGAATAATTATTATTATTTCAATTAAATAAAATGAAAAGTTTTTAACGTTTTAACAAAAACTATGCCTAACTCTTGGTTAGTAAGGGTTTATTGGATTTAGTGTATTTTTTTAAGCAGAGTAACATCAACTATCACAGACTAAAATGAAAGAGGGGCTGAATTCATTTCGAATTGCAGAAAAATCATATGATTTTATGTCCGTAAGAAAACAAAAGAGCCATTTGATTTTAAATTATGATTATGAGAAGTAGAGTGGACCTAGAGATGTCTGTCGGTCTGTTTATATCGTCTTTGGATTTTGCTTATATACATTTGTTGTAATCCCAAAAAACAAATATTGAAAATAACCCAAATTAGTTTATTGACTCAAGAGTGGTAAGTGAAAATGTAAAAAATTTATGTATGTCTCTCTTTTTAAATCGCGAATAGAATCATGTTTGTTTTTGTAATCATAGGATGTGATTTTCAAAAGTAACCAAAATCGGTTAGTTGAGTTATAGGTGACAATGTAAGAGACTTCTTAGTTTCTGCATGAAACTTTACATTGTGGAACGAGTTTTAATGAAAGTATATGTTGTAAACAACATGAATATCATATTTTTTTTTTACTGCTGGCATAATGGGGACCATTTCATTCTCTAAAATTTTAAAATATTGTTTACCTCACAAGAATTCTCGAATTGAATTCTTTGAACAGAAATTTTATTGTCATTTAATGGCAAAAATATCAGAACTAAGGTAGCCAAAAAATTGGATAAAAATTATAAAAATTCTGTGCTTGGAATGCTACTGAATATAAACTTTTCATAAAATTTTAGAAAAAAATTATTTTTTTGTGTTTAAAATTTTTTTTAATTATCAGTCCTCAAAAACTGTTAGCGGCGATGGCTACGTTCTATTATTTTCAAGTTGGCAGGACTTTGATCTTTGATAAATATATTTTACCTCTGTAACATTTATAAAATTTGGATTGTTATGACTGTTATTTTTTAAAGCAATATATTTTTCTAAAATTTGAATTTTAGATCAAAATGGATCAAGAAATCTAAAACACCTAGAGAAATGTGAAAGTGTCTTCTTTAACCCTGTATATACTTCTTATCCATCTCTAGTGCGATTCTGTAAATTTTAACGATCCCACAATCGCAAAATATATCGACAGCTATTGTTGTTTGCACTAACGATTAAGTGATTCACTAAGTACACCTTAACTACAGTCGACAAATCTATTTTTCTATTTATTTAAATTGTAAATGAGTGGCATCTCTGTCAAAATAACCGAAAAACACAAAGAAGAATAGAAAAAAAAAAACAAATTGCTTCGTGTTTGATTGGATAATTTTATGTTTTTGTTTAAGTTCTTTATTTTTTTAATTAATATTTTTGTTTACTTATCTGAAAATAAGACAACGAATTGAATATGCTATTAAATTTTTTTATTTATAT
Organism: Cordilura impudica; assembly: GCA_963682025.1. Lineage (NCBI taxonomy): Eukaryota > Metazoa > Arthropoda > Insecta > Diptera > Scathophagidae > Cordilura > Cordilura impudica. The sequence goes on from OY821517.1 coordinate 20,821,949, forward strand.
AAAAATTCTTTTTATAAAAGCAAAATATTTTCACTATTTTGTGATTTTTATTTACGTATGACGAGATTTCCACCTTTTTAACTTTATATCGATTGAATAAACAACACAGAAATGGTTGTCGTTTAGATAACAACAACTGCTGACTTTAACAATAGCGAATATCGTTTAAAAATTTTACTGAATACCAAAATCGTTAATTTTGTTGTTTTCTTTTTTTTAACGATTCGATTACCGTTAAAAGAATTTACTGAAACGCGCTACTGGAGCCGTCCGTAGAACGCTTTTTAAATCTATAATATTTATAGGCTAGGCGATTTCTTGTGACCGATGTTTTGTTCTACCATTTTATTCCGATTTTGACCAAACGTATATCATTTGAAAGGCATTACTTTTTAGCCGTCTGGCAGATTTACAGATTTTTCCTTTATTTTGAGTAAATTGCCTTTAAAGTTTAAAGCTATGTGTGTGTTTATTGAATTTTTCAATGTGTTTGTAATAAAGATGAGTTTGTTTGTTTTTTTTTTTTTGTTCTGATTTGTGAATTGGCTATAATTGACTAGCATACCTTCAGGGTCTTTATTTAATGAAAAAAAAAATTCCTAGAATTTGCTGGAATCAGCTAGGTTATATAAAATTACTCAAAATTATTTTTAATGCAATTACGAATACTCTCAAGGAATTTTTTCCCCACGGAAAATACTTTTCTCGAGAAAAAATCCTCCATTTATATATTCCGCGTTACAAAAAAAATGCATAAGTGGCATCATCGAATTTCGATGATTTTTGCTTATTGAAAATTAATTTTCTAAATTAAATAAAAAATTAATAGCATAGCTATGATGCGAGCATTTGTGGAGGAAATTGGTGTTGTAGAATAACAACAACGAAATAGCCAAAGGATTGGTGCGGGATGATTCTATGGAAATCGCAATCAATGCCTGAATTGGCTACATTAAAGTAAACAAAAGTTATATTTGGGTTTTATTTGTAGTCTTCGACCTACTAAAAAAATATATTATTAATTTCTCTATCTAAATTTTCTTTTATCAAAATACTACTTACAAATTTATGTAAACTCACGTCTGTTTTGCAAGCGAAATTTTTTTTCTGGGAAAGAAACAAATTCAAATGCATTGAGAAAAACTACTTTTTTCCCCATCGGCTGAAGGAATTTTTATTCATAACAGGAGAAAAAGGAAAAGTGCAAAATTTCATGCGGAATTTTTGTTCATTATATATATGACATAAATTTTCTACCGATTAGCATGAAATGGTGTGATAAATTTTAAATTTGTTTAATACCCAGGAAAAATTTCGTAATAGCAGCTCATTGATTTTTGCATTACCAATAATAGCCTACCACTGCCCACTGCATTACTTCTAAAGTGAAAATAAGGCGTTACTAATAATGTGTTATACAGCTACTTATATTTCATGCCAGCGCCTTGCATACTGCATTACTTTCAAAGTGAAATTAATGAGTTCCTAGGCGACTAGCTACCTCCAATGACATCCCCGTGTTAAAATAATGAGCTTATCAGGCAAACTTCAACCAGTTACATCCCATTCTAAAACCCATTATTTGGTAATGTTTGTTTTTCCTGGGTAGTATATAATTTGCAAGATTTGTAAGATTTTTAGCCTTTATTTTGGCCCTTTTTAGTTTGTAGTTTGTTCACTGCACATTTGAGTAATCGGACACGCAGTGAGTTAAAGGTTCTTTCTATCTCCGTCTTCAGGTATGGGTAGGTTAAGATGACATTAAGTCGTTAATTTCAGATAAGTCGAACACAACTGATATTTGGATATGAACTCAGTTGGAATAATATATTTCAGCACTAATAATAGAAAAATAAAATATTAAATATTTATTCACAAGAACTTGCAGAGTTTCTGTTATAAAGAATCGCTGAAGAATACTTCGAAAATAAAATATTATAGTTGCAAACGGTGAAAAGTAAACAGCACCGAAATATAATTGGAATTTCAAAAGAAGTTTTCCTCAAAAATTTAAAGAAGCGCTAAAAAAAAGTTGAATGCAGCCAAGACAGATTTTATAAGCGTTTTGCAGATAGGCTAAGGGGAGAACTTATTATTCTGATCGCTTCAGAAAATTACTCTACAACTGTAGTTATCAATCTAAGGGGAGGAAGCTGAAGAAATCAGATGTGGAAATATTCAAGATACCTTCTCACATCAATAGCGATCACAGAACAATTTCACAAAAGTGGATATCATCGAAAAAGTTGTTATCGTTAGTCTAATAAAAATAACATGGAGTCCTAAAAGTATTCCAACAACAAGCTACGAAAAATCATTCTCAAATGAGTAGGTATTAGCATTGTTTCTGGATTTGAAATTAACAACGCAACATATAGTCATCGCAGAATGCGCGCGATTAAAAAAGGTTCAAATCTGTATCCCTCATATCATCACATAACTGTTGCTAAAAAGGACTGTCATCGAAGGACACCATTTAAATCACACAGAGATTGAATTACAAGCTCTGCTTGATCTCACAGCCCAACGCTTGCTAGAATCATTTAAAGGAAATTAGTTGAAGAAATATCGAAACTGCAAGTTATCTCGTTTTATACCCTCTACATCATTATGCAGAGGATATATATCAGTTTGTCAATAAGTTTTTAACTCATGCAAATAAATTCTGGTGACCCAATATATTCTTGGTAATTATAAAAGGAGAAGTTGATATGGCGATGTCCGTCTGTCTGCCTTTCCGCCTGTTTTTCTGTCTGCCTGCCTGTCTCTTGAAAACATTCTCCTGTCCGCAATGGGTCGAGTGAGTCGCAATTCTTAGACTTAAAATTTTCGTCATAATCTGCTGAAGTTTTCTGTTTAATTTGAAACCTATAGACAAAATAGATGAGAAATTACATACGACAATGTAAATATACTCCGATAATATTAAAAGGTATTTACACGTAACGAAACATGAGCTTAGAGGTATGTTTCAGCGATGCATACACATTTTTGTTTGCTTGTTGATTATGTTGTCTTTTTTTTTGTACATATTAACACAACAAGAAAGAAAATTATAGTCGGTCTAGACCGACTATACGATACCCTATACCATGCGTTTAGAGACCCTATCTCTCAGGCCCAACTAACTGGATATAGAAAATAAGCATAAACCAAATTTGAGTGGCATTGTTATTAATTTTTTTGTTGCAAACATGAAAAAGTTCATATCGGGTGCTATATATATATGGGGACTAGGCCCAAAAATGGACCGATCCTGACCATGTTTAATAAGGTCTCTTGTATTTTGCAAAAATATATACAAACAAAATTTGAGAAGAATCAGTGCAATATTTTTGTTTTTTGATAGATTTAAGTGAAGATCGGGAAGCAGCTCTATATGGGGCCTATGACTAAGAGTTGTCCAATAGGGATCATTTTTGGACTACTGATTAATGGATGTAATATATACATACAAACCCAATTTGACTAAGATTTGTATGATAATTTGGATCTTATGGCAATATATGTTGATTTCATAGGGGTCATTTGTATGGGGGCTAGGTCTGAACATGGACCGATTCCCACCAATTTCAATAGCGTTCATCTCATGGCCGATAAAAGATTAAATACCAAATTTCATCAAAATATATTCATATTTGCGACCTGCAGTTTGATTACAAGCTTTACATGGACACACAGACGGACGGACGGACGCACGGACATCGTTAAATCGAATCAGATAGTGATTCTGATTCGATCGGTATAATTAAAGATGGGTTTAGTTCAAATATTTTTGGTTGTTACAAACAGCAGCACAAAGTCATTGTACCCAAACCACAAAATGGATGCATTGCTGGTAAACAAACAAACCGAAATTTAATGGTATGTATTTACATTTATGCTCATTGCATTTATTAATTGCTTTCAACAAAAAAAAAAAAAAAAAAAAAAAAGACACAAAAATAGCTAAAATTTTTTTTAATTATCTTATTAATTTTAAACATCATTTTAAAAAAATCTACCAAATATAATGTGAAATCTAGCCATTTTTCGCTCTTAATTTTGACAAACTTGGTTATAATATTGTATTTAGAACACAGATGGGCACAGCCAAATTTAATACGTTTGCAATGTACAAGCAATGTACATGTGAAAATACTTGAAAAAGAATTCAGGACACTCGGATATAATATTTCGAAAAAACAAATACTTTTTTTTTTAAAAAACGTTTATTTTAACAAAATTTTTATTATAGTTGAACTAGAAATAAACAAAACAAGAGTTTATATAAGTCATTACTATACACTGTCCCATAATCGAGCTCTCTAGTATATTTCAAAATGGCATAAAAGATATATACATTATATACAATTTTTAAAACTAATTCTGATTTTTATACAAATTATATACATAGTATTATCCGTCTGTATTAATGATAATTTCGATGTAAAGAAACTTTTTCAAAAACCTCACTTTTTTAGCAAATACGATAAAAGAAATAGTCAAGAATTAAAAACAAAAAAAAAAAAAAAAAAAAGAAGAAGAAAAACCGGTATATAATTTAGCCACCAGTATTTACTAACATTTAAATTTGGTAGGATATTCTTATCGAAAAATGCTGGCATCAAATCTTTTGTTTTCAACTGTAAGTTGATTGTTAGTAATAGCTTTTATATTGGCCCTTCTTTAAATATGAAAAATTATAGGAACGCCAGTTCCGTTTTGTATAAAACCTTTTCTATCCAGATATACGAAGGCCTCAGGTGGTATGTGTTTGTTTTCATAGCACTCGCAGCTTTTTCTAATGTGATTTCTAATTATGTGTATGATGAAATTATCAATTCTGCTAATTTTGGATGCATTATAAAGTTTTCGATTGCTTATATATTTCGTAAAATTACTAATTGGTGATCTGCATAGCGCAGTGCAGGCTCTTAGGCATTTTCTTTCAAATTTCCGTAGTTTCTCCATATATGACGGTGAAACGTTAAATCAAATTTGGCAACCATAAGTTAAAATAGGAAGAATTAAGGATTGATATAAAAGAAGCTTGATCTCAGGTTTAATGTACTTGGAAAAGAATAGATTTTTTTACATAAAGAAAGCTTTTATTGCTTTTGTTATTTGTAAATTAATATGTTCATTAAAGTAAAGAAACTTGACCAAGTGAATTCCTAGATATTTAACTGTGTGCTTATTAGGGATATTTACATTGTTACTGGATTTTATAACGAAAGATTTCCAGTTCTGTCTTATATTATTGTTACACCTTCCTACAGGTGGACGGAATAGTATGGTTTCGCATTTATTTGTATTTTTCTTCATTTGCCAATCAACAGCATACTTTTCGATAATATTAAAGTAACTTTGTAATTTTTCATTTATTTTATTAATTTTTTTATCAGCATGATATACTATAATATCATCTGCAAATCCAATAATATCATTAATGCTATTTAAAAGGTCATAAATAAATATATTAAAAAGTATAGGAGAATTAACCGTTCCTTGTTGTAGTCCATTAACAATAATGAACTTCTTTTGGCTAACTTCATTTTTATTGCATACTAAAAAAGATTTATTGCAAAGCATATTATGAATCAAAATAACCAATTGAATTGGAAATTTGTATTTTAAAGGTTTATATATAAGACCAGGAATCCATATGCTATCGAAAGCCTTTTCAAAATCAACAAGACATGCCCCCGTATAAAGAAATTTATTTTAATTCCAATTGATATTGGAAACTAGTAGGTGAATTCCGTGTATTGTAGAGTGTTTGTACTTGAATCCGAATTGTCTATCGGAAAAAACAAATACTATCTTCCATGAAATACTGTGGTTCAACAATTTACAATAATTACCGATACGCTTCGCTAAACATTTTGAGTAAACATTTTGTAGAAAATTTTGCCCATTTTCTATTTTGGCGATTTTTGTTTTTGCGACTCTAGATTTTGGCGATTTTTGATTCGTGGTGTTTTTTGATTTTGGCGATTTTTTTTATTCGCCATTTTTGGTTTTGGCGATTTTTGGCTTCAGTGATTTGTAGAAAATTTTGCCCATTTTGGCGATGTGACTTTAGATTTTGGCGATTTTTGATTCGTGGTATTTTTTGATTTTTGGCGACTTTTGTTATTCTTTATTTTTGGTTTTGGCGATTCTTGATTTTGACACTTTTTGTTATTCGCATTTTTCCGTTTTGGCGATTTTTTTATTTTGGCGATTCTTTTTTGCGATTTTTCGGTGATTTTTGATATTCGTGATTTTCGGTTTTGTCGATTTTTGACGTTGACAATTTTTGTTTTTTGGTGTTTCCGATTTTGTTTTTTTTTTTAGCAATTTTTTGTTTTGGATATTTTTGATTTTGGCGATTCCGCCCATATATGCCAGGACTACTCACATTGATAATTAATGTACTTAAATTAATGCCACGCCCATTGGTCCGATCCCTCCTATTTTTGAGCAGCTACTCACATTAACAACTCATGAACTCGGCTCAGACGCAGACACGCATATCAGTCCGATCCCTCCAATTTTTTGTCCAACTATTCAGATTAATAACTTATGAACTCACACAAAGTCCCAAGGCTTCAGGAATTACATTGCTACAGATATATACCACGTTAATCAGCTACTCATTGTTTTGCACTTCTTAAAATTAATTTAATATGTACATGAACATTGTTTCAGAGCTCTTGCTTGCATAGTATTCCAGGTATTATGTGTTAAAACTAGATGTTAAAAATACACTTTATATGGGAGGTTCCAGTGGTGTAGTCCCTTATAAACCACAAACAAATTGGAAACAAACATACAAAACTCCATTTTTATATAGTAAACAGGTTGAAAAAATTATCATAAGAATTTTTAAAAGGTAAATTTATACCCAAAGGCCCACATTTTCATGCTAAAAAAATAAAAGTTCAGCTTTGACCTTGAATTCCTCAATAACTACTAAACTGAGTGTTATTAAATTGAAATTAGAGAAAAGTTCAAGAAAGTATCTGGCCAATAAAACAAAATAACTAAAATATTTCAATTGGATCAAAACTTACAGAGTTTTTTCAACGAAAACAATTCTGAGCCCCTGTACAACGTCAGCTGGAAACATTTTATTAAAAACAGCGATAGTTGCATATTTATTATAGAATGGCTTACAGGCGTAAATAAATTAAAAAATGTATTGATTTTCAACAAGAAATTTTGAATTTTTCTGTCATCTAAATTCGTTCTTATATTTCAAACTATTTAATTTTCACTTATTTTCTAAATTTTAAAAATAATCAAAAAAAGCAATGAGTAGATTTTATGCAATTTAAGAAAAAAAACTTTTTAAATTAGAAATAAAAGCCATTCACATTTTATTTAAAAAGTCTTAAAGTTACGAACTAACTCAGCTTGACTCTTAGCAAATACGACCTGCAAAAAGTCAATCAAAATTTACAACAAAATTCTTAAAAAAAACAACGTTTCTATAGAAAAGTATTTATGCTGGTTTACAAAATATATATTTTTTTGCTCGTTGCAAACAGTATAAACTCTTTGCAGTTTTTTAAATCAACAGTGCGTGATTTTGTAATTTTCAACAGAATGTGTTAAAAGTAGTACAGACAATTTGACATAGACTTTAATGCATTTAAGTACCCATGTATAAAGCAACCCACATCTTAAGCGTAGAACTATGTAAACACTTAAAATATAAAGAAGAGAAAAAACTAAATTTTAAAAATTCTATAAGCAAAAAAGCCTGTTTGATGCTGGTTTAGTAAGAATCAAAAACAAACAAAAAAAAAAGAAAATAAAAAGAAACTTTGTTTAAAACTATTTTTCTCATTCAGAATTTATATTTTTTCGAAATACAAAGTAAACTTTTTTTTTGCGTATGGGTAACACGTTTACAAACCATAAAGTTAGTTACAAGAAAAGGTACGAGTATTTACTTTTTGTGTTCCAGTTACCTTCTGGTTTTTCTAAGAAATATTTTCAACAACTTTTTAGTTTTTGTGTATAAAAAAATATAATAATTTTTTTTGTTTGTTATTAAGTTCTCGTGACTTCAGTTGATTTTTATCCTGTTATCATCAGCAATCTTATATGTGTGTGTTATACCATATAAAAAAAAACTCATTTTTTCTTCGATATTTTAGTTAAAGTCAAGCATGTGCATGTTTTTAGTGACATAGAATAACAAAGATGACATAAACGTTTTACGCGCGTTCTTTAAACAGCCAAAACAGCGGGAAAAAAGATAGTGTGGAAGAACATTTTCATCAGCATTTGTTTAAGACAAGTTTTTTTTTTATTAATAAGTCAGCAGTAGAAGTTTTCCAGCAAAAAAGTTTTTTTTTTTCTTGTTAGCAGAAAAATCATCACACACTAGATGCGATGAGAGAGAGTTTTCCTGGGAAATTACACAAGCATGTAGGGACAAGTGTTGTTATACTCATATGTTTGTGTGTATTTGTTGTAAAATTCTGTAAATATGAGTGTTTTTATATGAGTTAGTATGCAGTAGCATAGAAACACGTTTGAAAGTTGCTTTTTGTATGTTGACATTTTTACGGAAATTGCATTCATAAGTTAAAAACGTATAGAATAAAAAAGATATTTATCTTAACTTTTTTTAATTTGTAATTTTCCGGAATTTTTATTACTGATATATTTATTGAACCAAATTTAAAAAGAATAGAAAGTTATTGATATAAACTAGCAGATTCCAGCCCTCGAATTCGAAGTTCTAGTAAATTTTATTTTTTCATTAAATAAAGACCCTAAAAGTATGCTAATCAATTATAGCCAATCCATTAATCAACGCAAAAAAATCTAATTTTTATTACAAACTCAAGAACAAATTTAATAAACACACACATAGCATTGTATAATTTCATGTATGTATTAGTAGCAACTTTAAATGCAATTTACTCAAAATATAGGAAACAATTTTAAAATCTGTACCTCTGCAGGTCGGCTAAAAAGAAATACCTTTCAAATAATATATGTTTGGTCAAAATCGGGATAAATCGGTAGAACAAAAGATCGGTCACAAAAAATCGCCTAGCCTATTAATATTATAGATGTCAAATGTTTTTTTTTATTTTGTCACGCACAGACGAATAACATCACGTGTATGGCAGAGCTGAACGGAAATATATAAAGTCAATAAATAACACTGTTCGAATTGATTCACTCGAAGCGTATAGCTCCAATTGCGATTATGGTTTTCAATTTCGTTTTCTTGATTGCTTTTAAAAGGACTTCAAAATTCAAGAGATTTTTTTTTAATATATAAATTCTACGATGCCGCTTTCAGTGTCAAATGAAAGAGGAGAATCTTGGAAATTTTACAAAAGAAATTCATTTCTCGATAAAAGGATATCTAAATTGTAAAATTATAAAATTATAAAATTATAAAATTATAAAATTATAAAATTATAAAATTATAAAGTTATAAAATTATAAAATTATAAAATTATAAAATTATAAAATTATAAAATTATAAAATTATAAAATTATAAAATTATAAAATTATAAAATTATAAAATTATAAAATTATAAAATTATAAAATTATAAAATCATAAAATTATAAAATTATAAAATTATAAAATTATAAAATTATAAAATTATAAAATTATAAAATTATAAAATTATAAAATTATAAAATTATAAAATTATAAAATTATAAAATTATAAAATTATAAAATTATAAAATTATAAAATTATAAAATTATAAAATTATAAAATTATAAAATTATAAAATTATAAAATTATAAAATTATAAAATTATAAAATTATAAAATTATAAAATTATAAAATTATAAAATTATAAAATTATAAAATTATAAAATTATAAAATTATAAAATTATAAAATTTTAAAATTATAAGATTATAAAATTACAAAATAATAAAAAATTTTTATATCAATTCAATAAGAAAATAATAAAGTAAAAATAAAGTATAAAAAAATTACAAAATGATAAGTTATACTCCATTAAATAAAACAAATTAAATGAAAAATATAATAATTTTAAAAATAGTTACCTTTGTTCTGTAAAAAATTGTAGAATATGAAATAATTTAAAAAATTTTCAGGAATATAAGATGTTTCTGAAATGGTTAATACTAATTCATATTTCAAAATACTTTTGCCATAACGGATAATTTAAAATTAGTAAAATATACAAATTAAATAAAATTCTAGCAATAAATTTCTACAATAAAAGATAATACTGCTTTCACATTAACTATTATCTCTAACAAATTACCACTAAAGTATATATTTGTGTATATTAAAGTATTTTGTTTTTCTGCTATAAAATATTCACTATAAAAACAATTTGTTAAAAGATAAATTATCACATATTCCATAATTTATAACCTTGGCCAATGAAATATATCCATACACACAATATATGTCATAAATAATCAGGGAACAGAAATAAAAATAAATATAACTTTTCAAAAACATACACCCCGACATTTGAACTTCAATGAAACAACAAAAAAAAAATTTAAAAAGGAAGCATAAAACGCAAACTATTGTTGTGTATGTGTTTTATGCGGAAACGTAGAAAACAGATGCCGGTAGTTTAAATGAAGTATTGATACAATCGATGAAATATTGTTATTAACGTTGAAAATATGAAAGCCTACTCAGCCAAAAAGGCAAACATTAATGTTTATACAACAAAATGAACAAATGAAATAAACAACAACTTCAAAAATGGTATGTTTAGTGGAATAGAAAAATAAAAAAGATCTCCTTGTCCGCACTCATGCTAGCACAAATTTGAAAAAGTTTAAAAATAATAGTAAATATAAATTTCAAATATGGGTTTTCCAGTGTTTTATAAAAAAAATTCACCATATCAAAAAAAAAAAAAATAAATAAATAAATAAAAATGTTAAGTTAAGGCATTTTAGAAAACTCCCCAAAAGGTAATGAATAACTATATAAACATTCACTGTAGAGGGGACTACGTTATTTCATGTTTATTTTATTTTGTATTATTGTATAAGGTAATGAATTCCATGAATATTATAGATGTTTTTGCCCGATAATTTATATTATATATGGATTAAATTTCTATTCGAATTAATAAATTTACAAATAATTAACATTGATTTTGTAGGTAAACTTTATGGCATAATTCATGGTTTAAATGCTTAACGCATTTTCACCAAAATGATTATTAATTGATCTTTTTCGGTATATTTTTAAAATTTTTCTGATATATGTTATAATTTTTTTTCTCAGTACCTTTTTATACCTTCCACAAAACTGCGCAGAGGGTATATATCAGTTTATAATTCCAATTGCAACTCGAGTATGTCCGTCCGTCTGTCCGTTTGTCTGTTGAAATCGCTCTTAGACACAAAATAAAGCATTTAGCTGACTAAGCTTAACATAATATTATTAGTCATTACTTCGAGTAGGGTACTTGTTGAAATGAAATGTATCGGGCACCATTGTGTAAAAATATGACACAAAATATAGCGACATCTCTACAAACTGTTATAAATTCTGTTTGTTTGTAGATATTCTTTAGTGTTATGTTTACCAAATTGTTTGCTTTATCAAATATTTTATTTAAATTTGTTATAAATAGTGCAATAAGGAGGGTATCAAAGATTCGGCATAACCGAATTTAACACTCCCATCCATTTTGTGTCTCTTATTCAGCTTTCAGCTAAATTTAGCCGAAATCTTCATATGCGTGAGCTCCCACTAGCTTAGTGAACGTGAAGAGGTCTATTTCAATATAAAAAAATTACAATTAATAATTAATAACCCGGCTCTCGTAATTCGAGTGCAAATTCTAGAATATTTTATTTTTCTTTCAATATTTTTATTTCTATGTTTTTTTATCTATATATATGCGGGGTTTCATGTCAAGTGCACCAACTTTTGAAACCGATGTCTTCCGATCGGGATGAAATTTGCACCAATGTTAGTCCTATTGAATAGTAGTTTAGACACAATTTTTCAACAAGATCGGGATCTGAGTTAGAGGGGATCAAAATTTGCCATTTTGGCCAAACAGGTGTGTTCTTAAAAAATTTTCTCCCATTCTTGAATATTCCGGAAAAAAATACTTTAAAAAAAAATTTTTTTTTGTAGACTTTTTTTTTGCTAAATCAAAGCATTTTTTGCCTTTTTTTCAAAAAGGGCATTTTTTTTTCATAAGAAAGCTTAGGATTTTTCCTTTAAGAGCTTTTTTGTCGCTTAGTGGGATGGGAGTGGGATAACTATCAAAATAAATGTTGTGTAACTCAAGACAATGGTTTTTCAATTTTTCACAAATTTTTCCTATTTGTGTGCAAAACCCTACAAATAAAACTTATACTGAGAAACTAGACAAATTAAGCTTTTCGTAGGTATATAACATATCCAACTAAAATTTCATACCCTCGATACTGTAATACCCAGAATATGTTAACCTCAGGAAAAAAATCACTTTTTTTCTATAGAAATGTTGAAAAATTATTATTTTTTATTTATTTGTAATAATAATTAAATTAATATATAATAATAATAATATTAAAAATAAAAAGATAAATAATTTAATAAAATTTAATCTTAATTACATTAGATCCAGTTATATCATAACTATTTTTATACCCTATACCACTATGTGGTTTGGGTATAATGACTTTGTGCTGCTGTTTGTAACAACAAAAAATATTTGACCTAGACCCATCTTTAATTATACCGATCCAATGAGAATCACTTTCTGAGTTGATTTAACAATGTCCGTCCGTCCGTCCGTCCGTCTGTGTGTCCATGTAAAGTTTGTAATCAAACTGCAGGTCGCAAATATGAAGATATTTTGATGAGATTTGATATATAAGCTTTTATCGGCTACTGGATAAACGCTGTTGAAATTGGTGAGAATCGGTCCATGTTCAGACCTAGCCCCCATACAAATTACCCATATGAAATCGACATAAATTGCCATAAGATCCAAATTGTCATATAGATCTTACTCAAATTGGGTTTGTATGCATTCATTACATCCACTAATGAGTAGTCCAAAAATGATCCCTTTGACCCCATATAGAGCTGCTTCCCGATCTTCACTTAAATCAATCAAAAAACAAAAATATTGCACTGATTCTTCTCAAATTTTGTTTGTATATATTTTTGCAAAATGCAAGAGACTTTACCAAACATGATCAGGATCGGTCCATTTTTGGACCTAGTCCCTTTATAGATAAAGCATCCGATATGAACTTTTTCATATCTGCAGCCAAAAAAATTAATAAAAATCCCACTCAAATTTGGTTTTTGCTTATTTTCAATGTCCAGTTAATTGGGCCTAAGAGATAGGGTTTCTAAACGCATGGTATAGGGTATCGTATAGTCGGTCTAGACCGACTATAATTTTCTTACTTGTTATACTTAATTTATTGTAGCTGATGTATTTAAGTCTTGTAAATTTTTAAATACCCAGTCTTTCATCCAGCTTTTTTGCCGCCTTTATTTTCTGCGTTTTTTTTGTCAATCCTTTGTTGGCGTTACTCAGTTCTGCTGTTGATTTCGCTTATGGTTTATTTGTTGGCTTCGGAAAGAAATCGTATTGAATAGAGGCAGAAAACTTTTTCAACTTGAGTCTTCCATCGACAAGCGGTATAAAAGCATGGTATTGGGCGGTGCCATCGATTCTTACCGCAGCATCGAATCTGCTCTTCAGTGTTTTCAATGTTTCCTGATGATCCTCTTTGCTACTAAAAACTAGTTTAGTTTCTTTACAATAATTCTTTGCCCAATGGAATAAAGCATTCGCATCTAAGATGCGATCTTTATGAGAGCGCTGGAGGCTATACTTCGCTGCATTTCTTTTAAGGTTTGCTCCAATACCATCACATGCACCCTTACCATGAGCAGTAAGATGAAAATTCCACTCAGCTGGCATTCCAAAATCTTTTTCATGAGCCATTAGATTAGCGAAGTTACTTTCGTTTTTAAAATGATGACGAGCTCCGTCCGAAACGTGGTATACCTTCTCTACTGTTAATTTAGGTTTAGATATTTTAGTATCATCTTCTGGTACTCATAAACTGCAACGGTATCATGTTTTAAATGGTCGGATATGATTCCCATACTTTTGTGTTCCAGTTTTTCATCTTTCATGTAGTAAATAACTACTGTGAATATATTTTCTTGGTCGTTATTGAAGTGGAAAGCTTGTATGGCATCCTGAAGAAGATATTTAGAGTTTTCTGCGAAATCATATGAAATAACGAATTCATCAGACTTCAAATGTATCTTCAAATCCTTGAAGATTGACTAGAAAGTCATGGATTCTCAAGTTTAGCAATCCTGTACACATTTCTTCCACAAAATCATCCACATTTAAAATGATTGTTTTCAATGTGCATCTGTCAGTCTGAATCCAAGAATCAAATTTGACCTCCTCTATATGTGCTCGATTTAAAGAGTTGATTAAATTTTCTTTAATGAATGTGGTTTTCGGGCAATTGGTACATTCACCTAAGTGGCAAGAAGTTGTTGCATTAGGACACATAGTCAATTTAAGGCAATCGCGGTAATCGTGTAAATCTTCTGCCGAATCATCTGTTAAATACTTCAAGTTGATTTCCTTCAACATCAGTTTACCATTTTCATGGTAAATGCAAACGCATACTGTGTGAGTTCCGCTGCTTTCTGCCAAACCGCAATGTTTTGGCCTCATTTGGGTAAATTTCGTGAAGCCAATTTTAACATCCTCGTGTTCAGATTGAAATAATGCAAATAACTCTTTCAGGTTACAGAGAACCATTTTCTTCTGTTATGTTATGAAGGTATGTTACATACCTTCGGAAAGTTTAATTTGTCTAGTTTCTTAGTATAAGTTTTATTTGTAAGGTTTTACACACAAATAGGAAAAAATTCAAAATAGTGCATTTGTGAAAAATTGAAAAACCGTTGTTTAGAGTAACAAAACATTTATTTTGATAGATATCCCACTCTTATCCCACTAAGCGACAAAAAAGCTGTTAAAGGAAAAATCCTAAGCTTTCTTATGAAAAAAAATGCCCTTTTTGAAAAAAAAAGGCAAAAAAAGCTTTGATTTAGCCAAAAAAGGTCTACAAAAAAAATTTTTTTTAAAGTATTTTTTTCCGAAATATTGAAGAAATAGCTATCTAATCTATTTGGGAGAAAATTTTCTAAGAACAATAGGTAATAAGTTAGATGGTTGACAAAACACACCGGTTTGGCCAAAATGTCAAATTTTGATCCCCTCTAATACAGAGAGATTTTGACCGATCTTGTTGAAAAATTGTGTCTAAACTACTATTCAATAGGACTAACCTTGGTGCAAATTTCATCCCGATCGGAAGATATCGTTTTCAAAAGTTTGGTGCACTTGACATGAAACCCCCCCATAAATAAAATTTATGATTAATAATAATAATAATAAGAGCATGTGATGTATAATTATAATAAAATAAGAAAATAAGCATAAACCTAATTTGAGTGGCATTGTAATTAATTTTTTTTGCCTTCGTATATGAAAAATTTCATATCGGATATTATTTTTATATGTGGACTAGTTCGAAAAATAGACCGATCCTGCCCATATTTGGTAAGGTCACTTAGTTTTTACAAAAACATATACAAACCAAATTTGAGAGAAATCTTTGCCATATTTTTGTTTTTTTGATAAATTTAAGTAAAAGCCGGTGGCTATAACTAAAAATTTTCCAATACGGTTTTTTTTTCGACTACTGATTAATGGGAGTAATAAACATATACATACCCAATTTGACTGAGATCTATGTGATAATTTCGATCTTATGACAATTTAATTCGATTTCATAGGGGACATTTGTATGCGGACTAGGTCTGAACATGCACCGATTTTCACCAGTTTCAACAAAATATATTCATATTGGTGACCTGTAGTTTGATTACAAAGTTTACATGGACACGCAGACGGACGGACGGACGAACGGATGGGTGGATGGACAGACGTACAGCACTAAATAGACTCAGAAAGTGATTCTGAAAGTGATTCTGAGTCGCTCGGTATAATAAAAAATGGGTCTAGGTCAAATAATTTTGGTAGTTACAAACATCAGCATAGTGTCATTATACCCTGACCACATATTGGTGTAGGGTATAATTTTTTTCGAGTTCCTTTTTAAAGTTATAATTACATGTCATGAGATTTTTCAAAAAAATCTTTACTAAGTCTCTACATGTCTCTACCGGCTTTGATTTTTTATGTGTTTTTAATAAACAATAACCTTTTTCACGCAAATATTTTTAATTTTAAGCACTCCTTTTCCTACTTTTTCCAGCATAAGGGGGTTTTCAGAATTTTTTAGTTTATGAAATTTTTTGCCCTCTCTACACTCTATAACACCGATTCAGTCTAGAGCATATAAAAAATATTCTTCAGCAATTTAGTACACAAATATGAAAATTCTGCCAACCGTATGGAATGGGAGCATGTATATTGTCTAAAAAAAAAAAATATGCAAAAAAATAACAAATAAAAATAAACCAGTAGAACCTTTATTGACAATATATGGTTTTATATTAAATTTACGGTTAGGATTTTCCAAGAAAAATCCTTTTTCTTCAACAAGCACGAAATACCAGAAAAAACTTTGAAAAAAATGCTAATAAATACTTATCTAGTTTTAAATAACTGCTGAAGGCCTATAAACTAAAAAACTGTTTTACATTGTTGTTGTAGTTGTTGTTGTTGTAAACAGGATGTAAAATATAAGAGCTTATGGCTTAAATACACAGCCAAACAGCCCAACAGCCAAACAGATAAACAAAGTCGTTCAAACATGTGTTTGTTGCTTGCAATTTGTTTATATAAAAATCTATAACTTGCAGCTATAGCGTTTTCTTTTAACATTTTCCTTTCAACTCACTTTGTTGTGTTGATTTTTTTCGTTTTTTTTTTATTTCTTTCAAGTAAATGGAAAATTTATGCTTATAAGGCATGTTTCGTTTCAAATATGGTTTGTAGTAAATCTTTTGCTTTGTTTTCAATTTTGTACGAAATTTGTAGTAAGTGTACGTATATACTTGAAAATGGTAAATTTTTTTATTTATTGAAAATTTATGCAAAATATAACCTTAACCCGAATTAACCTAGCGTGTTCATATGATCACGCCACATAGCTTTCACTTTAAAGTCAGTTCCAAGAAAAACAAAACATCGGAGCGCACTTTTTTTTATCTAATTTATTCTCAGAGAAATTATTTATTTATCTATATGCATTTTGTGTCAGTTTGGTTTTTCTGCTGAAGTCAGTAGCACGTCAAATTGGGAGCCCAATTTTTAAATCACAAAAAAATACAAAATGGATTACATGCATAAGTAAGTATCAATATATTTATGATCCTATATTACATAGAAAAGCAAATGAACTTAAAAATCAAAGCTAAGGGAACCTTTACCGGTAAACAAGTGTCACTTAGTTGATTATAAATATCTAGGTGAATGATTTTCGTGTTTTTTCTTAAGTGTGTTCATATGATCACGCTACGCGGGATGGGGTACATGCTTTTTACACTTACTTTTCCTGGAATTTCTTTTGATGTTTTTGCTATTTCGTTTGCAAAATTCATATTTTTAGAAAACTAACCCTTCAACAAACTATCGATTTTGTTCATGATGAGGCAAGTGAGGCACAGGAGTACGACTTGCCTAGGTTAGTTTAATTTGAGGGACCAGAATATGATGGACAATGAGGACAATGCTGAAGAAGACGCTGCAATTATAAAAGGAAAGCCTGTTCGGTTTGGATACAAAGTTTGGTCTCTATGCACCCCAAGTGGATATCTAATCAATTTTGAGATATACCAAGGCAAAAATCCCAGATCGAACAGCAAGTATGAAGAAAAGTTTGGTAAATGTGCTGCTCCGCTAATAAGCATGATAGACGATTTCGATGATGAAAAGCGATACCTTCCTTACCATTTCTTTTTCGACAACTTGTTCACAGGTATACCACTTCTCACATTTTTGAAGGCTTCAGGCTACAATGCAACTGGTACCATCCGTAAAAATCGTGTACCTGCAAACTGCCCAATTCCCAATAAGAAAAAACTCACGAAAAATCCAAGAGGTAGTTGTGAATACATTTTGATAGAACCTGTGAATTTACTGTTGTTGAAATGGGTCGATAATTCTGTTGTATCAGTTCTCTCAACCTGTTTCGGAGTTGAACCGAAATCAATGGCTTCACGCCATTGCAAATTGGAGCACAAAAAGATTAACGTTCCTCGACCATCTGCAATAACTGAATATATTAAAAATATGTGTGGAGTTGATCGCTTTGATCAGAACTTAAGTCTTTATCGTATTTCATTCAGGGGAAAGAAATGGTATAGTTCCATTTTTACATGGTTAGTAGATGCATGTGTGGTCAATGATTGGCAGCTGCATCGAAATGGCCAATCCAAAATTTCGCAATTACACTTCCGTAGGGAAATCGCCAAATATTATTGTAAGAAATTTGGTGAAAAGGGGAAAGGTCCTGGTTCATCTGCTAGAGTTAGATGCCTAGAAGATAAAAGCAAGGCTGAGAATTTGCTTAGATATGATGGTATAAATCATTTGGTTCGAGAATGCAACAGACGACGTTGTGGATATGAAAAATGCGCATCCACAATAAGAACAGAGTGTTTCAAATGCAACATCGGCCTCTGCATAAAATGTTTCATTCCTTATCATACAAAGCCATAATTTTTCTATATGTCAAAAAGAATTAAAACAAAAATGTAATATAATAATAATAAAATAACTGAATATATAAGATTTAAAATTTGTAAAATAATTATAATAATTATAAAAGTTATTATTTTTATAATAAAAAATATGTTTTTGGTTAATAAAGATGTGTTTATTATTGAAGAAAAAACCTGTACCCCGTACCGCCTAGCGTGATCATATGATCACGATCCTTTTTTAAGGATAGCTCTGTGAATAGTCCAAGGATTTGAAAAAATTAAGTATATTTGAGCTTCTTTCTATCCCAAATATACAGCTATGTAGTTTTTTTTTTTAAATTTGAAAAAAAAGTAATTCAGGTTAATTCGGGTTAAGAAAAGGTCTTGCATTGAAATGGATTTTACTTTAGCAGATAATTGATTTTTTTTTTTTGTGTTGTGTTTGGTAAAGGTTGGAATAAAGACCTTGAGTAAGTCTTTAAAAAGCCATAAGTTTTTAATGTTTTTTTTTCTTTAAATTTAATAAGAAAAAAATTTAATTATAGCATGTTCTGAAAATTTCAATGCATGACATCCAAGTATAATTACTTATTTGATAGTTTTTAATACAATTTTTTTCTCACATAAAAAAAAAAAATTGTATCTATTTAGACAAAAAATTTGTTACTAATTTTAATTAACTACAGTGCTACTCATTTGGTAATATTAGTACTCGTAGTAGTAAGGACAATTTTGGAGCAAATTTTAATGGCAATTTACATAATGACTTGACTTTTCACTTTCCATTTACCATAATGGTTCCGAATAGTGTCTCTCGTGTACCATCTTCTTCAGTATCCCATCTTTCATCACTGAATCTTATAATAAGAAGCATTCCGGAGTACATAAGACAATCCGATCTGTTCTAGTTATATTTTCGAAAAATACTTGTTTGTCGAATAACAATGCTATATACGTGTTTGTTAAATTTGTTAATATGTTTGTAATAAAAATTAGTTTGTTTTTTGTGTTGATTTGTGTATTGGCTATAATTGATTAGCATACCTTTAGGGTCTTTATTTAATGAAAAAATAAAATTTCCTAGAATTTGCACTCGAATTTCGAGGGCTAGAATCTGCTAGTTAGTATTTAATGTGAAATCAATAAATCTTAAAGTTCATTAATCTGAATACACATTCTCCTGAGAGGGTCTGAATTTACAGAATTTAATCGGGAAACCAGAACAAACATCATCATTAATTATATCAAGAAGAAATAAAACATTTGTGGAAGATTACTTGGATTGAATTTTAAACCCCGAATAGAAAACAAAAGGAATTGCTTCTGCGCAGATTCAAGACAGTCGGTATGAATTTGATAGATTGGGTCCCAAATAATAAAAGCATATTCCATAGCATACTTGCATAGCATAATTGATTAGCATACTTTTAGAGTCTTTATTTAATGAAAAAATAATATTTCCTAGAATTTGCGCCCGAATTTCGAGGGCTGGAATCTGCTAGTTGTTATTACTTCTTTTGCCAGATATGAAAAAGTTCATAACGGATGCTATATAAACATTGGAACTAGGTCAAAAATGGGCCTATTCTGACTATATTTGACAAAGCCACTACTTTAGGGTGGCCCTTAATAAAAAAACTGTTCAAACTCTCGGTCAAACCCCCTAGAAAAATGCGAATAGCAAAAAAACTGGGAAATACAAAGTTTTGGGCCAATCAAAAAACATTTAGTCATGCCTCAACGCAATTGAAAATTTCAAGTGTGTTTATATGGGGAAAATATGACTTTTTTTCAGATTTTGCACAAATTTCGTTCTATAGTTTAACTTTTCCGACAAGTTGTTATATAATTCGGGATCAATGTTAAATTATCCTTGCAAAAAGCTATAAAACTTCAAAATCGAGTAAAACGTCGCCAGGAAATAGCAAATGCCCCAGACCACTTTTGGGCCCAAAAAACTAGGTCATGAAATTTGATGGCATTTTTTTCGACATAGAGTAATTGAATAAAACCATAATTTCTTTTGGTCTCTATACTTGTAAGGACTCAGATATGAAGTACTTGTTTTATTATAACGTTGTTAACCTATTTTAACCGAAAATGGGAAATTTTTTTGATAAAATTTTGAAAATTCCTGTTTCAAGTTTTAAAAAATTTTCTTAAACAAAATTTTAAAAAATGGATCTGGCACCTTAACATTTTGTTAAGTACATATTACAGATTAACTCTGCGATTTTTTGAGTAAATCCCTATTCCAGAATTTTGTTGACAATGAGTTTATTTTTGCGGATTTGGAGAAAAATAGGATTTTTGTAAAATATTCTGTAAATGTACTCTTTCTAAATTCTTTGTATCTAATATTCATCATCACTTTTCCAATTTTAAATGTTGTGTTTTATATTAATGGCCTAGGGTTTCGGAAAAAAATAATTTGACCCCATTAACCCATTTGGAATTGGGGTCACATATGTCCCCAAGCTAATAAAAGACAAATATTTTGTAACTGCTGTTGAATTTTTAAAAGCGACACTTAAAATATAATAACGAAATGTGTAGGACTTCCGCTCCTAAAATTTGGGTTAAATCCGAGGACGTGCATTTAATTATATCTGTGGTGGAAGCAGTCGTTCTTGAAGTACAAACTATATTATAAATAAAACGTCTAGACATATTGCAAGGGAAAAAATACGAGCAGAACAGTTCAAAAATATAAAAGAACGTTTCAACAAGAACAAACTTGGTGTAATTTGTTTGCAGTGGTACGGAAAGCTGTTACCAGCTTTTACTGGGAATGAAAAATTTGACAGACTTCCAGTCATAATTTCATACGGGCTTACGGAGCAACTACTTGAATTGCCCGCACTTAAAAGAGTTTGTAAAGCTATATTTGAATGGGGACTTCAAGATCATATAAGAGCCTTGGTGGTCGATACAACTGCCGTAAATACAGGTCGTTTTAATGGAACCTGTACGACTATTGAACACAGTCTTTAAAAGCAGCTTCTTTGGCTAACTTTCCGTCACCACATTTTGGAAGTCGTATTAAAAAGTGCCTTTGAAATTAAGATGAGCAGAATCGAAAGCCCAAATGTAAAAATATTTTTGCAATTTAAAAATACATGGGGAAATATAAACCAACATAATTATGACTCTGGAATGGAAGATAATGATGTCAAAAAATATTTAACAGGAGATAAAGATAAAATAATTGAATTTGTGAACAATGCGATCAAAACTAAATAGCCAAGAGATGATTACAGGGACTTTCTTGATCTAACACTAATATTTCTTGGCGAGACTCCGCCTATTCGCAATTCAGCTTTTCGTGCCCCTGGGGCTGTCCACCACGCGAGATGGATGGCAAAAGCTATATACTGCTTAAAAATATCTTTATTTCGACGTGAATTTGATTTGGCAGTAAAAGATAGATGTTGAGATGTGGTTCTCTGCCTCTTCCGCTGCTCAAGCACCATACAAAGATTTCCAGCTTTTGAAAGAACTGGATTCTTTTAAAAAAATTGATGCTGATATATCTCAAGTTGCATTACACAAAGTTAAAAACCACTTGTGGTACTTGAGTCCTGAATGTGTGGCTTTAGCATTTTTTGATAACAGTGTTTCTTTTGAGTCAAAAAAAGAGATGGTGAAGGCATTGAGTTGTGAGGCTTTAGATGAAGATGTAAAACGCGCCTCAATTCAAAATTTAAATGTTATGCAGGCTATCGAAGGCGGAATGGATCAGTTCATTTCTTCTGAGACAAACAATTTTTTTCTTCGCTTTAAAATCAATACAGCATTTTTGAAAAATGATCCAACTTCATGGCCTGCGGATAATAATTTTAAAACTGCTCTTCAAATTGTTAATGACATTGACGTGGTAAACGATACATCTGAACGAACGGAGAAATTGATGCAAGACTACAACCTAATGGTCACAAAAGGCGAGGAACAAAAACAATATATATGGCAAGGAGTCAAAAACTATCAAAAACAATTTCCTATGAGCACGAAGGAGGTTTTATCACAAAAATTTTTATGATTACACCATTTTATAAAACAAATACCAGGCAAAGAATGCGGAGATATTTGAAAATTTCGCTGTTATTTTTTAATATGGTTTTTTCTGGTTTAAATATTAATGTTAAAGAAAACTTATACAGAGCAACATTATTTATCAGATATAGCCCTAGAATACTTGTGAATAAGGGTCTTCCCTAAAATAAATATTACTGAAGTTATAAACAATTAAAGTGGACCATAGTGAGAAAAATAGCATTTTTAGCAAATTTGTGGGCTCAAGGCACGCCCAATAATTATGCAAACGATCTAAAATTTTATATATATTTTTTTTCTAATTTGGAATCAACCTAAGGGGTTTCCCAAGTGAAAATACGAAAAAAAAATTTCCATATAACTTGCGGTCACACTAATATACATACATACAAAATATGAGACAAATCTGTGCAAGAATTTTGTTTTTTGATAGATTTAAGCAGCTTTATATGGGTGCTATGACTGATAAATCTTCTACAAGGTTTACTTTCGGACTACCGATTAATGGATATAATAAAAACAAACAAGCCCAATTTGGCCCACATCTATACGGTAATATAAATGGGGACTAGGTCTAATCATGCACCGATTCTTACCAATTCCAATAGCGTTCGTCCTATGGTTTTTATAAATTATTTGATCGAAATATATTATTTGCGACTTGTAGTTTGATTCAAAGTTTTCTCGGATATGTAGACTGGCAGACAGACGGACATCTGCACAAAGTCATTACTTTCTGACCACAAGGTGTTATAGGGTATAAAAAGAATTACAAAATTTGTTAGGAATGACTTCGTTAACAAAACGTCAACTGCTACGCCGCTTCTTTTTTTATATTAACCAACACTCAGGGGATGCCCCCTAAAAATGCAATGCATTGTGTTGATTTCAGGAAAATAGGTTGTGGAGAGGAGGAAAGAGGGAGTAGTGTTTGTGGATATTTGATTTAAATTTTATTAGATTATAACTGTCAGGAAAGACCTCTGCGGGGAGTTTATTCCACATACGGCTAGTTCGATTGATAAATGAGTTCTCTCTGTAATGCGTTGTGCGGTCAACTGGACAATAGACTACAAACGGATGTGATCTACTAGAGAAGCGGGTAGAGCGAACCGGACCTCGGGCACTTGGAATAAGTTCGCTAATCTCAGAAGAACATTTCCCATGGTAATATCTATAGAACAGTGTTCTATATTGGAGTTGGATAACCTACTGTGATTGATGAGCGCCAACGCCCTCCTTTTTACACGGTCGAGTAGCTCCAAAATTGACTCTGAAGCTCCTGCCCATATATGGGAGTTGTATTCTATTGTCGGTCGGATGTAAGTGGTATAGATTTTAAGGAGATCAGAAGGAGTGAAGTAATTTTTACACCGTTTTAGAAAACCAAGACACTTAAATGCTTCTTTCGACACTTGAAAAACATGCTCGTTCCAAGGAACATCACATTGAATTCTCATGCCTAGAGCATCAAAAGTATCCGATTCCTCAATACCTATACCACCCATAATACAGATGACATTGTTGATTCCATGGCCCTATGGGGCAACATACAACATTGAGTCTTCAGCGCATTAAAATCAACACTATTCGCTTTACCCCACTCGGAGATTGTTAACAGGTCTTGATTGAGTGTGTCATTCATTGTCTGCTTTATGCCCCCAACCTCCAAGAGGCTTGGCCTACAATTAAAGGAAAATAAGTGACAAATGCTGCTGTCATCTGCGAAAAAGTAAATAGAATTAAAAGTTTGACCAAGAAGGTCGTTCAGAACGATAAGGAAAAGATAATGAGAAAGAACGGAGCCTTGGGGTACCCCTGAATTAAGCTGAAACTCATTAGATGAGACCCCATCCATTACATCACGTATTGTTCGGTCTCTGAGAAAACTCGATATAAATCGAGAGAAGTCAGTACCGACCCCAAATGCAATAAGGTTTGATATCAATGCACCGTGCCACATACGATCGAATGTCTTGGAAATATCTAGAGCAACCACTTCGCTTTCATCAAAATTGCGAATGGATCGACTCCAGCGCCCAGAAAGTAGAGCTAACAGGTCTCCCGTGGAACGATTTCTACGGAAGCCATACTGTCGATCTGTAAGAAGTGAGTTGGCCTCTATCTAGTTCACAAGATGGAAATTGATCATGCTCTCCATCACCTTTAAGAGCGCGGAGCAGACTGCAATTGGACGGTAATTTTCAGGGTTATTGGCCTCACCATTTTTTTAGGAATTGGTTGGACATTAGCAACTTTCTAGCAAGAGGGAAAGACTCCCGCACGGTACGAAAGGTTGAAAAGCTTGGCCAATGGACTGGCTAGCGTCGAAGAGCACTGCTTCAGCACCAGTGCTGGTATACCGTCCGGTGCTGGAAAGCATTTAGTACTCTATGACATAATGGACTTGTATTTATAATATTAATAGGCAATGCGATTTCTTGTGATATCTTCTACACCTTCAGTTACCAACCGATTTTTACAAAAAATGTACCATTTGAAAGCAATTATCTGAAGATGTGTACCGTCTTTACAAATGTATACCATCTGGTACATTATTTTGGAGTAATAATCATTTAAAGTTGCTACTAACACATACATAATATATATTTAAACTATGCAATGCTGTGTCTCTGTTTATTAAAGTTGTTAATTTGATGAATAGTGAATTGGCTTAAATTGATTAGAATTCCTTTAGCCTCTGATGAAATTATTTAGTAGCGAACCTATCTATATATCTTCTGTGTGATCAACAAATATTTATAATAAAATATAATAAATTTTATTAAAAAAATTACAATTTAATGAATTTTGTTCAAATATTCATAAATTTTATATATCTTATAAATAAAATTCTTCTGTCGCGGTGTTTGTGGTAAAATTCCGCCGAAACGGCTGGACCGATTCTCACGAAATTTTGTGCGCATATTGGATAGATCTGAGAGTCGGACAACGTCAATTTTTTTTTGATAGGGCCACTGGGGGGGGGTACCCCCCATACAAATTGAACTTTTAAAATCTGATATCTGGAGTACTATGATAGCCATAAGTGCCACGCCCACTTGAGATATCAAAAAAAAAAATACCTGTTGTCCGTTTCTGAGACCTACCCAATATCCACAAAAAATTTCATTAGAATCGGTCGAGCCGTTTCGGAGGAGTTCAATTACAGAGACCGCGACACGAGAATTTTTATATATAAGAAGTTAAACTCCTTTTTTTTGTTTTTTTTTTATTTTTTTATTTTTTTATTTAGTGCGATTTGACTGCAATTCAGAATGTATGTATGTTTTATCATAGGAAATTTTTGTATGTATAAATGGACCCGATAGGTGGCGCTGGAGTAAAGTCATTTCGAATATTCTTATTTACGGTGCGATTTTACTGAAATTAAGAATGTATATATATGTATGTTAGATGATGTCAAAAATTTTTTTGTTGGACTTGGTAGATGGCGCTGGCGTTCGAAAAATAATGAGTTGCCAAATTTATTTAAATTTTATAACTTCCAAGATTCACAAACGTTTTTATATACAAATATTCTAACCAAAAAGGAAGGAAAAATTGCATTAGCTATTGCTTTATTCGGAATAGCCGCAACATTATTGCATGGTGGTCGCACAGCTCATTCAACACTCAAATCACCGTTAAATGTACAAACGAATGAGAATGCCATATATAATATAAAAAAAACATTCCGGTATGGCAAAAGTTCTGCAAAAATGCAATATTATTATTTGGGATGAATATAACATGGCTTCCTTGGAAGCACTACATAGAACTTTAAAAGATTTGAACGGCAATGAAAGACTTTTTGGTGGAGCTCTCATTTTAATATCCATGATCTCACGGCTGACCAGTTTTCAAAACAACTACTTGATTAAGTGGAAGAACTATTTAAGATGCAAAAAATTTCGATGTCGATAAAATTAATGTTATTATTCAGCACATGATTGATTCCGAAAGTGTTATTTCAAATCTATGGATAGTGTTGTTGAAGAAAATGAAGCAGTCAATTATCCAACAGAATTTTTGAATTCACTTGATGTGCCCGATCTACTTCACCATTTATTAAAATTAAAAGTTGGTTCTCCAATAATTTTGCTACGTAACCTCAACGCTTCGAGACTATGTAATGGAACCAGGTTAATTGTTGAGAGAATAATACCCAATGTTATTAAGGCCACAATTCTCAAAGGCAAATTTAAAGGAAAACATGTCTTGCTGCCAAGAATTCCTATGATTCCTACCGACACACCGATAACATTCAAAAGATTGCATTTTCCCAATAGATTGGGCTTTACCATGACCATTAATAAATCTCAAGGACAATCATTGCAAATATGTGGTTTGGACCTCGAAAACAGTTGTTTTTCCCCTGTCGGAAAGCCAGCAAATTTATTAATTTACTGCCAGAATAAGGAAACTAAAAAAATGAATGAAAAACTAAAATTTCCTAAATTAATATCCTAAGGGTTTTCTCCCATTATCTAGTATAAGCTACACAGCATTTCATATCAAAACGTATATTTAATACTTTTATAAACACTTCACCTCTGGTAACTTCAATATGATGATGCTGACATCCCACAAGGCTCCGTCTTAGGAAAATAACTGCAATTACAGTTAAAAATTACCACAACTTTAAACCACTTGAATGATGTACATGTGGATGCTACAATCATTTTCTGAGTAGACGTTTTTCTGGATGGCTTGTGGATAAAACCAACCGCCTAATTGAATAGTAATTTTATTATAAAAATAACTGGCATATAAATGTAATCTTAAACAAAAAACATTAGCTGCATATAAAATAATATAGACAAAATATTTAACTACCTAAATCTTATAATTTTGCTTCTATCTTGATTTACCAAATTAATTGACTTTATAAAAATCATTCATCATATATATTTTGCCAACTAGCAAGCATAAATTTCCAATAACTGTCAGTCGCACATAAAAAATGATTTCTTACCTATAAAATTTATTCATCCAAGAGTATAGTTATAGTTAGTTAGTGTTATAGTGTGTATAGTTAGTGAAATATACCAAAGTGCCTTGGTAAGGTATTACTTTGTATGATATTACTT